>CM046894.1:7924757-7941168 GCA_025688845.1 Cucumis hystrix | reverse complement strand
ATGTGCATCCTTCGGGAGCACTAGACTGATATGTGCATCCTTCGGGATCACTAGACTGTGACTGTGCAGGGTACACCATAGGATACTAATAATTTATTTTTCCCCGAACGGGACCAGTAGTGGGTCCCTTACTGAGTATATTAATACTCACCCCTTTTTATGTTTAACTTTTCAGGCAAAGGTAATACAAGGGGCAGACCGACGAGGGACAAGGACTCGTGAATGGCCATAGAAGATTGTCCTTTAAACTGCTTCCGCTGACGGTTTTATAAATGTTTTGTTGAACTGAATTTAAAAGTATTTAAAGTTTGTAAACAGTACTTTAAAATTTCATGTTTTGAAATAGGGCCCGATTAAATTTTCTTTGAATTCATATGGTTTCATTTAAAGTTCTATGTCTTTCGTAAACAAACGGTTTTGTGTTAAATTGACGACTTAGACGGTCAGTCCGAAAAGTCCGGGTCGTCACATAAATGTAACGTCCCACCCCACACGCATCCTTAAACTTGCTATGTGGTACGCGACGCGACTAGAATCTTTAAACATTAAACAATTAAGCAATTTAAAACTTAACTGAAGCAGCAAAATCACAGTAATTTTAGTATCACAAACCACTTCTTCTCTTATTAACTTAAAACCACGTGTTCTACAAAAAAAAAAAAAAAAAAAAAAAAAAAAAAAAAAAAAAAACTCCTTACAAACATCCTTTAAAACAAGAATTATATCAAATAAACTAAAATGTCTTGCTTTAACTTCCTCTCCTAGCAATCTGTCTCATCCTTCTTTACTTGGCCCAAAGATCTGATCACCTGGAGAAGGAAAAATTAAAACATAAGTGGATGACTTAGTATGAGTGATGCTTTGAAAACCTTTTTGGAGAATACAATGCATATCATATAAATTCATTTTCAATTTCATAAATAGGCTCTCAACACCTCATTTCACATAAAACAAATAAATACACATTAGCCTTTACTTATTTTTTTCTACCAAGAACATGAACAATTTTCTCACCTAGACTTGTGATTCCTTTCACCAGTGCCAAGCCGTATAGACTCGAGGTTCTCTCTTCACCAGCATCTAGAGCTTAAACCTGAGATTCCTTTCACCAACATTTTTTGGGGAATTTTCCTGGTTCATTTTCTGTTGCTTAGGCCGTTCACTCAACGCCTTTTACTCATTATGTGTACACCACATAATAGTTAGCTTATTGATAGGAATAAGGCTAATGCTTTACTCACTTACAAGCATCACAATCATCAATAAAGAAACATTAATTTAGGGTCCGTTTGGATTTAATTAAGAAAAAAATGTTTTTCAATAATACATTTCCTTTTAAACACTTTTTTGGAAATGAGTTTAAAATTTAAACACTTAATGTTAATGTTTGGTTAGACTTTTTTTATAAGTGTTTATATGTGAATTTGGTTTTTAAAGATTTCTCCAAAATAGATTATTTTATAAATGAATTTTAAAAAAATGCATTATTTTAATTTGCCAAACACTACCATTTTTTTTAAAATAGTTTTTTGGAAAAATTAAACACTTTATAATCTAAACCAAACAGAAGCTTTCTTTTCAAATAAACAACACCAACATCAACAATAATAACATATAGTAATGTACGCGTACAACACAATACTTAGGAAGAAAAGCTTTCAAAATACTTATTTCCTTTATAAAAATCACTCACATTCCTTGAAGTTCCTACTCTTAGCGTAAACCCTTCCTTCCTTCCTTCAATAGCTTAATACTTTAACTAAACTTTCTAAAAATTTCTAAAAGGTATGAATAATTTATGAACTTTACACCCCTAATCTTCCCCTTTTATAGAACCCTCTGCATAACCATTTTCTAACACCTAAACTCATATTACCTATTCACCTTTTGTCACACCCTAATTCGCAAAACAACAAAAATGCAGGAAGTAGTGCGAATAAGACATGATTTAGCTTAAACTTTGTAATTGATCTTATCGCTAAGCTTATTTTCAACTCCTTTTATACTATCCAACAAAACTCAAAACGCAACGACAGTCAATCTTAAACTCCAAATGTGATAAATAACTTAACCAAAATGTACATTTTATTAATAACAGGCGTTCTGTAAGAATATACAATTACAACTCATTGACCAAACATAATTAACAACTCTTAAACTTTTGGTGGCTTTCTCAACTCGCCGCAAGCCCTTCAAACTTCTTCTCTACTTGGCCTAAACGCCTGTTCTTGGAAGATGAGATTTTTAAAACGTAAGTCTAAAAGACTTAGTGAGGTTTTATGAAATATTTTTCACAATGCCCTTTGATAATTCCTTTTCGCCAAATTGTAAATTCCAACACAATTCAGTTTATCAATAAATACTTCATTTCGCAAAACATATCAAAACGTGTGTAATCATTTTTACAATAGAATTAGGTCAACTCGCGAACCACATCAATATTCATTGCGAATAAACACCCATTAGTCAATTATTCGTATACACTACAACAAAAGTGACATACTATGACAGTTGTATACATCCCAAATTGAATTGAGGGAAGAAAAAACTGTCATAAATGCCAAAATTTTTGGATTTTGAGAATTTATGACAGTTTTTTTAACTATCATGAAATATAAATAATAAAAAAATATTTATTTTAAATTAAAAAATATTTATTTTAAATTAAAAAAAAAAGAATGAAAAAAAAGGGGGAACCTTGCCGTAAAACCACTTTTCTTTTTTCAATTTTCTAAAAAAAAAGAGTTTTTCCTTTTTTTCCCCCAAATTTTCATTTCCCCCAATTTCACCAAAAAAACCCTTCTTCTTTCTTTTTCTTCCCCTTCCAATCACACGATTTCCCTTCTCCACCACATGTCGTTAATTCCCCACGATGGTCTCGCACAGGTCGTCGATTCCCCTTATCCACCAAGCTCCTCCGCTCGGTGATAGCTCAAGGTGCTTATTGCGGTGAATGCTCCTCAGTGCAATTTTGCCCACAGTGAAGGCTTCTCCATCTGATGCTTCTTCGCAACGTTCTTTTCTTCACAACTGTCTCATTCATATCAAAACCAGCCTCCTCCGTCTGCCGTCACTGTGCCCTCTCTCACTCACTGCCCTCTCACTCTTCAGAACGCCGGCCATCTCCTACCTTCATCGTCCGTGGCAGTCTCTCAGGTATTTATGGATCTAATCTTTACTCCCATGGTCTAAATTTAAGAAGAATCGAGTTCTTGCTCCTATCGATTTTTTCAATTAAACTTGAAACTCAATTCTCAACATTGCATCTAAGATATGTTCTTCACAAATTTTTGTATTTATTCCTTAATTTTTCTAGTTTTCTGTCTGCCACTAAGTAAATAAATATTCTTTTGTGTTGCCCACCAATTGTTTGATGAAATGCCCATAGTATCTCTTACCAAGGTGTCAATCAATTTTCTTCTATATCTTGTATTTTACTGAAACGGCTCTCGTTGTTTCCTCTTGTTTATCTCAACTCATTTTGAATATTATAATGCCTAAGATTGGAGACAAGACAACGTATGTTTCCACGAACATTTTAGCTTTTTTTTTTCTTTTTATCCTGATTATCCATAGGACATATCATAATTATAATTTAGTCAGTTGCCTACGGTAAGTTATAGATACCAAAATATTCTAGCGTTCTAATTCCTGCCTTGGATTTTGTGGCTTTGCAACTTTCTGAACTCTGTTGTCGTTCTTATTGTTTTTAACCAAACAAGGACTTTATTTTTTGTCTATTTTTTTTAAAGCTATGTAGCTCTAGCTGAATAGGTCTAAGCAGCATCATGCCAAAAGTTTGTGTTCTTGACAATTATTCATTGTGGTGAGCCTACTGTTACGAACCATCCCAACAGGAACAAGATCATGCTTTTTTGTTGCAGCTTCTTTTCTGGTTCAAACAGTCATTCAAGTACTTGCCTTGTATAACTTTATTGGATAGATTATTAAACTCCAATCATTTTCAGAGTCCATGGTATTCTTTTAAGTTGTAATCCTTGGTCAATATGTTTCGATTGTTGATAGTTCTTACTGATATGATTTGAATCTTGTGATGTATTTAGTCCCCTTATGTGTTATGCTAACATAATTGGTCGATTAAACTCTTGCTTTTATTTATTATTGTGAAGTTGGGTTAATGCACCTTCTTGTGAGCACTGTGGAGATACAACAACATTTCAAGATATGGGCGATCCACTTCCTTCAAAACATCAATTTGGTGGTTCCCGAGTTGAATTATATTGGCATGTGCAATGGACTCTTTTGGTTAGACTTATCTTCTAGATTTGACATTCTATATTGCTGGAACTCTTCTATGTTATGTTCATGTACAGTATATTTTTTTCCAAATTACATAAAGAATAAGGTCTAAACGAATTGTTTATAATTTCTTCCTGCTACCTTTGTGATTACTTTCTCTACCATCTAACGTTCCGCCTATATTATTTGATTGAATGATGTGTTATGTGACATTTTTTATTACCATCATGTTATTCTTGGACAACTACTAATAGTGTTCTTCATTCAAATAAATAGCCATGAAGATGAATTTGGTTTATTTTAATTCTCACATTTCTTCTTAAAATATACATTTTGTGTTTTTAAATCAAATAAATAATTATTATATATATAAAAAAAAGAATCCCAACTTGGTACTAACTAGGCGTGGAAAACGTAACACTTATTATTATTATTGTAGTTTAACTTATTTAATTAAAAATGCAAAAGAACTTTTTTTGTACACCTATACGTGTTTGGATTTTTACTCTTTTATTTCATTATCAATGAAATTTGTTTTTCTTTTCTAGAAAGATGGTCTGAACTGGGTTCCATTTCCAAATGTGAATAGTTTTTGGACAGCGGTAAATATTAGGCGAGGCATAGAGTTTTAGTTTAAGGTTTTGGTGTCTTGGTGAATGGTAGAAATAAAATAAATGTATTTCATATTCTTCCCTCATTCCTCTCTAATCTTCTACTTCTCTCTCTTCTCTCTCTTTTTATACTTCTAGCTGTAAGTCATGCCAAAAGGTTACCCGTTTCCCACGTTTCAACGATCCAATAAAGGTACTCAATTTTCTTTATGTAATCAAGAACTCTTATATAATTAAATAGTTTTCAATTTCATTCCCTCTTGGCATGCAGCTTACTGAAACAAGGAGGGGACGCTGTGGAGAATGGGCCAATTGCTTTACATTCTACTGTCGTGTTTTTGGTTATGAATCTCGATTGGTGAGTTACCTCATGATCAAATGGGGGGGGGGGGGGAATTAAGGGCTTTATGAGAGTTATCAGCTCAGCTTTGTCAAATTGTCATGTCTGACTTCCCTCTGTTTGTTTTAATACATGTTTTCTTCCTTAGTCTGTGTCATTTATGTTGAAAAGGAGAAAGGTATCTCTTATTTGTACCTGTGTCATTTATGTTGAAAAGGAGAAAGGTATCTCTTATTTGTACTTTTATTTGCTACATTCTATGCTGCTTACCACAATCCACTCATATGATAATCGGTTCACAAATATTTAAATTTACCATTTGCTACATTATGTTTATGAAATATTCGAATTATTAATGGATCATTTGAGAATTACGTCCTTGATGTGTTCTTCTCTTTCTCTAGACTCATAAAAAGATTTTATGCTAAGAAGCACCGACACTCCTAAGATGATCATGTTTAATGGACTTTAATTTGGATACAGAAAGTTTAATGAGAACCAACTCTCATTAAGAAGATGAAAGTTTAATGGACTTTCACAAATAGAGGTCAAGCCAAATACCATAAACAATAAAACTTCCTGACTATACTTAAGTCCTCTTCTCTTGAGTTATTGTCTGCTTTGTCAGACATCTTTCTAAAGTCTACAAAAGATGGTGGTTATTTGCAGGTATGCCTCTATTGGTTGAAAAATGAAAACTTGTGTTTTTTGATAGGTTGACTTTTCAATTTGTTTGGATGTTAACGGGACATTTTTTAAGCTTGTGGTCATATGTCGATTTCTCAATGCCATTGTCCTAAAGTAATTGTTTCACCATGTGCTAACAACTTTTTTCTCAACACCATTCCTTTATGCAGTTTCCCTCCATAAGATGCATGAAAAGTTCAAGAGTAAGCTATTGTTTAACTTGTTTAGTTTCACTTATTGTTGAACTACTTGAGGTTATGGTTTAAACTCTCATGTTAGTGCTTTCAAACATTGATATTGTTCAGTATTCTGTCCCATTTTTCTTTTGTGCAACATCAGTCTTCATCTGTTCTTTTATTTTCATTTTGGTTATGGCATTTTCTAAAAAATGGTTTGACTGTTGATTGTAGTGGAGTTTGAGGTTGATGGTGATAGTGTGGATTTTTTATCAGGGGTAGAATGAGAAATTTTTGCCTTGGGATAAATTTGAATCAGTTTTGGCGTTATTTTTCCTTTTCCTTTTTCAGTGACTTTGCCTTTAGTTTCCCCTTCCAATTTGATTTTCATTTTTCATAATGGATTTAGTTTTTTTAATTTATCTTGATTGCAGGAGCTTGGACTTAGTAGGCTTTTCAAGATAGCTTTCTCCCTCAATTACCAAACTGAAGTATTTGGCCAGCATGTAAGTTGTCTTCTGCATATTACTCAACTCTATTAATATTATTACTAGGCATTTATGTGGAAAAGGCTAGGTAATAGAATTCTTATTAAAGAGAACATAATGTTTCATGTGGAGGCTTCTTGCAAGATAGGAAAATTTGTGTCGTTGTGTATGTAATGAATTGGAATTTTATTGCTTTTAAGTTTATAATTTAACTTTGTTTTGCCATTTTGAAGTTATAGACCTTCAGCCTTTTGTTTTGCAATGAACTGCAATTGGGCACTTTAATTTTAGGCACACTAGACAGCAATTGGGCACTTTTTATATTGTAGCCTCTTTCCTCTTATATTAAGTAATCTAATTTAAAAGATGGAGAGAGTTAGACTAACTGTTTTCTTTAGTTAATATTTGGTGCAAATGTTTTCTAAATAGTATCAGTTGATGATTGTTTATTTCATGAATGTTGTATAAACGTCAATGATGCACCTTTTACTGAAGATTTTTGTTTTCTAAGAATATTACACCACAGCAAGGGGTAGCGAAGGTATATGGAGTTTTAAGAGTATGCTACTTGAATGCACCAAATAGTGGTTATAGCTTATTAGTTGAGTTATAGCTTATAAGTTGAGTATTGATATATGAGAAGAAAAGTTGGAAATGATTAAAGTTCCTCAGTTCCTAATTATTTCAAGTTGTCTTTTGCAAAAGTTTTTCCTTGCTGCAATTAACTTCAATCACTCAACATAGTTTTCGAAGGTCTTAATGCAATAACTCTTTCTTCTCAAAACTTCCTTGCGAATTACCTTCTTAATTGCAAAACTTATACTTAACCATAAAAGTTTTATCTCTAAATCCTTTTCGCGGATTTATTCAAACACCAACTTCTTAATACTTAACCATAAAAGTTTTATCTCTAAATTTCACTTCTTAACGCGAAGTCTTATTTCAAAATGCTTATTCTATTTTAAAAAGCAAAATTTCAAAACTCTTAACTAGATTTTAAATTCTTATACTTAAATTAGAAACGGGTCTTACACCTTTCGCCTCTTAATTCTAAGTTTACACCTCCTCCTTGCTGAAATTTAAGACTTTGTATGTTTATACACCTGGAATTCTACTAACCGAACACTTAACTTTTAATGATCTCGGATGGAATTGGCCTGAGATCACTTCGAGATCACAAATTAAACCCTTTCTTGTCTCTAGTTTCAACCGACACAACCCCAAGATCCTTTAAATTTCCCTCTTTCTACCTTCAATCTTGGTTGAACTTGGCCCTGAGATTCCCCTAATTTCCTTTCTCTTCTTCTAATCTCTGGCAAACCAACATCGGGATTACCCTGGGATCAACCTTCTGTCTTTAATCTTGTCTAGAATTTCACATGACAACCTGTGAATTCAACTTTAAAACCCTTATGTTTTTCATCTTTGCTATAGCTCCAAGATCAACTTTTTTTCTTTAAAACGCTTCTTCAAAATCTCTTAAAAAAACTCTTAACTAAAAAAAAATTATTTACCAAAATGAACCTTCTATTAGGTACGGATCTCACATAAGAGTAGCCATGTGTTAAGTGGTCCACATGGCGATAAAAAGGTGGTCGGATGCATTGAGAGGTTTACATTGGAGTTCACCGCCTGAGCAACTGCATAGGTCAAACTAGGGCTAGACGCAGCGGAATTAATATAAAATTTTTATCTAACCCTAGAACGTAAACATATTGTGCATAAACAATTAAATCACAAATAAACATACCTTTATGTCAAACTTATTCAAATTGAATTGCCTTTGTTCTTGTTAAGAACGATCCTCCAATTCGTATCACCAAAACACCGCGAAATCACTAGCGTTCTCTGACAGTATCCACACACAAACTAGAAATTCGACTCCTTAAATTCATGTATGCTAGAACCTCACAAAGTGAGAATTTTGACTCTCTCTATTCTCTCTCTGTGTAGAACGAATTTTATGTCTTTTCTTGGATGTAAAATAAGACCTTTAGGCTTCCTAAGGTTTCATAATAAGCTTAGAATTCCTAATAAGCTTCCAAGGCATCAATTGAGCTTATTAATTACATCTCCTAATAAGTTTCCAATTCTCCATTTGGACTTATTAATTACCTTTCCTAAGAGAAATCAAATTCTTCAATTGGATTTATTAACTACCCAGTCTAAAGACAAATTCGACTCAATTCTTTCGTGTGCCACCCATTAGGTTAATTTAATATGGCAATGGGCCCATAACTCATTTTATGACACATAAGTCATAATTGGTCTTTAGTAAGACATTATGGCTACCCATATTAAATTAAGTCGGTGATCCAACATAACCTAATATAATTATTGCTTTAATCCTTTTATCACGCGATATTCATAATTGAATATAAGACATGGACAAAGTCACACTTAATTCAATTGTTTTCTTGATCAATAAGCATACTGAAATAATAAATGACATTAATACCCTTATTAATTCATTTATAGCACGACCATGCATTTCCACAGTCACGCTTAATCGAGGGGCTCAGAGATATCTCTCCATAACAAGAGGAATAAATTCCATCTTGATTAATCATTGTCAACTACATAATTCAAAAAGTATTCGAGTACAACCTTTATAATTATATGGTTAAGGATAATGTTTGATTGCATCAGAATAGATTAATTCTTATGTTTGACACTATGATAATCTCAGGTTTAAGGATAAAAAACCAATCAACTATTTGAGATTATTTATGACACATGTCCATGTAATAATCTCAAAAGGGGCCAGTCCAATTCTTATTCTCTAATAAGAAAATATGATTATAATTTATCTCTCATATTTAATCATCCTATGATTATCAATTATACTCATACTAATCTTAATTTATTATTGTTCCCACAATAATAATCGATTAGAGACATTTATAATATAATAACATATTCATGGATATTATTATACAATAACATGCAATTGAATAATAATGAGAATAATAACTTTTATTAAATAATTAATAAATCAATTATCCATAAAATTATTATAGAGCACGATAGAAAACCAACAAGTAGTCTATGCATGGAGAAGGTTTAATGTCCAGATGAAAGGAATAAGTAGAGGCTAATAAGGTGTTTATTGTTTTTTAGCGCATGTAGAGGCGTTGTGAAGTTTATCTTGTAAAATATTTTTAATAATGCATATACTTATATTCCCCAAAAGGTTCTAAAATGTCACTCACTAAGCGTTAAGCTTACATTTTAAGTTTCCTCTTCCTCAGGTAAGTGAAGCAAGGGGGATGCGTAGAGAAGGTGAGTCGTTGAATTGTGCCAGGCAATAAGAATTGTGCAAGGAGTTGGAGTTTAAGTTTAGAAGTTCTAAGTTTTTTTTAAAGCATTGCCTTGTTATTGTACTAAGTTGGTTAAGGAATGAATAAAGTTGTTGAGTTCACATATAAGCTTAAGTATTAAGAACCAAGCGTATTGGTAATTCTTTTTAAGTTCAAGTTTAAGTCAAAGTCTAAGTTTAAGTTAAGACATTATGTCGTTTCGTTTAGAGTCGTTGTAGCTGCCCATGACGTGACTGCATGCAGAACGAGATGAAGAGATGTGTTCTGGGTGGAGGTGTGACAAGCTTAATCTGAATCCTGATAGTGCATGAAATGCAAGGACATTACAACTGCACGAATGGAATGAATGCAGACACAAGGCTTACGAGAATGCCAAAATATACAAGGAAAAGACAAAAATGTGGTACGACAACTACAATAATAAGTGTGAGTTCTATGTTAGACAATATGTGTTACTTTTAATTAACTCTCATTTACGTCTTTTCCCAGAAAAGTTGAAGTCAAGATGAACAGAACCTTACCTTATTTAAAAATATTTCCACATTAAACGATGAAACTCATTACATGGGATAAGGCGAGTCCATTTAAAGTGAACAGACAGAGAGTAAAAGCTTATTATGGAGGAAGAATTTACAAAACAAAGTACTCCATCAATCTCACTAATGCATCATTAAGTGTTCACATAGAGGATCTCTTACGATGAGCTAGAGTAAATGACACTTATAAAGGTACCTCTATTTCTTTTTTATAGAACTTTCTATTGGTTTGCATGATTTGATATTTAATTTCTTCTTTAGAACTTATATTGTTTCATTTCAATTCACATCTAAAAAATAAATTATACAATTTTTTTTATCACATTCACTAGCAGTGTGGTTGTTGAAACGACTAGCGTTTTGACATTAACCCAACGTATAATAGAACCCCAAAGATTTCCAATTGTTGGGATAACTAAGGTTAAGGGCCGCTGTGAAAGGTCTCATCACACTTAATTTCTCATCATTTTCCTACAACCCCAGTGCCATGCGTCACACACTGCCGTAGGAATGGTTCATGTTTTCGGCTAAAGGAATGTGGAAGATTAATGTGTGTTTATGATTTGTAAAAGAGGTGTTGAAGTATACTTAATAACAAGTTTTAGATGCATTATTTGTCCAAAATGTTTTCTAAAAGTATCACTCAATAAGTCTTTGACTTACGTTTTAAGTTTTTCCCTGGGAGATCAGACGTTTCAGCTAAGTAAGGAATGTTAAGATGGGATGCTACATGTGGAAGCTGAGGAAGCGATCTAAATTCTTTTACTTTATAATTCATATAAATAGGAAATGATTTTGTGTATAAAAGTCTTGAACTAAAAAGGCTACATCTTAATTTTGTGGGAGCTAGGCAAGGCGTTTAAGTTTAACTCTTTTAACTTTTGTATTAAAGGAGTAAGTAAAGTGTTAATTATCGAACACTTGGTTCAAGTAATAAAGAGATGGTTGTTTATCAGTTATATTTGAAGTTTAACAATTTTTTGGCTGCTTGTTAGAAGTTTAAGTGTATAAGAACTTAAGTGAGCGTACTGGCGTTTCACTTGAGGTGCCAAGGTTGCTTAAGTCACGTCTTGTGCCACATAGCAAGATTAAGGATGCGTGAGGTGCAGGTTGTGACAGAACGAGAAATAGAGAAATAGAGAACAAGAAACAGAAAACGAAAATGTTATCAAACATGCCCAAACCTTCCATTGAAAGTGTGCATATTCGATTGTTGTAAGGTTTTCGTCTTGTTTGTGGTTTCAGTAGTGACAGAGGGTGTCAGCTTGTTTTTTCCATCATCACCTAGTGTGCTGGAGCTTTCAATGGGATCCATGGTGAATTGTGCAAAATTAGGTCTATGTCGTTATGGCTCAGATACCAAGACAAAAATAAAGGACTTTTCAATTTGATAATAAAGACATTTGCAAAAAAGGTAAAACAAGTTATAGAAATTAAGTCCATAACACAAAATTTATTGTTTACAAAAATGGCAAAAACAAAGCCCAACTCATATATACAATATGTAAATTGTCATAAATGCCATTGTTACTGACATACATTTGATACACATCTGATACACCTAATTTTTCTTGATACACTCGATACACTCGATACTTCTTGATACATTTGATACTTCTTGATAACCTTTGGATCTTGATACACTTTAGTGCACCATGATACTCTTTGATACACTCGATACCATTTGATACACCTGAAAGACCTTGATACACCTAATACTCCTTGTTATACTTAGGGTGTGTTCGGGGGAGGGAAAGGATGATGGGGAAAGGGTTGTTTGGGCGAAGGGTTATCATAACCCTTCCTCAACCCCCTAAATCCTACCTAAATCCTACCTCAATCCTACCTCAATCTTACCTCAATCCTACCTTAACACTTCCTCAATCATTCCTTAACCCTTTCTTATTTATAATTAACCCATTTAAGTTTAAATATTATTTAATCTATTTTTTTTCTCATTTATAATTTATACAGTTATGAGTTTTGTTAATTTTAATCTTTTTATTTAAAAACATAACTTGTTTTTAAGTTATGAATTTGGTACAATTACATGAATTTAAAATTTTTATTTTTTCTTTTACTCTTGAATTAGGTAATTTATTGTGATTACACAGCTTGACCTATATTTTCTTTTTGCTCCTACATTACGAAAACTATGACGATTTGGTAAATTAAATATATGAATTTTTTTTATTGGATTTAAATTATTAATTTTTTAATTGCACGTAAAGATTACGTGAAAAATGTTGAAAATGGATGTCGTATTTAAAAAAATTACTGCAAATTATTTTACGAAAACTAGAACGATCTGGTAAATTAAATATACGAAATTTGTGTATTGAAGTTAGAATATGAATTTTTTTAAAAAAATAATAATTTACTCGCACGTAACGATTACGTAAAAAATATTGAAAATGGACGTCGTATTTAAAGAAATTATTACAAATCGTTTTACAAAAATTAGGATGATTTGGTAAATTAAATATACGAAATTTGTGTATTAGAGTTTGAATATGAATTTGTAAAAGTAATAATAATTTTTGCTTCTGCATTGTATTCCATGTAATTGACTTCAGTTTATAACTCCCTTCCTAGAAACTATTTTGTTCTTCCTATATCGTTTCGTTTGAATGAAATTATGGTATCAATCATTGGTTTAAATCAATTGTTAAATATACACAATTTGTGTATTGCGTTTAGAATATCAATTAAAAAACAAAAATATAATTTATTCGCACGTAACAATCCAACATTAAAAAAAGGTTGAAAATGGACGTCGTAGTTGAAGAAATTACTAGAAATTGTTTTACGAAAACTAGAATGATTTAGTAAATTAAATATATATAATTTGTATATTGGAGTTAGAATACAAATTTAAAAAAGTAATAATAATTTATTAGCACGAAGCGCTTGCATAAAAAACATTGAAAATGAACATTGTATTTAAGAAAACTAATAGAACTTGTTTTACGAAAATATGACAATTTGGTAAATTAAATATACAAAAATATTTGTGTATTGGATTTAGAATATGAATTTTAAAAAATAATAATAATAAATAATTTTCATTATCTTTCTCACATAATCCTTTCCTCAAACAAATATCATCATAACACTACCTATTATAATGATTGCCCCAAACACATACTATCATAACACTGTCATTCATAATCATTTTCTCAACCACATATTACCATAACACTACCAATAATAAATCATCCCCAAACACATATTATCATAACATAAGATTATCATAATCCATTTTCCTCATAACTCTTTCCCTCCCCCAAATGCACCCTTAGATTCTTCTTGATACACTTGGTACTCTTTAGGCCTTGATACACTTAAAGGTTTCACTGATAAGTTTGATACACTTGATGCACTGTTAATAAACTTGTTATGCTTCATTGGTACATTCAACAAATTTGTTACGCTCGATGCATGTGATGTTTGATACACTTGATGTACTACATATACACTTAGTATTCTTCACTTATACACTTGATTGATTAAATACACTTGATATGCTTGAAGTCCTACTTATACACTATTGATATACACTTGTAAACTCGATTCATATACTTGATAATGATTCACTTTACTTATATGCTAATATGCTTTAATAATATATTGTTGATATACTTGATAATGATACACTGAGATATATCATTCATATACTTAATAATACTATATAATAACTGCATAAAGTTTGAAAGAAATGAAAATCACGTAGTAAGTATATCAACCAACTAATACATATAATATGCGTACATAACAACATTGCTATACAAAACTGATACAAAGTAAAACCAAAACAAAACCAATGTAAAAAATTTATAAAAAAAAACCATTTGAAATCATATTCAACTCAAAATACACAACAAAGAAAGTAGCTAAAGAAAAATCCCTAACAAAGTTAAATTACTCTGATCAACAACCATTATATTTCATAGGGTCTTTAACTGAAATGGCCTAAAATTGTATATCATATTACAAGATTGACTCAAATTTCTTAAATTTTTTCAGAAATGTCCTAAATTGACTAACATTTTACACAAATATAGGGCTCAAATGACCAATTTACTCATATTTATTATTAATAATATATTTTTTTTAAAAAAAAAAAGAAAAAGGAAAGTGGACCATGATTAAGATTTGCATTTGTTAAATATCATATGTAAATATGGTAAGTGATTAATTATATTATGGTAATATTATAATAAAAATTGTACCTTAATTATTTTTCTTTTTGTGATTTTGGTAAAAAAAAATATTTCCTCTCAATCTCTCTCTCCATCCATTCTTTCTTTTGTTTTGCATTATTTTTCATATATTTCATGTAATTATAGTATATATTGAATAATACGGTGTATATTTTATGAATGAAAGGTTATTATATGAATTTGTTTATGTATTTTATTTAAATATTCATATCTAACGTAGTAAATAATATATTATATGTAATAAATAATAAGTTATGTTTAAAACAATAGTGATTACAAGTATATTATAGTATATATTGTTCATTTAAGGTTAGTAAGAATTTATATTTCGTACTAGAAATACATTATGGTATATTGAGTATTTTGAAAATAAAATCATTTATGTATTATTGAATATATGAAGTAGTATATATGTAAAAAATCACATAAGATATATGTATTATACAGTAGTATATATGTAAGAATTAAAAAAAAATCCTGATCGAATACATAATCCATGTTAAATGCAAAAAGAAAAAATCACAGAACATGAAAAAAAAAATATGTGTATGTATTATTGAATATATGCAGTAGTATATATGTAACAAATCACAAAATATAAATGAATTATTCAGTAGCATATAGGTGTATATATTGGTATATATACGTAGTAAGAAAAAATTACAGAACATGAAAAAGTGTGACGACCCAGACTTTTCGGACTGACCGTCTAAGTCGTCAATTTGACACAAAACCGTTTGTTGACAAAAGACATAAGAATATTCAGTTGAAACCGTAAGAAAACGAAGAAAAATTTAAACGGGTCCTATTTCCAAAATACAAAATTTACAAATGCTGTTTACAAAAAAATTTAACTATTTGTAGACTTAGTTAAATCAAAATAGTTTTCAAACCGTCAGCGGAAGCAGTTTAAAGACAGACCCCTATGCCAATTCACGAGTCCTTCTTGTCCCTCGTCGGTCTGTCCCTCGTGTTACCTTTGCCTGAAAAGTTAAACATAAAAAGAGTGAGTATAAATATACTCAGTAAGGGACCCACTACTGGTCCCGTTCGGGAAAAAATAAATTATTAGCATCCTATGGTGTACTCTGCACAGTCACAGTCTTGTGATCCCGTAGGATGCATATATCAGTCTAGTGCTCCCGAAGGATGCACATATCAGTCTAGTGCTCTTGAAGGATGAACATATCAGTCTAGTGCTCCCGAAGGATGCACATATCAGTCTAGTGCTCCCGAAGGATGCACATATCAGTCTAGTGCTCCCGAAGGATGCACATATAGGGGATGATCCCGAAGGACACCCGCAGGGTAACTATCCACTAGGAAACTAATAATTTATCCCCTCAGTCCCTTCTAAACATCTTAACAGTCATGCTCAATAGAGTCAAATTTCCTTATCACATAAGCTCCCCATTTAACCTCGAATGACCATATTATCCAAATTTCACCCAAAGACAGTCAAACATATCACTACATCAGTCATCAACATAAATAACCCAGCAGTCACAACATACGCTAGATAACAAGTCCACGTCAATCCATACATACATATATAAGTTTCATTCAGTCAAGCACAATATACGTTAAACTTTCAGTCCACACCCAAACAAACATCATAAACGTCATCCCTACTCAGTCCAGATGTAACATTCAGTCCATATAGTTAATACATCTTAATTCTTGTTATTGAGTCCAGTAGAAAATCCCTTACCTTAACTTTATGCGATTTCTTCAATCGAACTAAGTCCAATAAACCAAATCCTAAAACAT
>CM046894.1:7712375-7924747 GCA_025688845.1 Cucumis hystrix | reverse complement strand
AACGACGAACGGTTGTTCGCGTGCGGCTTCAGCTCCGTTGAGGATGGCAGTTCACGCGCGGCTTTAGTTGAACGGAGAAGGGGAGACGCGGTCGGACGGGTTTCGGCTTCAGGTGAACGGAGATGGGGAGATGCACGGCTAGGCGGAGAGGGACGCGGTTCTGGGCGGACGGCGACGTACGGCAGAGGACGCGGAACAGAGGAGATCTGGGCGGACGGCGGCGTGCGGCAGACGGACGCAGTGGCGTGAGGCTTCGCGAACGGAGTTTGGTTGCGGCTGCGGAAGGAGGAACGACGGACAGATCTGAGGAGAGGGGAGCGTTTCGGCTGTTTTCGGCTGGCGTCGCGGAGATCCGGGCTAGGCGGCGGTGCGGTGCGGTTGGACGGCAGTGCGGTTGGACGGCAGTGCGGCTTGGCTTCGGGGACGGAGACACGGGCGGCGGCGGCGGTTAGGGCTGGGAGAAGGAGAAGAAGAAGAAGAAAAAGAAGAAGAAAAGAAAAGAAAAAAAAGATTGAGGGGGGGGGGCTGCACGCGGGGAGAAGGGAAGAGAGGGGGGGGCTGCCCCCCTTTTTTTTTATATTATAATAATAATAATAATAATAATAATAATAATAATAATATTTAATAAAAAAAAATATTATTAATTTTATTATTACCCCTTTTTTTTTTTTTGGGGCGTTACAGAAAGAATATGTGTATGTATTATTGAATATATGCAGTAGTATATATGTAATAAATCACATAATATAAATTTATTATTCAGTGATATAGCATAGTATATACGAATGACGAAACATTTAATAAAAATTATATGTCGAATATGACAGGAAGATGAACTGAAGAATAAAAAATTAAACAAAATAGGAGGAACATGACCGTAATATATGCTATGAAACGGAAGAAGAAAGAATATACGAAACGAAAAATGAAAGAAAAAAAAAGACTAGTAGCAAATCGAAAGGGAAGAAGAAAACAATTTTTTGAAATACAAATCGGAGAAGAAAGTTGACACCGGAAT
Organism: Cucumis hystrix; assembly: GCA_025688845.1. Taxonomy (NCBI): domain Eukaryota; kingdom Viridiplantae; phylum Streptophyta; class Magnoliopsida; order Cucurbitales; family Cucurbitaceae; genus Cucumis; species Cucumis hystrix. The sequence goes on along the minus strand of CM046894.1, from coordinate 7,923,729 downwards.
TGATGATCGTGAGAAAAAAGCTTTTGGTTTTGGACATGAAATTGAAACTAATTATTTTGTAGGATAATTAAAAATATTATTACCATATAAGATAATAATTTATATCATATTTAAATTATTGCAAAGGTAATAAATATTCCATTAATAAATAGAAATATATATGTATTAACAATTAAGGAAGTTACAATTGATATAATAAATATGATATTTGATAATTAAGAAAATATTGTTTAAGATTTTTGAAAATCATTATTATTAAATAATTATACGATGATTAAAATTGTTCTAAAATACCACGATTTCTTACTTAAGATAATAATTGAAAATTTAGGACATTTGTGAAATATCGAGAGGAAAGAAGGTGATTTCTCTAAATCTTTCTATTTCATATTGCAATTAATGTATATTGATATCATAAAATCAAGAATAAGACAAGAGGAACAAATCGTTTTTTCTGTATAAGAAATGTTGATTAGGACCTTAAAAAGTGGGAAAAGAAATAAGAGACAATTAAGGCATTAAAAAGAGAATAAATAAGTTATTGAATGGTAGTTTGGGAATAATAAGAAATTTAAGATCAAGAGTATTTGAAAAAGTGAGAATTTTGTCATTTTTGCAAAATTCTAAGATAATACCTTATATTTGCTATATCATATTCTAAAAAACCTAGCCAGTTCAATTTTCCTTAATAACGTAACATTCTTGAAATAAATTGTTACAAATACCACATGATACGAGGGTGAAATGAAGATTTTGTTTAAAGTAGAGATAATCGTCAGAATGACAAAATAATAAAGTACAATTTAAAAAATAGTAAATCCCAAAAATATTTTAATTTTTAGCAAAACCGCCTAAAGTAGATATTTTTGACAAATTTTCAACTCATTTTATCCTTCATAGACTGAAACTCATTTTTTTTTCAGATACAGTATATTTGTGCAGAGTAAAATAATGGAATATAACACAGAATTATGAATACAGTGTATTTGCATAGCATTTAGTTTTATAAAAATATTAAATAAATATTTATTTTGGAATTGATCTCATTTAACCAACATCTCCTAGATTTATGTCTTCAATTTATACCAGATTTTCGGATTTGTAGGCTTCAAATCAAATTATTAACAATTTTTTTATTAATATATTTATATAAATCACACTCTTTTTGCAAATTAAACCATAAAATGATTGAAAATATAATTCATTCATTGTACGTTTCATAAGCTTTGGTTAATTCTTAGTAACATTTTATTATATTATACAAATACATAATTTTTTTATAATGATTGATAATATAATTTATTCATTGTACGTTCGGTTTGGTTAATTCTTAGTAACATTTTATTATATCATACAAATACACAATTTTTCATATTTATCTTTTATTGTTTTTGGATTATATCTATAGTAATAAATATTAATTTTATCATTGGATTTTAAAAGTTTAGTTGGAAGATCTCTAAAATTTGAATTTAAAATTGTTTCATTTCCTAAAATTCTGCATTTGATATAATAACAACTTCATATTAATATTGTATCCTCCCTATAATTATGCATGTAACAATTATTCCATAAACGGTATAACGATATTAACAATAATAAATTGGCATTAATGTTAATATAACGATATGTATGAAGGATAAATTTTTTCTTAAACTAGCATTGAAATTAGGGGGAATAAAATCCTTTTATGAAAGAATAGTTAAATGAGGTATATTTTCCGTAAATATTATTTAAAAGTTGGTTTTAAAGTTTGATTTAAAACCACCAAAACACTAAAAATTTAAATTCAAATGTCAATATAATTAAATAATTTAAAACAACAAATTTTTAAACATAAACTCTTCTCTTTCGAACCTTCCAAGATTACAGTGCCGACAACAATGGTGATTGATTACAGAGCTGACAACAATGAGGATTTTAAACTGTTAAAAAATACAGTCCTAAAAATTTCGTGAATGGCGATATTCGAAGAAAAAATTGCGTAAAAAAGAAGAACGAATCTGATTAAAACTGAAGAAGAACGAATCGAGCAACCAACCAACTATATTAGCGATATTCGAAGAAAAAGAACGAACAATGCAAACTAAAGCGGCCGAAGTCAGATGTGCTTTTGAAGCAGTCCAAAATAATGACAATATTCGAGGAAGAGGAAGAGACTTGGACTAATCGCGCTTGATGTGATTATGGAGAAATCTGCTAAGAAGATGAACAAATGCTTTCAAATCGTTTTCAAACTAGCTTTAGGATTTCGAATGAAGAAGGAAGTAACAGACCAAATTCCAAGGGAAAAAATGATTACCGTCAAAGATTTACATTTTGAAAGTATGAGGTGGAGCTTCACAATAATGACAATTTTTCTAATTTTATGTTTTTGGAGATTTTTTTGTTTGTTTGTAGCACTTGTTATTTCAATTACAGTGTAATTTGAGTTTATGTTTTTGGATAAACAAATTGTATTTTTTAGTTTGGATAGTGGCATTTGAGGGATTGTTTTATTTATTTATTTTTCTATTTTTTATGTTTTGCTATTCTAATAATTAAAAAATATTTTTCCTATTTTTTCAAAGTAAAATCTATAATTTAAAAATATTTTTCCTATTTTTTCAATGTAAAATCTATAATTTGCTATTCTTCTTAATGACTTTAATAAGTATTAATAATTTTGTATCAAGTCAAAGGGCAACTCTTGTGGGCGTGGGCTGAGAGAATTAAAGATCTTCATCAAGGAGCAATTCAGACTTTTCACAAAAGTTACTTATACCTTCAAACGAGAGAACATAGATAACACACCAAAGCTAATTATAGTCTCCACAGTCTCATTGGACTGCGAACAATTTGATGCTCAATTACTCTCTTGACCAACCAGTTTCTGTCACATATTTGACAAAATTATCCTTTAAGATTGATACAATACGTACGACTGTTTAAATGTGGGTTCCAAATTTTCTAATCTCTTAATACAACTATCTTTTATACATCTAATAGTGAAAATCTGGTAACAGATTGAGATTGGAGTCATATATTCAATAATTTCTCCACATATTCATTGACTTATTATTACTATTCCTATAACTAATTTGAGTTGAGGGGAGCAGTAGCAGTTATTAAACATTCCACGCATTGCAATTGTTAGCTTTTTAGATGTCGTTTTCTGAAGAATTATTATTATTGTTATTATTATTATTATTACTACTACTAGAGGAAAATAAATAATAGAAACCCATGTTCAAGATAAGGCCAAAGAATGCAAAAAGAAAAATATAAATATTGGAAAACAACAGCAGTTAGTATTAGTGAAGAAGTAGGGCCTCATTACGGCTTGTGATTAGCTGTATCGAAAGGGTAAGGTTTGATGCATGATATTGATGGTGATTTCCCTTTTCAATTACTTCTCATAATTAATCCATCTGGCCCCATATATATTTCTCTTCCTTCTTTTTGCGTATCTATAAAAAAGGCTCGATCTACCTTTTTCTTGTATGCCCATATCACATTCTAAGTCTCTTATCTCTTATATATCTGCATTTATAAATTAAAACTTATACATCTATAGCCATATATAATATATATATACATGGCTTGGAGAAGTTACAATAATGGCGGCATTGGTTTTCTGTGTGTATGTGTTGTTGTAATATCCGTCATTGTTTCAGGTCGACCAACGACTTTTCTTGAGGATTTTAGGGTGACGTGGGCGGATAGCCATGTCAAGGAACTCGATGGTGGGAGGGGAATTCAACTTCTTCTCGATCGAATTTCTGGTAAAAATGGTTTTGTTCATATTTCGAATTTTGGCACTTGCTTTACATTTCTATGTTTTTCTTCTCTTTATTCTTTTCTTCAAATTTTGAATCCAATAAATTTTGTTAATTCTCTTATGTTTTTTTTCCTAAAACAAAAAACAAACAAAAACAAAATTCAGTATTTAGCGCAGAGATAATTTTGATATTCTGTTATGTACTGGAACTTCATAATATTATTCTTAAAATAAATACTTTGTCAATGAATGATTCATTCTATATACGTAAATAATTAACCAAATTAAATGGCAGATTTAATTTATTAAACAAAATAAAATGGAAGCTTACGAGTCCCTACTCTTAACTCTTTAGAAAATATCAAAATTAAATAACCGGAAACATAAAAGTTGATAGCTATTTCATTTTTTTTTAAAATTGTATAAATTAATCTTGAATAAATTTTTTTGAATTAATTGCGAATTGCTATGTCATTTAATTTTTGTAGATTTTAAATTATCAAATTTGATGCTAACTAAAAACCAATATGTTCTAATTGAAGTTGAATACAAAATTGATATATTTCAATGCTATAGCATGTTTTCATATCTTCAATTAAGACATTAAATCAGCTAATTGGGCCAATGGTCAACAAAGGCCCCAAACCCCAATATTTTGGGCCCAAGAGGCCAGAACCCGATATGATTCATAAGAATTCTATTCTCCTCATTTTGTTCTTCATAGAATTCAAACTCTATAGCCTAAAAAATTTTCCACAACATTACAAAAAACCTTCTAAACTTCTTGTGTTGGAATAATATTTGTAACACAAGTTTGTTTGAAGATATAAAAAGAGACCATTTTAAAAAAAATTCACGTGCTATACACGAGAAAATTAGATGATCGAAAAGTATTAGAGATCAAACCCTATCCACCTATCCACGTAAATCTACAAGTTCAAACACAATAAATACATTTTTTTTTTTAACTCATTTCAACAATTACTTCCGCATGTTTCTATTTTTATTTTTCACATATGTCTAACTTATAAAAATGTTTTCAAAATCAAATTAAAGCTTTCTGGTTGGAAACTTATTTTTGTGTTTTCAAATTTTTCTAATGACATAAATGTTTCCTAAAACAATCTTATCAAAGGGAACCTTTGAAAGTTCTTAAATAACTTTCCTAATGTAGATTAACCAAAAAGAAACAATATTATATTAAAAAGAAAAATTGTAACGTGACTTGGAGCGTAAATGTTCATGGATTTTACTGTTTAGGATGTGGATTTGCTTCAAGAAGGCAGTATTTGTTTGGAAAAGTGAGCATGAAGATAAAACTAGTTCCTGGCGACTCAGCAGGAACGGTTACTGCATTTTATGTAAGTTAGTAATAAAATAAATTATTAATTAAAGATACTAAAATTAATAATAAATGTAATTTTAATAATAAATAAATGATGCAGATGAACTCAGACACAGACACAATACGCGATGAATTAGATTTTGAGTTCTTGGGAAATAGGAGTGGTCAACCATACACAGTTCAAACTAATATATATGCTCATGGAAAGGGTGATAGAGAGCAAAGGGTGAACTTGTGGTTCGACCCTGCAGCTGATTTCCATACTTATTCAATCATGTGGACCCATTGGCTAATCATGTAAGTGTTAATTAACAAGTTATCTATATACATATATATATATATAATAGATGAGATGATGAGATGAATCTTATATGAAGAGTGCAGATTTGGTGTGGATGATATCCCGATAAGGGTATATAAGAACCACGAAGCGAAAGGGATCCCATATCCAAAACTACAACCAATGGGAATATATTCAACACTATGGGAAGCGGATGACTGGGCCACAAGAGGTGGTTTGGAGAAGATTGATTGGAAGAAAGCCCCATTCTATGCATATTACAAGGACTTTGACATTGAGGGTTGTCCTGTCCCAGGGCCTGCAAACTGCCCTTCAAACCCCAACAATTGGTGGGAAGCCCCATCATACCAGTCCCTCTCTCCTTTGCAAGCCAGAAACTATAGATGGGTTCGTATGAACCACATGATATATGACTATTGCACCGACAAATCCCGCTACCCTGTCACTCCACCTGAATGCGTCGCTGGAATATGAAGTTTTCAAGAATGATGCTCAGTCACACCTCAGTGTGATCTCCCTACAAATATTTATGTCCTTTGAAAGAAAAAAATATTGTTCTTCTCTATTTCAAAATGTATAATGGTGGTCAATAGGAAATACCTTGGACAAGTAGGTATTATTTAGACTTGAAGCTGCATGGCCATCCAAAGCCAGTATATATTCTATTTAACTGTGGTTGATACTTAAATATGTTTATGTGGTAAGCATTTTCTCTCATTATGTACTTGTATTGTTTGCTTAAATCAAATAATGAAAAAAATAGTTAATCTCTGTGGCTTTTCTCATATTTTGGAATACAATGATATTTGAGAACCGAAGAATTTTTAGTTGAGTAATTTTTAGGGATGGTTGCAAATTTAGCAATTAGATTCAAAATAATTAACTATATAGCAACATTTTAAAAAATTTGCAAATATAGCAAAATTTGTCAAATTCTATCAATGACAAGTCTATTACGGATAGACGATGTTGTAAATATTGGTCTATCACTGATAGACTATACAAGTCTATCGATAATCTATCAGCGATACAAGTCTATCAGCGATAGTTTTACTATATTTGTAATTTTTTTTAAATGTTGCTATATGATTAATTATTATTCTTCAAATGGCCATCAATTACGATTACCCTAATTTTTATGGGTAAAAAAATATTAATATTATTAGCTCACGTGATTGTGCTTATAAATTATGGTCAATCATGGAAATAAGCAGTATGACTACTGCTGTGGTAAACAGTATTAGCTCACATGATTGTTCTTATAATTTTAGGTTTGAAAATTAGGATGAAGTTGAGCAAGATCTTTCCAAAAATACAACTTTTTTAATTTAGAAAAGCTAGCGCAGAGGGACTCACGTATAGAGGTTAGAGGTTGTTGTGTCGTATGGTCCCAATTCCTTTATTTAATTTCATTTTAAATTTGTTTCTCTGGATTGAGTTGTTGAGTTTCGGTCCTTGTTTTTCAATTCTGTTGGGCTACTAGTTTCCATTCTTATTCGCCCTTGAGTGCATGTGGAAGTGTGAGAAAAATCTTTGGAGAAGAAAAGAAACCAGAAACAAGTTTATGTATTCTTGGGGTGGGTGAAAAAGGAATATGAGATAAGTTTTTTTTATCGATGATTAGAAGAGAGATTTGAGATTATCGAAGATTAAGTGATGTTTGATTGATTGCATGGTGATGTCTGATTAAGGGGGAGTGTTTCCTTTGTCGCTTCTATATGACAAAAGCTAGCGAATGTTCTTATAATTCATTTGTCAGTAAAATGTGTGTCACTAAGTACAACATGTTGAAAATGTGTATAGATGTATGTACTGTTGGTCATAAGTTTGTAATCATAAATTATATCACAAATTTGCAACATATAATCTCTTATCATAGGTCAAGGTCCTTCCAGATGTAGATGTTGTATGATTGAACTGGATTAATAATATTCGTTGTTTTGATAATTATTTTTACTTATTGCTCTCTTCGTTGTTACGTCGGTTATTAACTAAAGTGTGTCCTAAAAGCACCTTGTTAATTGAATTCTTTTTTAGAGGTTTTTTTTGGAAGCATCGTGTTGTGCCTTCATAGGCCGCTGTGGTGCTTGCCTGGCGTTGCAACACTCTATCAAAGTACCGTCGGCTCTTGCTTGCCTTGCACAAATAATAGCTACAGCCTCTTAGGAAAATGTGCTGGGTTGTTGGTGCAGACCTAGCATTATTACGCCTATCTTTAACTAAGGTTTCTTCTCTTTTCTCTCTCGCTCTCTCTCTCTCTCTCTCTCTTTTTTCTTTTTCTTTTTTTAATTTTGACTTGGTTTGATCTGAAATTGCCTTGAAAACAGTAGCAAAGCTAGTAAAACAATCCTTAAATTATTAAAGGCCACACATATCTTTTAGATGCATATCACATAGCCATCCCAAATTTTAATTGAGAAATTTTGAAATTTATATTAGTTTGGTGTGGGTTACTATATTGGTCAGGATCAATGTTTCACCACAAACATGGAACTTTAGTATGATGTAGCATCAAGTTAAGATGCAAAACAAACTTGACTATGAAAGTTGAGCATGTAGTTGCTTGTGTAGGAGCCAATTAAGGAAGCAGTTTGGCTCATAAAGTTCTTAAATGATTTGAAAGTTGTTCCAAACATGAACTTACCCATCACTTTATACTGTGACAACTGTCACATTCTACCCCGAACATCTGCTTGCTTGTCCGAGATGTGGTGTGATGTCAGCTGAAGTCGTTCACCTTCAATACAAATTCAACTGACCCATTACTTGAAAACGTGAAACATTTAAATCAGCGAAAGTCTTTAAACTTGAAATACTTAAAACCATAGTGTAACCCATTCAAAATTCCTTTTATAAATACCAAGTAAAAATATACCAAACATTTCAGATTCTATCGATAACAAACATTTGATAGTCAGTGATATTCTTTTATCAGTGACATTGATAGACAGTGATAGAAAGATATCAGTAAGGTATCACTGACTATCATAAATAGACTTCAAAAAATTTCTATAGATCGTAAATATTTTAATTTATTTTGCTATTATTAAAAATGTCCCTTTTTAATAATAAACTCAAATACTACATTTTTTTTGTTTTTTGTTTATCCAACGATTGAGAATTTTCATGTAAATGCAACTAATTCTTACACATTTCATGTATTTATGGGATTTTAGCAAACATCATAAGATGAAGACTACTCCACCTTAAAACCAAATACTAATTTAGTTCAATTTTAAAGATGGAAAGATTTTGCAAATCTCTCTTTTTTTTCTTTTTTGTCTAAAGTTTTGAGCTTTTAAACATGAAATTATAATATAACAATGTTAGAGTAAAATGTACTTTTGATCTCCAAGATTTGAAGTTTATGTCTTTTTAGTTCTAAAGAAGTGTGTTTGGGTCTCATGTTATCACTGTGGATTTGGGTTATTATAAACCTAACCATTGTTTGGAGCCCAAGTTATGAAAATCCAAGTTTTAGGGTTTCCATAACCTTAAATCCTTTTCACACTACTCCCTCAACACCTCGTAATACCCCTGAAATCGTGTGATCCTTCCTGATTTTATGCATCTTTTTCTTCTCCGTCCAATATCGTCTCTTCCTCTTTCACTCTTCGTTTTTTCCTCCAAATCTTACCGTTTTACTCTTCGATTTGGTACCTTCTCTAACACTAAAGCCATTTCGTTTTCCTCTCCCAACCTCAGAAGAAGATCTACTTCTCCTAATAAATTTTCCCCTGTGCCGGCACCGTTGTCGCCGCTTAGGTTTTAAAAGGAACTCATAGAAACAAAAAAAAAAAAAAAAAAAAGGGAAGAAGAAGAAAAATAAGAGATGGGGTTTGAGAATCTGCAAAAGGGGAAGATATTCATGAGATTGATGTGTTTTTCGTTTCCTTTTTTGGGATTTTTTGTTTTTGAGTTTGGAAAACTGAAATCACTCTTTAATTATACATATGGAGTTTTAGGGAAGAGGGTGATTAAATTTGTATCTAAACTATGGATTTTGCCTTTTCTTCTTGGCCCTTAATATTTTGGGATTTAATTTTGAGATATTAGATAAATAACGTTGAGATTTTACTTAATTTCATCCATTTTCTGTAATGGGTGTGTAGAATTAGTGGTTAATTTACACTAATCTACTTCAAAATATCTTTCTTCACAATCTGTTTATACCATAAGTAAGTTTTTATTTAATAAAATTCCTAATTGTCATTTTCACCTGTTTTTTTGGCATTTTTTTGTTCATTTTTTTTACAAAATTGTTTGAAAAGGCTGTTATAAGTATAATGAGAGATTAAACATAAATATTTTCAAATGATATTGAGAATTTAATGAAAATTTTAAATTAAAAATGTGAATGGGAGATTATTAAAACAAAATACAAACTCCAATTCAATAATGAGATTATAACATTTTGAAATTTATGAACTAACAAATACATTCCTCTTGAATTAACAGAGCGACCGAATATACATTCCTCTCAAATTAACAGAGCGATCGAATATACATTCCTCTCAAATTAACAGAGCTTACAACGTCAAATAAGATTATTTAATCAAATAAATTTATGAAATTTGTGTATTGGTTCTTAAAAAAAATATATCATAAAACTACTATCATAATTCTTACTACAAACACATCTTATCATAACATACCTACATAACTCTTCCTCCAAACACATCTTATCATAAAACTATCATAACACTACCTACATAACTCTTCTTTCAAACACATATTATCGTAACACTACTTACTATAATCCTTCCCCCAAACACATAGTATCATAACACTAGTTTTATCATAATACTAACCCTTCCATAACTCAACCCTTCCCCCAAGCGCCCCCTAAAGTTTCAAAAAGAGACACTTTGGTCCACAAATGTTGACTTGGACATTAGTTATATTTAATAATATGTGAATTATATTGAATTAGTTGGAAAATAAATTAAAACAAAAGCTTTAAAATTTTAACAGCTTTAAAATATACCTATAACTTTAAAATCTTTTATCTTTTTTATTTAACTTGTTGCTAGAAAAGAAAATATATTTTTTAGTTTTGGTACTCTGATTTAGTTATTGTTGAGTTAAATGGGTTGATTTTATAGTTTTCTATGATGAATCTCGGGGAAATCTCCGGACATTCTTGGCCAAGATTCATCACAAAAATGCAAAGTTGAGGAGTATTTTTTTTTATAAATCGGGGCATCTCAGGACAACGTGCCCTGAGAAATGACTTCTGTGAGTTCCTTATTTAAAATTCAGGAAATCTCGGGACAACGATGCCCCGAGTTATATACTCTGAAGCAATAAATAATAGATCTTAGTGGATCTTAGGCTAGCTACCACTGCATCGAGATATGCATTATGAGATTATGTACAAGGAATTTTAAGTCCTTGTGAATTTAAAAATCAATCAAAATTGTTCAAGTCCAACGACTATAAAATATTGAAGAAAAATTACATCACCAAAATCATCTAATATCATATTCTATCAAAAGTCCAAGGGAACGAAGAAGATGAAGAACAACATTACAACAACAGGCCAAGCTCAACAAGATTATAGCTTAATGAAGAAGCTTAACACTGAATGAGATTGTGCAAACCATCAAACCCAACAATGCCATAAAAGAAAATTTCCTGTTCAATTATCATTCGAAATACAAAATTTCATGGATCTAATTTTCCAAATTGAATCATATTGTTAAAATTCAAATTTGAACAGACAAGTTTTTCCAAAATGAACCTTCTGGTAAGACGCTTTTCAAGCACATTGGTAGCATAACCTTTGAAGTAGAAGAATCGAGACACAACATACAGAATTCCAAAGGAAGCGCTAAGGAGTAGAAGCCATATTCTGAGGGGAGAAAGGAGTAGAAGCCATGACCACTATTGACGAGCCTCGTAAGTGTGGGTCACCATCAGACGTTCTGGTGGATCCGTTCTATGTCATCAAATGATTAATTGATTTTTCAACTAATTAAATATAATTAACATGTCATCAAATGCATATATATTAGCATCCACATCATCACATAACAGTCTAGTAAGCATTTGTTAACTAAAAGTTTGACTCAGTGACCATTTAGAAGTATTTAGCAAACGTGGGAAACAAAAACAAACGTTTTTGAAACTTCAGAGAGAAAACCTCAAGATCCAAAAGTGCCTTTTGTCCATACATTTATATAAATATATTTACAAATTAACAACAACAATTAATAATATGACCATGGTGTAAATTTATGTCTTGAATTTTCTACTAGTGAGATTTGATTTTCTCCTCGTCTCCAAATACTGAGTTACTTGTAAAATAACTACTAGAGAATTGAAGAGAGAGATTTCCACATTCACTTTGGTGCTATTCCCATTGAAAAATCTTTAATTTTCCTCCATCAAAGAATTTTTATCCCTGATGTAAACTAAAGTAAGGAGAAAATTGAAGGGGGACATTTCCAAATCATTTTGGGTTTCATTTCCATGAAGAATTTTAATACTCTTCTTGAAGAATTTCTCCCCTCCCTCCCCCTTTGAGTTTCATCTTCTTTTAGGAGAAAAATATGTTTCTTCTCTTGTGCTCCCCTCCAGAGTCCTAAAAAAATATTTCTTTATGGAGGTAAGGGTGTAGATCGTGAAAAAGAGATTGCGGAGAGAATAAAGTCGGAATCGGGAGATAGTAGTGGAGAGAAGTTGAGAGATGGAGAGGTTGAAGAAAAGAACAAGGGAAGGGGAGAACGTGAGAGTTTTCCAATAAACTAATCCATATTTTAAGTTTTGCCTACAAATCATCAAATTGCAATACTGAAAAAAGAATCAGAAGATTTGCATATGATGAACAATTGATTGACATATGATATACAATTGATTTACATATGATTGAAAATTGATTGTTTTATAAGTTACGTAAAAGAATATGCAATGTTTAGTAATTAACATACTGTTTAACTCAATCAATGAGTATTGACTTCATTTCTACATGATGTCCAACATGATTCCCACTTCAAATAGGTTGATTTCTACATGTTCTTCAATTATGACCAATACACTTGCAATGAGTATTTTGTAATTCAACCTTTGAACACTAAGTTTACTAATACTTTGTTGTTAAATTTCCTGTGCAATCAACAAATCCATATTTTAAATTCTACCTATAAATCATCAAATTGCAATACTGAAAACAGAATAAGAAGGTATCACACTAGAAAACAAGACAAATTGTAAGAAAAATTGACATATGATGTCCATGTAATTGACATTTGATTCTCATATGATTTACATGTGATTGTCTTATAATATAGTGTGCTTAACATTCTCAGAACACCATTCAAACAGGTTGATTTTTACATGTTCTTCTACTATGAGTGTACTTGATGTTGTGTTTCCCCAATTCACCAATTGAAGGGATCCTTCGCTTTCAGGGTCTTCCTGCTGAATGTTTAACAATTGGAGACAATATAGTATCGTTCATTGCTACAATACTTCATTCATTATGGTTACCAACAGAACGAACAACACCATTATAAGTTACTCTGCTAATGTGCTAGCAAAATAATACTTAGATACAAAATAATAAGGATCTAAACCAAGAGTACGAATAACAGTAAGTGCATGACTACATGAAATTTCTTCCAAATCCCAAACACGACAAGTGCAACTTCTATAATTCAACTTAACCAAAAAAGTTTTACCTTCATCAAGTACGTGATATTCAAACTCACTGATAGGACAAACCTAGACTAAGAACAAGAAAATAATTAATTAATAGACTTAAGTACTACTCAACATAATAATAGCAACATATAAAATCAAAGTGTGATATCTAATAGTAACCTTATAGAAATCTAATGGTAATATAATAGTAATCACAAAAACAGATAGCAATCTTATAGAAATCTAATAGTAATCTAATAGTAATCGCAACAACAGATAGCAATCAAAAAGTAGAAAAAAAAAACTTACAGTGAAGCTTCATGATATCTCAACTAGCTTTCTCATTTCTCCTTCAGCCCATTTAGTCAAAATACAATTCAAAGAGGCTGATGATTTACTTCTTTCATAAAACCACTCCTGGAGTAACTGTCGAATTGCATCTAACAATGATGCAACATGTAAATTTCTATCATTTTTCAACACTGAATTCAAAGACTCATAAATATTTATTGTCATCATTTGATATCTTCTTTGCTTAGATATTCTCTAATAGATGAGTATATTGACTCCATCCATCTCATATTCAATTCAAAATCATCTATTGTATAAGACTTTGTACATTGGCGAAAAAGTTTGTCTATCATAGAATCTTTGAATGAAAGCTTCAAATTGTTTAGAAGATGTTCACTACAAACACAACATCCAGCCGATGGAAACACATTCAAAAAAGATTTTGCAGTTCTTATATGCCTATAAAAAACAAGTACTAATCATTCTCGAGCTCTCAAACAAACCTTTAAGTACGTCTCAAAAATCCACGTCCATGAAGCATCATTTTCTGAATCTACTATAGCAAAAGCAAGAGGGAAAAGTTTACTATTACCGTCCATTATTGATGTAGTCAATAATGTTCCAGCAAATTTATACTTTAAAAATGTTCCATCAACAGAAATGTTCGGTCTACAATATGTCCAACCTTTAATTGATGGCCCCATAGCCATTAAACAATATTTGAAATGACCATTTAAATCTACTTCATATTCAGTAAATGTTCCTGCAAAATATAGAAAGAAAATTATTACTAATAGATTGCTTACTAATTTCTAGAAAACTCACAAATTACTATTAGATTGCTTACTGATGGCTATAAAAAACAAACTTGGACTCATTTCTTTTAACTTCAAAAAGAATTTTGGAATCAAGTCATACGAATCACTTGCATCTCCTTTCAACAACTTCATAATGGATTCCTTTGCCCTCCAATCTTTATAATAACCACTACAACAAATATTATCTACTACGACAGTTGTATACATTACAGAAGGGAAGAAAGGGAAAAAAACTATCACAAAAGGTAAAAATGTGTGTTTTTGGCCGAAAAGATGGAATTTTTCAGATAACGCTTCTCGCAACAGTTATTTTGTTAGAAGATACATAAAATAATTTATTTAATTTATTAAAATAAAATTAATTTTAAATGAAAATTAAAGTTAATTAAATCTTTTCCCCCAAATCTAAAACCCCCACCAAATCCTCAAGCGAAGAAGCCATCTCCAAATCTAAAACCCCCAAATCTTAACATTTTTCCAAATCTCTCACACAAAGAAGGCCATCTCCTGATGACGTCGGGTCCCATCACCGCCACCGCCCCTCGTGCTTGTCTCTTCACTTCAGCCCCACCGCAACCTCCTCTATCGGACGACGAAACTCCTCAGCCGCCGAACGATGTCGGTAAGTCTTTTGTTAGTCCCTAAACCTCATATATAATCCCTGAAAATAGAAATTTTTTTTAATTCAATACTCTCATTTTTTTAAATCATGGAAGGAGAATAATTGGGGAAGGCAACGGAGGGTGAACAACTCCACCGTTTCCTTACCCGAAGGAGTCGTAGCTAAAATCTTGTCGCTCACCACTCCACCGGATGCCTGCCTATTGTCGGCCGTTTCCAAGATTTTCCATGCGGCAGCTCAGTCAGACATTGTGTGGAACCAATTCCTGTCCACCGATTGAGAACTTTTGATTTCTCGCCGTAAGCCTAACAAACTTAAATTTGATCCAATTTTCAGTCCGAAGAAGGATATCTTTTTCTCCCTTTGCTACTTCACGACAACAAGGTAATTAAGCTTTCCGATTCCCCCAGTTTCTTTAAATTGTAGTTGGCCTTAGTTATTGGATCGGAGGTCGGTTAACATAAATGGCTCACCCTTGCCGAAAGTCCCTTTCTTGTAATGTTGGCTTACAAATTGACCTTGGAGGCCCCATTATATTCTTTATGTCTAATATATATATATTCGTTCTGGTAGATTCTACATCTGCATTGACATGTAATTGTATAATACAAATACATTCAAACAGATTCTAAGAACGCTCAAAATTCATACCCTTTCATGTAATTTTAGAATCTAAAATACAATCCAAACAAATGCCAATAACGTCAAAACTTAATTTCATTTTAAGTTTAATTTTGAAGTAACCTTGGATTCCAACCAAAACCTTTGAAATTGTTTTAATTTGAATAAGGTTTACTTCATATGTATGTTTAAATTCTTGTTCGTGTGTGCTTGGAAACTTCTGAGCATTTTTTCTGGGTTAAAAATTATATATACTCATTGTACTGCATCCCCTCTTGTTGTGTTAAAATTTTAATTTCTTTTCAAGATTTATCAAACAAATGGGTATAGCTGAGTTTAAGAGATATTAGAACTATGAACAAGGATATGGAGGGGGGAGTGAACTAAGCCTCTGCTGACGCTTATTTCAGCTGTAGATTAATATTTTTAGTTTATTTTTGTTACCAATGTGAGTTTGGTTTTGCCGTAAGATTAGCCATTCTCAAACCTTCAAAGCTTTTGAAACTGCTTTCCAATCAATTATAACTTCATTAATATCCTAATTTTCTTTTGTATATATTTTATCTGCAGATTTAAGCGCCTCATAATGGACCAGAACAATCACTCTGATCATGAAGAGGGTATTAGACGTCTAGTTCTTTGATGTGGAAAGGTTAGCATCCACTACCTTATCACCCAGATTTGTAGCTTCAATGTTGGGGCTTAACCCGAATTTGAACTGAACGAGTTGCACTAAAATCCAAGTTTTGACCATTTCCATCTCTTTGCTGCCTTCTCATACTTCAAAGGGAGAGAGTTAGTTTCTTATTTCTGTTATTTTTTTTTTCATATTGATTTGTTTTATATTGAGCAATTAAGTTAAAATAGCATTCAAGTTTGTTAATTGAAAAATGTTGATCATTATTATTTAATTCTTGTTTTTTGTTTACTATGATTCTGGGGTTCTATTCTCTATTATTGTGCAAGGACTACTATGGTCAGTTACTCTGGTTCTTTGCAAAATTATCAGTTGATAATTGATATAACGTGTCACTATTGATGTTCTACTTGTGCTATAGTAATATTTTCTGTTTTTGTTATGGTAGTATCATTGCATTACTTGTTTGTTATGATCTGTATAATGATGCAATTGAAATCAAAGTTTGTGGTAAAGAGATGGTTAGATCTATGAGTTGAAGTCCTTTATCAAACTCCTTTTAAAGGTAAAGTTTGCTGTAAACTCTTTTGAAAAACTTGTTTTAATTAATTAAATTTATGTTTCAAACTTTGAATTTCTCCCTATTATATATGTATATTTGATTGTAAATTAAATTTAATTAGATTGATCGAACAAGATTTAAAGACGTATAATTGGATACTTTGACCTTTTTAAAGGTCATTTGTTCTTCACAGGTGAGTAAATAATTGTTAGTTCCCCTCTATTGTGAAACTCATTTTATATTATAAACAAATTTAGATGCTAAACCATTTGAGTTGATAATGATCATAATATAATATATAATTCTAATTACAATATTGTTGTTGTTTGATTATTTTGTACATATATGGTGTGATACTTCAAATCCAAATTTATTTTGATCTTGTTATATACTCTTCTAATTCACAAAGTTAGATCAGTATATGTATATATACATGTTATGTTTTAAAAATGTTAAAAACATAACACTTCTTTTGTCTAAACTTTACCTTTCTTTATAACTAATTATTCATTCTTTTTTGGAAATATTTTGGAAAATATGGGAGATTACATATTACTGCATGCTTGAAGGGCTTCAAAGCTGTAGAAGCCAAGGTGTAAAGTAGAAACACTCTAGTCCTACCAAATTTACAGTACACAGTTCTCCTCTCTTCCTTTTTTCTCTACTTGCATACTGAAAATGAGTACTTCTTTCCCTAAAAAAAGTGCTTACTAGAGAAGTGTTTCAAAAGAGTTCTATTGTATCTGATTTGTTTTCATGTGCAGGATGTAATGTTCTGCGGAGGATCAGATGCAGCAATCATACCTATTGGTATTTTTCTATTTATTATGTCAATAAAGTTCAACTCTTCTTGCCTGAGATATTTGAAGTGAATCTATTTTATTTTACTCTTGCTAGGTTTGGGAGGTTTTGTTGCTTACAATACACTTTCACAAAGAAACAATGATTCTACCAAAGCTTCACGGCCTTGGGATATTGTAATGTTAGCTTCATTTTTTTCTTTGGTTATCTGAATCATAGTTTTTCAGTTAACAAAAACTTTGCCTATGAATAAATAAAATATCAGCAATGAAGATTGAAAGTCTTAAATCTGGATTAATTTTCATATCTAAAATTCTTAATCTTAACTTGCAAAAAGGTGGAATAAGGAGCTACAGGACTTGGTAGTTTTTCTTCATAGGAAAATATAATAATTTTTGTTTTTTGTGGTTCTATATGTCGTTTCTCTGAAGAATGAACAAAATAGAAGTACAATGGTGTATATACTTCTATTGTAACTTTTATGATAGGATCTAAGTATATTAGCTTCTACAATTACTTACTAGGTTCTCATAATACTCAGTTATTTAGGTACAAAATTTAGGATACTTGTTTTACAGTGTACTTCAGGAAGCTAATGAAGCATTTAATTATTTGTATTACCTTATCAATACTATATAGTATCTAGCTACTATTTTTTGTTTTTTTTCCAGCTCCATAACATAACCTCACTCAAGTCTGCAGTGATTGCAACTAATTAAAATTAGATGCTTTTCTTACTATCTTTTTACATATGCAATATTTTCTAACAACACAAATTGGGCAGATTTTTATTCGATCCTACTGAAATATTGGGGGTTAAATGTTACGTCGTGCTTTGCTTATTGCAATTCTTTTCTTTGATGGTTTCTGTGATATATTGATGGTTCTTTGTAGGAAAATCATCCCTCATAGTTTTGTTTTTATAGGAGTGGTTCTTTAGATTCTTGTCAACATGTTTATGTATGCTTCCTTGATAGTGACTTCTAGATTCTTCCTTTGTAGTTAGCTCAACATGAAGGGATTTCTTCAAAACGATTACCAACTAGATTAACAACTACAATGGCTAAAAGCTGAGATTGTCGAGCTACTTTTAGCTACTATAGTTGTCAATCTAGCTGGAACAAAGGATTTAGATATTGATCTTCAAAACTAATTTCACTTCAGGTTTTTTATTGTTTATTTGTCATGAGATAATTGGTGTTCTATTCTTCAATGTTTCTCTGTTTTGTAGGTTTAATCATGCTCTAAGGTCAGTTGCCAATACTATACAAACTTCACATATATGCCTCATGTTTAATTGATCTTAGGCAAAATATTATTTTCTTTTTTCTTTATTTCTTGGTGAGAGGTGTTTGTTATCATTTGTGATTGTATATTCTACCATGGTGGTGACTCCTGAAGAATATTTTTAGTTTGACTCCATAGTAAGCAACTATAATTTTACTGACACATCATGCCAAATATTTTCATTCATACATCCTGTCTTCTTTGAGATTTTTAGGTTGAATTATGAAATTTGTATAATGCGAAACAATTTATCTTGTAGGAACCAGCTAAACTTTTGCTAAACATGAAAAAGTTTGGGGATATTGCTTTCAGGGACAAGGATTATAAAAATGGTCATTGAGTACTACTCAAAGGTGCTTCCTACGCTCTTGACTTCATTGCTTTGATATATTGTTACAATATGGATAACATAACGGCTAGTTCTCAAAGCCGTTGAAATTCAGGACTTTGTTTTTTGTTCATGTCAATGGTTAACATTATGACCATTTTTGAAACTGCAGCTTGTATCAATGATGTTAGTTCCTTCTGGTAACTTCAACCAGCTAGTATCAAACTGCAAAGTTGGGTTTTTTTACCTCCCACTTGTTCTTCCTGTGAAATCATTCTCATAAAAGTTACTCATTTGTTTACTTTCTCAGGGGTATTGCTATCAAAAGAAGATTCTTCAGAAGGTAAACACTTTGTTTTCCCCGCCCCTAAAGGAAAAGGATGGAAGTGAGAGTCTTGCACTGGGATGATCTTGTAATTATCATTGTTGTGGTATGTAGCTTTTCTCACTTTTTTTATGACATAATAAACATAATCGATCATCGTGTTTTTTCTTATAGGAGAGGACAGAACAAACTATTCCCCAATTGGACACAATAGAGTGATTTTTTATTTTTATAGTTTCTATTGGAGTTCTGGTTTCGTAGTCCACAGTTTAAGTTGCCTTGGGGCTTGTATAATCGATGATGATGCTTTCGATTGTAGTATTGCCCATACTTTAGAAGTCACAAAGATAAAAGTCACGATTACAACTTAAAACATGGGTAGAGTTGTGAAATGAACTATAATAAATAATATCATCCAAGAGGTGTCATATATTTTTCTTCTTTTCCATTTGTCATTTGACCATACGCTGAGTATGGTTCTTCAGGAATATTATCTCATTTTCTATCTTATTTTTCAAGGTAAATTCGGGACAAAAGGAAACAAGTAGTACATCAGGAATGCGGGAAACTGTAGAAACCGAGAATATTTTCAGAGGTGAAGGATTACCGGTTGGTTGTTTATGCTTATACAGCAATGTACAAATCATGTTATATGTATTATGATGACATTTACACTGGTTTTGATTAAGGGCTGTAATTCCATACTTATAAATTGTTCAAACTTGATTGGAAATGTATGAATATTACAAAGTGTATTATAGTGTATATATATTAAACTGTCGACCATTTGTTCTATATGGGTGTTATGTATTATAACATTATTGTCATTCAAATGGTTTGTGTAATGGCGGAGCGACAAAGAGAATAGGGAAAAACGGTAGTAATTGAGGAATTTGCAACAGAAAATAAATGTCAGAATATATAAATTCGTTACTCCATAATTGTCGTCAATATTAAAACAATGACATTTTTGTAATAAAAAAAACTGTCAGGATTGCCTTATATTTGACAGGAAAAAAATATCGTTAATAGCAAAACAATGACATTTATTTTTAAAAAAAACCGTCACGATTGACATATCCTTGACATTTAAAAAATGTCATAATAAACAAATTTGCGACATTTTTTTTAACTGTAGTTAATACGCAAATGATGACAATTATTTGTTGTCATAATATAAAATATGATAGTTATTTGTTGTCATAACACAGTAATGACGACATTTATTTTCTGTCATGAAAAAACTTATTGTAATAGTTTTCGAAAACTGTCATGGAATGACTTTCTATAAATTCCGATACCATGACTATAAATAACTGTCACGGATTTTAGTCGAGACAGAAAATAACTGTCGTCATAGACCATTTTTGTTGTAGTGAACTAACATTTACACCATAATTCATTTGAATGTGATGTACAAGATCCTTCGATGTGGAATAATGGTAGCTATATCTAAAACTCTCAATCATACATTCACTAATAAATTGTGAAGATGCATGCTTATGGAAAGAACGAACCATCATAGAGCAATTATGCTCACTAATATACTTTCTAACAATCCACAATTCGTTTATAACGTGAAGCCCTAAGAAACCATTGACAACCATCTTGACTACATATCAACTCAATAGATTTTGTTCTTCACAGCTATAAGTTGCAACCACTTCAACAAAATTTCCTTGCTAATCAAAGACAATGCAAAAGATCAACATTGAAATCTTTAAAAACTTCAAGTTCACCTCCAAAATCAGATTCACGTACAGAAGAAGAAGAAGCAACTGAAACCTCTGAAGGTGTATTCACAACATGGACAACTAGGGATATTTTGTAAATTGATCAGTAAAAAAAACCAACATATATCTTTATCTTCGAAATGTTGAACCCCGTAGTACCCAAATTCATTAAAACTGAAAGTTCAACAAGTGAATTAATTTGAAGTTCATTTTGTATGAGCTTAACAAAAGACTGAAAATCCATCCTTTCTTCCACTAATACACCAACCAATAGTTTGATAACCAATATAATACTATTGACCACTATGTAAGACAACAGTGGAAAGTTTAACCATAACTTAAAAATGCTGCAAAAATGTAAAAACTTAAATTAAAGTATAATTAGAGTATAAACAAAATAGTGATTTGATAGCAATTACATGACAATCATATAGAAATAGTAATCAATTCACACCGACAGAAATCAAACTAAAATCAGATAGAAATCAGATGTCAATAAAACAAATAAAATTTAAATTATATACTACATTTATTTGCATTTGTTCACAAACTGTAAACATAATCCCAAACTGAAAAATAAGATACCATAACCTAAAATGAACAAAGAGAAGAAAATCATAAAAGTTTAAAGAACGGCTGAAGAAGAATGTAGAAGGAAATAAGGAAATCATAAAAGTTTAAAGAACGCCAGAAGAAGAATGTAGAAGGAAACCATAAGCAATCAACAAAATCATAAAAGAAAAAAGGACAAAAAAATCGTACAAATCTTCAACAAAACAATGTTAATCTCTGTAACAGAACTGAACAAAGTTTCAACAAAACCGTACAAGGCGATGACAAAGTATGAAATCGAAACGGAACTGCAGAAGAAGAAAGGAAAATGGAAGAAAAATAGAATTTACAAAATTCCAATATGGAAACGGAAGATGAAGAAAGGAAAACGAAAACGAAACAAAAAAGGACAGCCAAAGAAGAAAGGAATACGCAGGGGTATAATTGAAATTCAAAATCTTTTAACAAAATTAAAAAAAATATAATTTAAAATTTTGTCATCTGTGCAAGTATAAAAAACAGCTCAAATGTATTAATTTAATGAAAAAGAATTTGCGTGGCATTCCCTCAAGTAAAATAATCCAACGTTAAAAAAAACCTAATAGTTAGATTAACTAATCTATTTTAAATCTAATTTGTTTCGATTAGATTATTTCAATAGTCCAACTAATAACCCATTTACACATTTAAGTCTAATTAATAATTAACATTGAGGGTCGGAATTAAACCAAAATTAATTTAATTCTCAGATGAAAGAAAAATTAACAAGGAATAAACACAAAGTAATGGAAAATTAACCAAATATGAAAAGATAAAGAAAATTGTAAAAAGGAAGAAAAAGGGTAATGTACTTCGTCTTCCATGGGGTGAGGTGGATGCTGTTTGGCTAGGACGATCTGGCAGTTGCTGGGACGGTGAATATTTTAACCACTCGCCATTAGTGTTTGGTAATTTTGAATATTTTATACACTATTTTTAAATACACCCAAATAAACATAACAAAATTTAGGATCTATATACTCTATAAATTCTGAAATTTTACTATATCATTTTAAATATTTTTAACCTTTTTTCATTTAAAATAATTTTCTTTAATTTAATAAAAATGGCTTACTTCTACGATGTAGCAAAATTTTAGATTCAATAATGTTGAACATAATACACTTCTATCACTCTTTTTTCTTTTTTTTCATGTTTTCTTCATGATTTTTCTCATATTTCTCCTTCATTTACTCCCCAATTTTCTCTTCAAGTAATCAAATTATCCCAATTTTCTTATCTTCAAGTAATCAAATTATATATATGGAAATTTCAATGTTATTTGTGGGTGTGAAATATTTTGAAAAAATAATCTTTTTTCCCCCCCTTTTTTTAACGTGTGTTTACTTCCGTTATTATTTTTATTATTTAAATTTAACTTACCTCTCTTAACTTGTGTTTAGTTGATAGATATTATATATTAATTTAGAAGGGTACTTAGAATTTTTAGATTAAACTCTATATAACTTTAGTTTCGATAGAAATTGATATCATGGCGATGAAATAACAATTAATATAAAAAGGTAATTAGATGACAAATCAATATCATTAGTAATAAGATAATATCAGTATAGAATGACAATTAATATAAAATAATAATTAGACAAAGACAACAATTACATTACATTTGATATAGCATTGGCAATCAAATGAAAATTATTATCAACTAATAATTAGACACATCAAATAGAAAATAAGTATATCAGCAATAAGATATTATATAACAATATGATAGCGATGAGAAATCAATCATTATCAAATAGAAATCAACTGCAATCAATATTATTGACGGTCACAATCGTACAACAATCAACATCATTTATAACTATTATTACTAAATAGTAATCAGTCAACGATCAGATAACAATCAGTATCATTGACAACTAATTTTATATATTAATCAAATAATAATAGATAGCAGTAAGTATTGTTGTCAATTAGTATAAAAAATAATCAAACACAATTTGATAATAATTAGTATTATTGACAAGCAATATCATATAGTAATTAAAATGCAATTAGAAAACAATTGGTATTGTAGGCATTAATCATTTTACAATGATCAATATCAAATAATAATCAAACAATAATTAGTATCATTAGCAATTATATAACAATCAAAGATAATTAATCGACATTTAGATACAAATTGTCATTATTGATAATTATATAGTAATCAAATGATACAATCACCCAAACTTTTAAGTATGAGTCGCATTGTGGTCATCTATGTATTTCAATGAGGTAGAATTAAGGAATTTTCTCATTTTTGAAAAATCATAAAACATTGTATATGAGTCTATTTTTATCCAATCAATTTGACATTTTTTTCAATTTTCCCAGATATAAAAGTAGAAGTAAGTATATATTAATATAGTTACTTTGCTTGAATATAACATATCCTGTATCTTGCCAAACACAATTCAATAGCTAAAACATCTCTCATTTCCTATATGACCATAATTGTTTCTTCAAGAGAGTTACATAAAGTATAGTGCTCTTTGATTTGCTCATGATAAATGGTAATTAAGGGTGTGAAAATCTTTTCATATTAAGCAATCCCACTAATATTAAATTTTTTTATATTTGTAACATCACATCTTGTAACGCTAAAGATCAAAACATTTCTATATAAAACTTTGCAGATTAATTAATTTAATTAATTAATTAATTATGAGTAAATATACTATCAAACCCCAACAAATTGTATGTCTTGTGTCATTGCCAAAAATCTATAATTCATAATTAATATGGAGAGTAAAATACAACCAAGGGTGATGAGATTTCATCTTTGATATGTATACCTACCAAATAATTATAATTAAGTGATGATAAGTTGTCAAATGAAAACCAAACTTTTCCTAATATACCATTTTAATAACTCTATTACTATAAAATATCATCTCTCCAAGATATCATTTTGTGTATATCCTTTAGTTATTCAATTGAATAATTTCTTTTACTGCACATTAAAGGTTTCTCTAAATTGTTTACACAAAAATACATATGATATCAAATATTTTAGTGAAAATAATAATTAACGTCTAAATTTAAATTTAAGTATAGCTTAATAAATATCTGCATATTAATTGTTTTTTAAAAAAACAAGTGTGTAATATATTCATTTTGAAACTCAAACTTATAAACACAACTTTTACCTATGATTTCTTTTTTAAAATTTTGCTATCAATTTTTCACTAACATTTCAAAGCAGACAAGTCAATTTTGAAAATTAAAAAAACAATCATAAACGATTTTTTTAATTTTTAAATTTACTTAAAATTCAAGTGTTTTTTAAAATATGAAAAACACAATACAGAATTTAGAAAAAAAAGTAAACATAAATTTCAAAATTACTAGATGAGAAAGAAGTTATCTGTTTAAATTTGGCAAGTTATTAGTTTTAATTTGTGTAATCAATCGTATGTGTAAATAATTAAAAAATACATTTTGAGTAAAATTTCGTAATTATTATAGGCTTTTTTTTCGCTTGTTTGTGAATTTTAATGAGTAACTTTTGCTGAAGAATTATGAAAGCAGCTTATTTCATTTAAATAACAAAGTTTTAGGGTTTTAATTTGGCCAATGATTTTCTGTATAAAGTTGCAAAAATATATTTGATAGAGTCGACAATAATGTTTTTTAAAAAAAATTGAGGATCTAGAACAGAATGTATAGCGTTGACTTACAATGGTATGATTGTGCATGTGTTTTAGGCCATTATGTTACATTATTTATAGGTATCAATTTTTGTCCAATATTCTAATTTTGTTTTCTATTTTATAGTCAATTTGAAATGTTAAAAAAAAAATCAAGGATAATATCTTTTTACTCTTGAAATAATAAAGATAATTTTTAAATAAATGATAAAGTTAAAGGTAATTAATTGTTTTTAATATAATTTAGTCTCGTTTAATCCGTTAACTTTTATCTAAGTTGGCAAGCATATGTTTATTAATTTCTTTCTTTTTTAATATGATATCCAAAATCCCGAACTTAAAAGAGTTCTCAAATACAATTTTTTCGTTAACTTTAAAACTACTAAAACTAATCGAAATTATATTTTCTACGAAAAGGTTAGAGATTGGAACTCAACGATCTAAAGGTCATAAAAGTCTTTGAAACATAGTGTGAAATAAGAAATTAATTAAAATGATGGGATTACTGGACTTTCTTACCTATTATCTAAACTTTTTGGGAGTCTTAATTTAGTATAAATAGCAACACACAATTAGGGACAACAAAAAGAAAACACAAAGCAGTTGCATGCGATGACAAGAAAGAAGGTGAAACTTGCATACATTACAAATGATGCATCAAGAAAAGCCACACTCAAGAAAAGGAAAAAGGGTTTACTGAAGAAGCTGGCTGAGCTTACCACTCTATGTGGCATTGAGGCATGTGCTATAATCTTCAATCCCTCCAATTCACAACCTGACCTTTGGCCCTCCACTCTAGGCCTCCAAAAGGTTCTCTCTAAATTCAAAAGCCTACCAGAGATGGAGCAATGTAAGAAGATGGTCAACCAAGAGACCTTCCTTCGTGATCGTATCGCAAAGGCTGCCGACCAACTCAAGAAGCTACAAAGGGAGAATCGTGAGAAGGAGATCACTCGACTCATGTTTCAAAGCCTCGTAGCTGGAGCAACTCCGCCGCTAGATCTCAATGTCATCGATTTGAATGACCTTGGTTGGTTGGTTGATCAAAAGATGGCTGATATTAGTAAGAGAATGGAGTTGCTTACAGTAAATCGATCGTCACGTGTGGCGACAAATGAGCCGTCGTGGTTTATGGAGATGGTGAATCAAGGAGCTAATGATGAAGATCATGTGGGATTCAATATTGGGGATGATGTGATTCAACTTCCTAGCTTTGGGGAGGATGATAATCATGGTACTTTTTGGTCAAATAATAATGTCATTTTCCCTTGAAAGGTTTGGGGTGGTTTGTCATTAATTTCACAAACTAGATTCCTCAATTAATGTTTAGTATTGTTTGAACTTCAAAATGCCAAAAGGCTATGTTTTCTAATTTATGTTTTTTCTTGTTCAATAAATAATGTAAATTTCACCTATATGATGTTGAATTGTATAGTTGGGTTTTATTTTTTGTAATATGTAGTAATCCGTATGCCTTGTGGAGTTCCAATGAAAACTAGAAAATTATCAAGGAAAATGCTATGGGAAAACAAATTATTTTATAACACAATAATGGAAATAAATTACAAAGTAAGATATTTAGAATCAATAATCTAATAACTTTTGCCCAATGTTCGATTTATTTTATGGAAAATTGTAAAAAATAACCAAATATCTTAAATGGATTTTTGTTTTTAATATTTTTTTAATGAAATTAAATAGTTTGTTTTTTTAAAAAATCCTCATCTAAATTGTTTTTTTTTTTTAAGGTGTGCTTATTGAAAAGTTTTAATTTTATTTCAAGTGTATTTTCGAGGTTTTCTTTTTTTAAAAAAGAACAAAACCTATTTAGAAAAAGAAAAAAGCTCACAAGTCCACAACCTGAAATAACAAAAATGCACCGCGATTAACCCATCACGCACACAAAAAAGCTTATAATTTAAACGATAGTATACTATAGTCTAAAACATCGTTTAGATATTAGTTTAAAATTGTTTAGATTTTGGTAAACAATCATTTGAATCTATCACTTATCTATTTGAGTCTATCACTTATCTATCCTGAGATAGAGAGTGATAATTATTTATCTCTGTCTATCCGTGATAAATGATTGATCATTTAGATATTGGTACAAGATATTAGTACAAGATAGTGTACCAATATCTATCTTGTATCATGATTGTTTAGATATTGGAAGATCGTGATATATTTGGAATATACCGATCGTTTAGATTTTCATACTTATGTAATAAAAAAAGAAGAAGAAAAATGAGAGAAAATGAATAAAGAAGAAATTCTAAAGGGGAAAATGATAAAATAGAAAACAACCAGAAGTGAGAATATAAGAAAGAAGAACTAATAATAGGAAGATGCTTACAAATTCAATATTCATACGAAAAATTCAAAACCAATAATGACAAATCTGCAAATGATGAAATTCTTTTTTGTTATATGAATAGTAAATATTTTTTCATTTTGTTCCATATATGTAAATTAAGCTTTTAAGAGTTGTTTCAAACTTAACTACAAAGTTTAGAGTGTATGTTCATAGTTTCCCAACTATAAACTAGGAATCAACATTCCGGTCATCGGCTATCACATCATCCTCCAGCGAGGGAATAACAATAACATCCGACACCTCCGGCAGCCTAAAACTCACTTTCTTCTTCAACTTCCCACTTTGGCTTCTACAAATTGGAAAACCGCCATGAGAAGAATACTCATCCTCTGCAACAGATTTACCAACAAAACCCGATCTCTCATCACAAGCCGAAGAACACTCCAGAATCCTCGCCGGATGAACTTTTCTCTTGAATCCCCCATGTCTTGAAATATTAAACTCTCCGTCATTTCCAAACCCTCGCTCCGACGGCACTCCTGGAGAAGCCAACAGCAACTCCTCAAGAGACATGAACTCCTTCTTAATTTCCTTCTTCTCAATCGACGCCTCTAACTCTCTCTTCACATCGTTCCTCTCTCTTCTCCACCATTGTCGCCTTCTCCACCCGCAGATTTCATAGCCTGCAAATCCGATCCCTATTTTTTCAAAAAAAAAAAAAAAAAAAGAAAACAGAGAGAATCGCAGTGGACATAATTTCCGAAATTAGACTAGGGTTTTTTGGGCTTACCGTCACCGGAGGTGTCGGCCGTCCCCGGACATCTAATGGTGCAGAGATTAGCTCCCATGGGAGATGGCCAAAGAGCAAGTGATATTTGTTCGAGAGGGAAAATGGCGATAAGTAAAGGAATTCTGGACGGAGAGGTCTAAGAGCCTAGAGAGTATAGAGATTCATGTTAGTTGCAAGGAATCCCTTAGTTTTTTTTATTCTTGATTTGTACTGGTTGTAATTTAGTGGAGGATTTTGATTTTTACAATCACTTTTTTGTTCTTCTTTAGTTCTTTCTTGTTCTCTTTGGCTTTTCTTGCATATTATGTTCAGAGATTTCTTAGGGATTCACTTCAACAAAAATGATTAACTATGCTATTGTTTTTTATAGCCATTCGTCCAATCTATCATAATTTGGATTTCGATTTTGCTAGATATCAAACATGGTTAATGGATGATTATTTGAATATGGTTATGGATGACAATTTTAGTATACTTCAATCCTCGTTAAGGATATAATTTGAGTATTGTTTAATATCAAATGACAATCACTAATAGACACTAATAATATAGTTTAATGTCATTTATAAACATCGATAGTATCAGTGTTAATTTTAGCATAGTTCACAAGAAATGTATTTCGTGAAATTGAACTTTGTATAATGATGAATATTATGGATACAATCTCTATAGTATTTACTCGTTTGATGCTTTCTCTCTGATACAAGTTCAAAACTTAGAATTTCTTGATCTTCGATCTTCAGGATGTCGTGGTGTTGAGCTTTGATCTTCTGGAATCCAACGAAAGTTAAATCTTTCAGAAGTTGTTGATCTTGAGGTTGACTACAGTACTTTAGAGCTTAAGTTCTTACTTCAACCAAAGATCTCCCAAAATGAATGAGAAGGTCTCTATTTATAGAGAATTTCCATGGGTTTGGGCCCATTTTGCTTGGTGAGCTTGGCTTGGATCCATTTGCCTATTGAACTTGTGCTTGAACCCATTTGCCTGTTGGATTCGGGCTTGGGCTTGGGCCCATTTGCTCGGCGGGTTTGGATCCATTATTTCTTTGGCCCAATTTTTACATCGGGAGCGCTTGAATTGGGTTGGATATGAGAAAACTTGACTACCAAAATTAAATTAAATTATGAATATCATCATTTTGCCGTGGTGACGTGACACGATTTAATTGGCCAAAATTTATTGTTCAACAAATGCCCCCTTTTGAGATTCGTGCAAGTGTATAGGTGGGGGAATCTCGAAAACGATAAGCTGAAATAAAAAATACAAGTGATTTTTTCTTGACTTTGACTCCAGTTAATATGTCAAATTAATCACATTATGCATTTGAACATAAGTTTGTTTCAAATGAAGTTTGGGATACAACCCAATGTCAATTTTGTAGAGAATTTTGATTTGAATTCACAATTTTTTTTCAATGAATATAATTTGGGTTTAGGAGAATTACGTATATTTCAATGAATTACGTATATTTGAGTAGAAATATACGTAATTGTGAATTCACAATTAGAGGAGAATTAGGTATATTTCTACTCAATCTAAACGGTTTGTTTGTTGAGAAAGTTGAATATTTGATTTGCTATACCTTCTATTCTTCTTACAAGAATGTTGAAAACAAAATTCGCACCAATTCAACAAATCACACCAATTCTGAGTTTTTATCTTCTCCAACTTTCTTTTTTCACCGTTGCTTTATGTGTTTAGATCCTTCAACATTTGTTTTTTTTATTTTAATGATTCATGCTTTGGGAGAAAGAAAATGACCAATGACAAATTGATTCCAAATGACCAATGACATATTTGCTTCCTTACCTTGTTAGCTTTTTTTTTTATTATTATTTTTGTTGGAGAGATATGGGGAGGTAGAGGTATTTTTTTTTTGTACTGTCCGTTGATAGAGATGGAGAAGTAGAGACCAACGGAGAAGAGAAAGGGAGAGAGGAGAGTGGCGGCATGAGGCTGAAGAAATGAAAAAAATAAAGAAAAAAAATACATTAATTTTTTTTCTTAAATTCCTAAACTTTCTTTCTTTCTTTTCATTTTCCTTTTTCGTCTTTTCGATATTTTTTCTTTTCTTCATTTCGTATTTCCTTTCTTTTTTCTTTTTCGATTTTTCTTTTCTTTTATTTATTAATAACTTTCTTTTTTTCCAACTATTCCCTAAACCACTACTTCATTGGCTTCTTGAGTTTGTACATGATAGACGATTCAATTCTATCATGACGCCCACTGCTTCTTTGGCTTCTGCTTCTTGGGTTTGTACATGATAGATGATGCAACTCTATTATGACGCACACTACTTCGACTGCAACACATTGAAGATGAATATGTGGATGATGATCCTCTTAGCTGCGGCACATTAAAGATGGAGATGGAGATCCTATCGGTTGCGACACATTGAAGATGCAGATAATGACGGCTACAACACATATATTGAAGAAGCAGATGAAGATTGCATGTCGGAGAAGCAGATAAAGATCGCACGTCGAAGATGTAGATGATGACCATATGTTGGGGTTGCAGATGATGATGGTTGCGGCACGTCAAAGATGTAGATGATGACCACACATCAAAGATGCAGATGATGACCACGTGTCAGAGATGCAAATAATGACGGTTGCGGCACATTGGAGATGCAGATGATGATGGCTGCCACATGTAGGAGATGTAGACGATGATAACTGCACATTGAAAAAGTAGATCCTTTCGACTGCAACCATGGGAGAAGATGAAGAAGATGATGATCCTCTTGACTGCAACACATAGGAGAAGATGAAGATGATGATCCTCTCGGCTGCAACACATGAAAGAAGATAAAAATGATGATGATCCTCTCAACTGCAACACATAGGAGAAGATAAAGATGATAATCCTCTCAACTGCAACACATGGGAGAAGATGAAAATGAATCCTCTCGGCTGCACCACATGGGAGAAGATGAAGATGAATTCTCTCGGCTACGGCACATGGGAGAAGACGAAGATGAATCCTCTCGATTGTGGCATGTGGAAGAAGATGGAGATGAATCCTCTCGACTATAACACATGGGAGAAGATGAAGATGAATCCTTTCAGCTGCAACACGTGGGAGAAGATGAAGATGAATCCTCTTGGCTGTAACATGTGAAAGAAGATGAAGATGAATCCTCTCGACTACGGCACGTGGAAGAAGATGGAGATGAATCCTCTCGGCTATAACACGCGGGAGAAGATGAAGATGAATCCTCTCAGCTGCAACACATGATAGAAGATGAAGATGAATCCTCTCGGTTGTGGCAAGTGGGAGAAGATGGAGATGAATCCTCTTGGCTATAACACGCGAGAGAAGATGAAGATGAATCCTCTCAACTGCAACATGTAGGAGAAGATGAAGATGAATCCTCTTGGCTATAACACGTGGGAGAAGATAAAGATGAATCCTCTCGGCTGTAATATGTGGGAGAAGATGAAGATGAATTCTCTCGGCTGCAACACGTCTCAACTGCAACATACGGAAAAAGATGAAGATGAATCCTCTCGACTATGGCACGTGAGAGAAGTTGGAGATGAATCCTCCCGGCTGCAATACATGAGAGAAGAAGATCCTCTCAGCCACAACACTTGGAAGAAAAGGTAGAGCTTGCTACTTTGACTTTTGCCCCCTTTGCCCAATTTGCCCCTTGCTTTTTTTCAATCATTATTTTGTTCCAATTCTTGTAAATGTCATATTTTTGTTGAACGGTAATGAATTTTTTTATTATGGTGTAACTACTCATGAATTTTACTTTTTGCTGAGATTACATCATCACGATGAAGCATAATACCTTTTTTTTTTGTGCGACTGAGCTTAAAGTACTTTAGGCTCCCTACGTACCCTTTTTATAACATAGGGATCAAGTCATAACGTAGTTCAACTGAGTTTTTTTTTTTTCACCTTTTAAGCTCTTGTGGACTAGGAGCATCATGCAGTTTAGACTCTTGCGGTAAGGAGCTTTGCATGTTTAACAACTTATATTTTCATAAAAAATTTATTCACCTTGTTCATTTGTAGAATTGATGAATATAATAAGTCTTGGCTTCACAATCAAGGGACCTTCTGCGTTTATGTCAACAGACAACTTCCTCTTCATGCGTGATGGGACACGACTGTGTATCTTCTCGTCATTGTTTTCTTCATGAAGTGATTTTTCCTTCAAAGTTTTCATCTCTTTTTCATGTTGATCGCTTGTCATCTTTAATTGATCAAAAACACATGTTGAAGGTTGATCTTTCTTCGATGTGGAGATACTTAGCCTTTTGAAAGCTAAAGTTCGAGTGGAAGTAGACATTAGACATTGATTTTCTTATTCTTTCATGGCCATACTCAATCTTTGAAAGACTGAAGATCGAGTAGTTGAAGGCTTGATACGATCAAAGACAGAAGTCATTTGCTTAATTTCATTTGAATTATCGATTACTTCAGAAGATGCATAATTGTTGTCGACTTCTTCTATACTGACAACATGACATGTAGTGATTTCTAATGCTTCCTTTGAATGATGGTCAAGGAAGCTTCTTAAGAGAAATTCTAACAAAGTTATCAGCCGTTGAGGTTGAAGAAGATCATCGTCCTCCTCTTGCACAGGCTTAGGCTTCCACGTCTTCTTGTTTTTTTCCCCTTCTTTGTATGGGAGATGTTTCCTTTTGCATGTTTTTGACGAAACGACGACTCCTTTTGAATGGAATTTGGTTGTCTTCCTTTTCAACAAGTCACAACTATCCATCCTTCGTCATCATCTTCAACGTGCTCTTTTTTGTTTTGGAAGTATGTCGACACGATCCTTTGTTGGAATTGGACAATTAGAGGCTCGAAAGTCCCAAACTGAATCAAGCTTTTCCTTTGATCATAAAGTTGCGTTGATGGTGGAACACTTAAAGTCATCTCGACCACAACATGATTGGTCTCAGCGAATTTATCAATATCCAACTCGATCTTCTTTTCACTAGCTAACTTTAGAATCAACTCCTTCAACACGAAACACTTTCCAACAGAGGGACTAATGACCCGATGGTACTTACAATATTTAGGATCATCTACTTTTCCTGCTTGTTTCGATCGTTTGCATTCTGATAGTTGAATAAGTTGCTTCTCTAGCAGCTGCTCTAACATGTCTGCAACATCAGAGTCAGGAAATGGATAAACTTTTTCCTGTCTTTCTCTAAGAGTTGGGCGTTACTTTTTGTCGCCATCATGCTTCCTCCAATTCTTGTTTCTTTTCTTTTAGAGAAAGATTTCAAAGGAGTTGCATGAACAACCATAGACTCATTTATGACACTATTTGCTATCTTTTTAGTGTCATCAATTTCATTCTTATCAATTCTCATTTTTTGAATCAAGAAATCTTTTGCTCCTCTGTTGGCGAGCTTAGTTCCATATCATGGGCATGAGTCGCCAACTCTTCAAACGTGTGTGGTTTTATCCCTTGCAAAATATAGAGAAGTTTCCAATGCATACCTTAGGTACACATCTCAACTGCAGACATTTCTGTGAGCTTGTCTTTGCAGTCTAGGCTTAGAGCTCTCCATTGATTTATGTAGTATATGACTGGCTTCCCCTTCCACTGTTTGGTATTTGCCAACTCCATCATGCTGAAGATATGTCAGGTGCTGTAGAAGCGATTGAGAAAGTCCCCCTCAAGCTGCTCCCAACTATCAATGGATTCATGTTCCAAGTTGATGTCCCAGTCGAAGGTGTTTCCTTTTAGAGTTTGAACGAGCTTTTTACCAACAAATCTCCTCTGGTACCAGCAGTTTCGCATGTTTCGATGAAATGAGCAACATGTTGTTTTGGGTTGCCCTTTCCATCAAACTGTTGGAACTTGGGTGGTTGGTATCCATTCGACATCCTGAGATTGTCAATCCTCTTCTTATACGGCTTGGAATACAAGGAGAAAGTTTGAGCAGATCCACCATATTGAGTTTTGATGGAGTTTACAATCATCTCCTGCAACTGCTGAACAGAAGTGATACAATTAAGGTTGAATTTTGTGGTTGACTTTCTTGCATAATTGTCTTCCCTTTGTCAGTATTCTTGACAGTATGTGTATGGCTTGATTCAGCAGCATCACGATGTTCGATGTGATTCTTGAGAGATGCAATCTCATTATCCCTTTCTTCAACGGCCTTCATGAGCATGTTGATCTTCTTTTCAAGCTCAACCATTCTGTCTTCACTTGTATCCACGCCAGTCACCATAGCTGGCATTATATTTGGATGAGGCATTTCCTCATTTGAGTGTTCAGGGGACGAAATTTGTTCATCAATCACAAGATTTTCTTTGATTGTAATTCCACCTTTTGGTGGTTTGGACAGTTGTTCCCAAATGTTCTTTGCGATCTCAAATGATGGCATTTCCTCAAATGGTCGAGTCTCCCTTGAGCGGCTACGAGTATTTGGTTGCTTGCCAATGTCGCTTGGAGCCTTGGAAGTGTTGCCTTGGGATGCCATGATTTCTTTACATGTTCTTCATGAGAGAAAGAGATGAAAGATAGAGATTGTTCTACTGGGCGTGCCAAATTGTTCACACGAGATTTCGAAGAAATGTATTTTGTAGAATTGAACTTTACTCGACGGGCTTGGGTCCATTACTTCTCTGGCCCAGTTTTTACATCGTGGGCGCTTGAATTAGGTTGGATATGAGAAAAATTGACTATCAAAACCCAATTAAATTATGAATATCATCATTTTTTCGTGATGATGTGACACGATTTAATTGGTCAAAATGTCCTGTTCAACAATTATCATTGAAAAATTTTAAAATTTTATTATATTTTATAAATATTTTCAGAATTTTATCATTTACAATAGTTTTTTTAATTTAAATGAGAAATTGTTTCTATCAATGCTAGTTATTTATCTATTTATTCTAAATTTAAGTTTATGTTATGAAATAAAGAATAAAGGAGCTAAATAAGAACAATGAAACAACACAAAAGAGAGAATGAAGAAGAGAGGAAGTAGATAACAATTGAACTCAATTGTGGAGTGTCTTACAAAGGCACTATATACCTCTATTTATAGGACATGTCATGGTATGGGTTACACTATAGAATTCAATGGGATGAATGTTACAACATGGAATTGAGGGAGAGTTATAGGAAGAGTGGTAACCTATTGTAGGTTATGGATATCTACATAATTATATTTATAATACTCTCCCTTAGATATCCATATTATATAAAATAAATGCCTCGTGAAAACCTTACAAGAAAAAAACCCGATAGGAAAAAAATCCTAGTTAAGGAAAAAGAGCACATCATTTTTAAATATCAATAATTGCTTCATTAAAAACCTTGCTAGGAAAACCCAATGGGAAAAACCATAGTCAAGGGAAAAAGAGTGCAGTATATCTATTCCTTAAAGGTAATATTTCTACTCCCCCTTATGAATACATCACTTGAGTTCTCTTGAGTTGTCGCATTCCTATGTTGTGCACTAACTTTTCAAATGTTGATGTGGGTAATGCCTTTGTGAATAAGTCCGCCAAGTTGTCCTTTGAAGAAATTTGTTGAACACTGATGTCACCAATTTTCTTCAAGGTTCTGTGTATAGAAGAGTTTTGGTGAGATATGCTTTGTTCAATCTCCTTTTATATACCCTCCTTTAATTTGTGCTATATATGCAGTATTGTCCTCAAATAATAATGTTGTTAGATTTTTATTGAAAGACAAACCACATGTTTCTTGGATATGATGAGTTATTGACCTCAAACATACACATTCTCTACTAGCTTCATGAATTGCAAGAATTTCTGGATGATTCAATGAAGTGGTCGTAATGGTTTGCTTTACAGATCACCAAGATATAGCAGTACCTTCATATGTAAACAGATAACCTGTTTGAGATCTTGCTTTTTGTGGGTCAAATAAATATCCAGCATCTGCATAACCAACTAGATCAAAGTTTGATTTGTATGAATAAAACAAATCCATATCAATCGTCCCTCGATGATAACGACGTACCTGCTTAACTCCATTCCAATGACTTTTTGTTGGAGAAGAATTATATCTTGCTAATAAATTTACTGAAAATGCTATATCTGGTCTCGTGTTATTAGCAAGATAGATTGATGCACCTATTGCACTAAGGTATGGTACTTCAGGACCAAGTAATTCTTCATTATCTTCTCGAGGTCGAAAGATATCCTTTTTCACATCTAGTGATCGAACCACCATTGGAATGTTCAATGGGTGTGATTTGTTCATGTAGAATATTTTTAAAATCTTTTTGTATATGTCGATTGACGAATAAAAATTTCATAGGCTAAATGCTCGATTTGCAAGTCAAGGCAAAATTTTGTTTTGCCAAGATCTTTCATCTCAAATTCCTTTTTGAGATATTCTATTGACTTTAAAAGCTCTTCAGGAGTTCCAATTATATTTAAATCATTGACATATACAGCTATAATAGCAAATCCTGACTGTGTTTTCTTAATAAAAACACATAGACAAATTGGATTATTTTGATAACCTTCTTTCAGTAAATATTCACTTAAGCGATTGTACCACATTTTTTCTGATTGTTTCAATCCATATAATGATCTTTGTAATTTGATTGAATATAATTCTCTAGAATTTGAATTATATGATTTAGGTATCTTAAATCCTTCAAGGATTTTCATATAGATTTCATTTTCCAAAGATCCATACAAATATGTTGTAACTACATCCATAAGATGCATATTAAGCTTTTCACATACAGTCAAACTAATTAAATATCTTAATGTAATAGCATCCACTACAGGAGAATATGTTTCCACATAATCAATGTCCAGTCTTTGAGAAAATCCCTGTGCAATAAGTCGTGTTTTATATCTAGTGACCTCATTATTTTCATTTCTTTTACACACAAATGGTTAAATCTCACAGGTTTTACACCTTTAGGTGTATGAAGTACAGGTCCAAAAACTTCAAGTTTCAAAAGTGAGTTCAATTATGCTTGGAGGGCTTCGTTCCAATTGGGCCAATCCTTTCTATTACAACATTCGTCAACACATTTAGGTTCAGAATCATCATTTGCATGAATGATATTATGTGCAACATTATACGCAAAAATGTTATCCACAACTACATTAATTCTATTCCCTCTTTTTCCTGTCATGGTATAATTTATCGATATCTCATTGTTATCTATTTGAGTCTCTTTAACATTTTTACCATTAGTTATGTCCAGGACTCCTTCTTGAATGTTCCTATTGTCAATTAAGTCATTTCAACTATTGATCACTTTTCTTTTTTAGGATTTTTATCCTTTAAACCTATTGGTCTACCACGCTTTTGCCACAACGTTGATTCATTAATTGTAGCAACTTGCTGAATTGGGATTTCAATTTTAGATGGAGCATTTGCAGTTGAAATATATGACTTGATCACTTTCTTAATATCTGTAAATGCATCTGGCATTTGGTTTGCTACACTTTGTAAATGAATTATTTTTTGAACTTCTAGTTCACATTGCTTCGTACGAGAATCTAAATGAGACAATAACGATACATTCCAGACAATTTCATTTACCAACTTCTTAATCCCACTCCCTAATGTTGGAAAAGTTGTCTCATTAAAATGACAATCAACAAATCGTGCAGTAAATGCATCACCCGTTATGTTCAAGATATCTAATAATTGATGGGGATTCAAATCCAACATATATTCCTAACCTTCTTTGAGGTCCCATTTTAGTACGTTGTGGTGGAAAAATTAGAACATATACTGCACAACCAAAAAATCCCAAATGAGAAATATTTGGCTTCTGGCCATAAGCTAATTGTGTCGGGGAGTACTTATGATAAAATGTCGGTCTTATGCGTATAAGTGACGCTGCATTCAAAATAGCATGATCCCATACAGATAATGAAAGTTTTGCTCTCATAAATAATGGTCTAGCAATCAATTGTAAATGCTTAATAAATGATTCTGCCAAACCATTTTGTGTAACTACTACAAAATTGGCAATACTTGATGCCTGCAGTTTTGATATTCTTGACAGTTTTTATTAAAACTGTCAAGTAGAAAAAAAAGCTTCAAGAATAACCAATAATAAAAAAATGAATTATTTTTTATTTTTTATTTTAAATACTTACAGATTAAAAGCGTCAAGATTAATTTTAATTACTTGACATTTTTAAATGTCAAGTAATATATATATTTTTTCCATTTTCTTAAAAAACTCTTTCCTCTTTTTTTTTTTTTTTTTTTTTTTCCAAATTTCTCATTTTTCTCCAATTTGTAAAACAAAACTTTTTCCTCTTTTTTTCTCCTAAATTTCCTTTTATCCCTCCAAATTCTATAAAAGCCCTTATTTCCCCTTACATTTTTCACATCTCTCCCATCCACGATTTCTATCTTCTTCCCAAACTTCACCCAAAGGTCTACATTTCTGTCCTCTTTCTCTCTACCTCTTTCCGATAACCCCTCTAAAAAATCCCATCCCTAATCTTCATCACTCCTCCGGCCAGCCACAACAAACCCATCCAAGTTTCTTGTATCGGCCCACAACCACTACTATTTCGGCCGACGACGACGCACGAATGATTTGGCCGATCACCCACGCACGAACGGTATCGACGCTTCCCACCACCGGCCACATATCTCATCAATGAAATTCCCTTTCTCTCTACATCTCCACGAAATCCCAACCCCTCCAATCTGAATCCTCTCCATCTCCACCTCCAAAAGGCTGCAATGTGACACCAGACGACGCGAAGGAGATGAGCGGCGCGGTTTATAGCTGTCCTAAAGCGTGAGGAAGCGGCGACGGGTGTGGCGGCCATCCGGCGAAAGAGAACAAGGTGGGGCAGAGGGAACAACTCGAATGAAGGGGAGGGGGCGCACTCGAGACCTCTCGTAGACATTACCCTCTTCTTTTTCTTTTAATTACTTCATATAAGAAAAATATTAATAATATATATAGGCAAAAATACCCCTCACTTTCAAAATAAACTCACTTTTTGCCCCTACCTTGCTCTTTTCATCACCTCAAAAAGTCGAAGCCTTAAACCAAACTAAATTTGTTCCAAACTTTCTTATTAAAACCAATTTACCTCATTAAAACAATTCAACCTTTAGACATTGACTATTAGATTTAAACGTATTTTTCAAACTTAAAAATATTAATAAATAAAAGGAGAAAAGAATGTACTTTCAAAGGAACTGGTTGTGTTTCAATAATATGAGACGGATCAGGAACGTACTTAAGCAACATCAACACATGAAACACATCACGAATCCTGGAAAGTTCCATAGGCAATGCCAAACGGTACGCTGCAAGCCCAATACGTTCTAGTATCTCATAAGGTCCAATAAATCTTGCACTCAGCTTCCTTTTTCTGCCAGGAACGAAGCACACCCTTCCAAGTAGATAACTTTAGAAAGACTTTTTCACCAACCTCAAATTTCAAGTCTCTCCGTCGCTTATCTGCATAACTCTTTTGACCATCTTCGCATTTTCTGAGGTGGTTTGTACTAATTATGGTCCTACTAACTTTCTTTCCCCAACTTCATCCCAACACATGGGGGTTCTACAACGTCTACCATACAAAGCATCATAAGGTGCCATTCCAATACTTGAATGGAAACTATTATTATATGCAAATTCCATTAATGACAAATGAGCATCCCAATTACCTTTGAACTGCAAAACACAAGCTTGAAGCATATCTTCCAAGGTCTGATGGTTCTTTCTGATTGACCATCTGTCAGAGGATGAAAAGCGGTGCTGAAATGTAACTTGGTGCCCATGGCTTGTTGCAAACTCGGCCAAAACTTTAACGTAAACCTGGAATCTCTATTAGACACAATAGATACGGGAGCTCCATATGCACTTACAATCTTATCAACGTACAATTTGGCCAGCTTATCCAAGGTGAAAGTGACCTTCACTAGTAAAAATTTTGCTGTCTTCGTAAGTCTGTCAACTATCACCCACTCGATGTGCGAAGAAGTCCAAATAAAAAGTCCATGGTGACATGTTTCCATTTTCATTCCAGCACTGGTAGTGGGTTTAAAAATTATGCTGGTCTTTGTCGTTCAGGTTTAACTTGTTGATAGATTAAACACTTAGCTACATATTCTGCAATTTCACGCTTCATACCTGGCCACCAATAGTGCTTCCTTAAAGTTCTATTTATTTTCGTACTGCCAGGATGCATTGCATATGCAGAACTATGTGCTTCCTCTAAAATTTGATCTTTTATGCCTTGATCTCTACGTACACACAACCTATCATATTTCATCAAGGCACCACCACCCCTCAAGCTATAATTCGTTCCTTGATTCAATTTTACCCCTTTTGCTAACTTTCTTAGCATTATATCTTCTAATCTAAGAAATGATGGGGCAATTTGCGCTTATTAAAAAACTTCTCATGCAACAACACTATTTAAAATTATGTAACAACCTAATTAAGTTAGATAAAATATATCGCAATAGTAATTTGGTTAATAAATTTCATTTTTTCAGTTTCAATAGAAGATGAGAGTTTCAAGCCATAGACCTACGAGCGATAAAACTTACTTCTTTGTTGTTGAGCTATGCTTATTTCAATGGTTTTAAGTCAACCATCAATAATTAATTCATACTTTCTTTTCTTTTTTGTTTTTCCTTTCCTTTCTTTCTTTTCTTTTTTTTTTTTTTTTTTTTTTTTTTTTTTTGAGTAAAAGTTCCCAAAAATCTACTTTTTACTTTTAAAATTGTTTTTTTGTACAAATTGGAGAGGCGGGGGAATTGGACCACGAACATCTTAGTTCTCAAAATGCGCTGATATTAATTGACATAAACTGTTTTAACTACCATCATTAACTAAAGATTTGGTTTTTTTTAAAGAAGGTTATTGTTGGAAGATTTATGGTAGTACGAGCATATGGATTTATTTTTTCATGGACAACTTTTTTTTTATTCTCATTTAATTTCTCTAAGTAGTATTTAAATTATCTTAAGCACGATATTGGATGTTTTTAGATGAAAGTTAAGATTGTTGAGTTTTAGGCATTAAAACAGACAATTAAAACTGTTTGGGTATAACTTTATCAATTTCAATTTTATTAAGTTGCGTACCAATTATGATTAAACTATAATTCTTGTTTTGGCCAACAAAACCATCTTATATAAACCCTCTGTTCCTCCATCCATTTCCACAAGATTAATCTTCTATTCTCCATTTTCTAGTGACCAATATGGAGAAAACACAAACAATTTATCTTCTCTTTCTAACGCTTTTATCCATAGCCATAATGTCACATTGTCGTGGTACGTATTCAAGAATATTATTTTCCGTTTGTATATATATACGTATACATATATCACGTGTGCATGTATTATAATTCTTTGTTTGTGTATTTACAGTGTTGCTTCATGTTGACCCACAATCTGATGTTGGCGGACCTCAAATGGTCATTCCACCACCTCCGCCACACCATCATCTTGATTCAAACGTTTGGTGGACCAAAGATGGTCATTCCACCACCTCCACCACACCATCATCTTGATTCGGATGTTGGTGGCCCTCAATTGGTCATTCCACCCCCTCCACCACACCATCATCTTAATTCGAACATTGGTGGCCCTCAAATGGTCATCCCAATGCCAAAAGTTAGAAAGCTAAATAGGTAGTTTTTACAAACCTAATTTGTTTTTTTTTTTTTAATATAGCTTAGAATTCAAATGTATTTTCAAGAAAGATAAAAAGTTCACCAAAAGTTGTGAGAAAATAAGAACGAAAGGTTATCAAACAAATCTTAAATAAGGTACGTAATTTCCATATTAAATATCTCAGGTCTTCCTAGTCAATTTCTATGGTTGTACACCATAAACTAATTCACAATAATCCTTATTTTCACTTCACACAAACAATTTTATTTGGATACTGCTCAACAAAGCTTCAATGCAAGAACACTAACCAAAAGTGACAGATTCAATTTCCTATTTCAATGAAGTCAAGTTTCCAATTTGTGAGCAATGTAAATATTGAGATCAAAGTAGAAAACAAAAAAAAATTGTCTTTTAATTCACACATGCCACTAAATGTCCCCTTATACATACCATTTTCTTCCTTGAGTTGAAAATTGTGTCTTAAAATGCAACTGAAAAAACTGGATTGCCACCACCACTTTTACCAGTTCATGATTATGCTTTGGTATAGGTTTAGACTTTATGTATGGTTCTAATTCTCCGTTCTGTAGAAATGCAACTTAGTCATAAAAAAATCCTAGAAAACAATGGCTTCGGCTGGAAATTCAACATGACTCACTAAAGTATTCATTATATCTTGGACTCTCTCAGCCATACCCACCCATCCACATGTTCAATAACCAAGGAAAGATTTGACACGTATCTTTCATCTTATCTCAGAAAATATGCAATTTATGTTCATTATCTTAAAAGATATTTAACTATTGAAGAGAAAAACTTACGTGAAGATTTTCCATGAGGCAGTGTTGTAATCATTCTCAAGTCAAATGTTCAAACCACCATTATCAGTATCATGTCTTC
The DNA here is from genome assembly GCA_025688845.1 of Cucumis hystrix. NCBI lineage: Eukaryota > Viridiplantae > Streptophyta > Magnoliopsida > Cucurbitales > Cucurbitaceae > Cucumis > Cucumis hystrix. The sequence continues at coordinate 7,880,799 of CM046894.1, read as the reverse complement.
AGCAAAGATATAGAACAGTAACTGACCAGAGTAGTCCTTGCACAACTATAGAGAATAGAACCCCAGAATCATAGTAAACAAAAAACAAGAATTAAATAATAATGATCAACATTTTTCAATTAACAGACTTGAATGCTATTTCAACTTAATTGCTCAATATAAAACAAATCAATATGGACAAAAAAAAAAAACAATAACAGAAAAAAGAAACTAACTCTCTCCCTTTGAAGTATGGGAAGGCAGCAAAGAGATGGAAACATTCAAAACTTGGATTTTAGTGCAACTCGTTCATTTCACCATTTCCCATTTTCTTTTTTACTATGTTTGCTTGTTTCTTGGAAATTTTGATTTCTTCCTTTCAAACTCCACCATTTCTTAATCCTTAAAATCGTTGTCAAACTGTTGCAGGTCACACTACCAAACTTTTTAGAGATTAATAAGTATACAGTTTAGTTCAAATTTGGGTTCTAGCATTTTCTTTCGCCAAAGCCCCAACATTGAAGTTACAAATCTGGGTTGATAGTTCAAATAGATCTGAAAATTCAACCATGAAAAGCTAGTGGGTAAATACCAAACTCAGGGCAGGAAGTTTCTAATAATTTACGCTAGAATTGGTTAAATAGGCTAATAATAATAACAAACCATTATTTAGACTGCAGGAGTTGAAGTCAAATCCTTCCACTAGCAATTTGTGCCAATAAAGCGAATGGGTTGGATTCCAAAAGTCCCTTTCCAGTCCACAGTCAAAATATGCTTAGAAAATAAATTGTTTAAAACAAAGCCACAATCCACATCTCTCAGGCATTTTCACAAACATCTTCCATACGCAAATGTTTTCCCACTAGATTACTCTTGTTACATTTATGTAATACTCTTGCGAAAAAGTATTTTTAGTAAAATTTAAAATAAAGCATAAAATGTTTTACTTCTTCTTTTTTCTTCTCCCAGAAAGTGAAAGAAGAAAAAAAAAAACACCAAAATTATAATGATAAAAAATGTAGAGAACATTTTATGATCTTCTCAACATTGTTAGATAAACAAACAATTTCCAAACGAACTTGTAATTAAAAATCCAAATAAAATGGAACAAGTTACAAATAAAAAAGAATCTTGAGTATATAAAAGTAAGTACTATATAAAGGCGAAGAAGTCGAAATGCCAAAAATTAATTAATTTAAGAGTGTAAAGACAAAAATAAAGCAAAATTAACATCAATGACAAAAAGTAAGTATTTTAAAAATACTAAAATAGAAAGATTGAAGCAAAATTTGAAGTTAAAGAAATTCAATTAGACCTCACAATTTGATAAATAAAGGCCTACTGTCTATTGCCATCAACAAATACTTACCTTTAGGCTCCTCCTAAGTTAAAGTTAGAGAACTCTTTCTCAACTAAGGATGAAGTATTAGGCTCCCCTAAACACAAAACACATCACCAAATAGTATGTTATAAAATTAAGACAAGGGGAGGTGTCATATAATAATAGAATATATCCTAAACCCAAATTTCCTTAAATAAAATCTCATAAAACTAAATACATGAAGGACATTTTCAGAACCTTCTCCCTTTTTGTCTTGCTCTCTTTCAACTTCAAGTCTTAACATTTTTTGGTCTAAGTTAAGTTAAAGATAAATCCAACATTTATTTCACATACATCACGCAGGGGTGTTTGCCCAAAAGAGGGAATTCAAACGAAATTGAAAATTTCAGACCGACGACTCATGGAGTTGAGGGAAATAGTGGCAGGAGAACAATTTCGTGGAGAGAGAAAGAAAAAAGGAACAAATGACTTACCGACAGAGGAGGTGACGGTCGTGTTTTGAATGTTGAAGAGATTGCACGGGATTGGAGATCACAGGCACGAATTGAACAGGTTACGACATAGGAGATTTTGTCGTTCGGTAGAGGAGGTTGTGGTGGCACTAGAGTGAGGAGACGGGAATGAGAGGGCGGTGGTGGTGACGGGAACGGGCGTCGTCCGAAGATGGTCTTCTTCGCGTTTGGAGATGGCTTCTTTGCGAGAGGAATGAGGGTTTTTAATTTGGGGAAATATTTTATTTGTGGGAAAAACCTTAAAACCCTTTAATTTTCATTTTAATTTAATTTAATTTTAATAAATTAAATAAATTATTTTATATAACTTCTACGATATCAAATAACTGTCACGAAAAATGTTATCCGAAAAATTCTGCCTTTTCCCACAAAAAACGGGTATTTTTACCTTTTGTGACAGTTTTTTCACCTCCCTTCCATTTTGTAATGTAAACAACTGTCGTAGTAGATAGTTTTTGTTGTAGTAGTTGTAGGAAATTTAACAAGCTTTCTAACCAAACCAAATAGAGCTTTTCGTTCCACCTATACATTCTCGGATACTCGAAAAATCAGAGGCTTCTTGGAATTACATGAAAAGTCTATGATCTATTTTCTACTTCAAAAATCATTCACTTAGCCTCAAAGTTTGCTCAAATTTTATTCATTAAACTTGTTAGAAATTGAGTTAACTTTCAAACGAATCCAACCGTATATTTTAATTCTTTTTGTGTAGCTCAAGCCACAATAAAAACAAGAGATGGTTTGTGGAAACGAAACTATTCCAAACGTTACCAAGAACTCAACATAGTACCCTTGATTTCAATGGGCAACATCCTAAGTACCTTCTAAGTTCAAATCAACCGTCCACCATCATTGGTTACTTAAAGATTGCACTAGAATCAAACAGATATTTAAGATTGACTCCAATAAGTTTAGAAATTTACCAAAGTTGTGTCAAAACACTCGATTTTGAGTTCTTAAAACACTGGACAGCAACTCCAACTCCTCTAATATTCAAATCTAACATCCAAAATGTTGTGGAAAAAGTTAAATTTATGTCTTAACTTAATGGGTACTCAAAATTGCCTAAAGAAAACAACCTTGAACCATAAAAATCTTACTCTAAAAGTTGGATCTGAAAGAAGAATCGAGACGGACAAAGATTTGCTTGGCCTCTGGCGAGCTACAACGCACAACGGCTACAGGAGAGGTGTTGAAGATCCGGCTTACGACTGTGTTGATGGCGACGTGGTGGAGCTTTGCTCACCGGCTTGCACGTCATCGTCTGGTGAGTCGAGCGACGCGTCAATAGATGGAGACAAGGCTGCAACGCGACACCAGACGACTTAAAGGAGATGAGCTGTGCGGTTTGTGGCTGTCCTGAAGCGTGAGGAAGCGGAGGCGGGTGTGGCGGCCAACCAGCGAAAGAGAACAAGGTGGGGGAGAGGGAACAACTCGAAGGAAGGGGAGGGGGCGCGCTCGAGACCTCTTGTAGACGTTCCCCTTTTCTTTTTCTTTTAATTGCTTCATATAAGAAAAATACTAATAATAGATATAGAAAAAAATACCCCTAACTTTCAAAATAAACTCACTTTTTGCCCCTACCTCGCTCTTTTCAACACCTCAAAAAGTCGAAGTCTTAAACCAAACTAAATTTGTTCCAAACTTTATTATTAAAACCAATTTACCTTATTAAAACAATTCAACCTTTAGACATTGACTATTAGATTTAAACTTGTTTTTCAAACTTGAAAATATTAATAAAAAAAAGGAGAAAAGAATGAGGGCTTACAAGTTACTACCTCCTTTTTAAGAATTTTGTCCTCAAAATTCGATCATTGTGATGATGTGAAACGCTGTGGGTATCGAGCCTTCATTTTCTGCTCAGTCTCCCATGTTGCTTCTTCATAAATATGGTTCCCCCAAAGAACTTTAACTAACAGTATGACTTAGTTCCTTAGCACTTGCTCTTTCTTGTCAAGAATTTGTGTTGGTTCCTCTTCGTAAGGCAAGTTCCCTTTCAAATGAACTGGTTGTGTTTCAAGAATATGAGATGGATTAGGACTGTACTTACGCAACATCGACACATGAAACGCATCAAGAATCCTGGAAAGTTCCATAGGCAATGCCAAACGGTACGCTGCAAGCCCAATACGTTCTAGTATCTCATAAGGTCCAATAAATCTTGCATTCAGTTTCATTTTTCTGCCAGAACGAACCACACCCTTCCTAGGAGATAACTTTAGAAAGACTTTGTCACCAACCTCAAATTTCAAGTCTCTCCGTCGCTTATCTGCATAACTCTTTTGATGATCTTGTGTTGTTTTCAACTTTTTTCTAATGATCTTCACATTTTCTGAGGTGGTTTGTACTAATTATGGTCCTACTAACTTTCTTTCCCCAACTTCATCCCACCACACGGGAGTTCTACAACGTCTACCATATAAAGCCTCATAAGGTGCCATTCCAATACTTGAATGGAAACTATTATTATATGCAAATTCCATTAATGACAAATGAGCATCCCAATTACCTTTGCACTGAAAAACACAAGCTTGAAGCATATCTTCCAAGGTCTGATGGTTCTTTCTTATTGACCATTTGTCAGAGGATGAAATGCGGTACTGAAATGTAACTTGGTGCCCATGGCTTGTTGCAAACTCGGCCAAAACTTTAAGGTAAACCTGGAATCTCTATCAGACACAATAGATACGGGAGCTCCATACGCACTTACAATCTTATCAACGTACAATTTGGCCACCATATCCAAGATGAAAGTGACCTTCACTAGTAAAAATTTTGCTGTCTTCGTATGTCTATCAACTATCACCCAAATGCCATCAAACCCACTCGATGTGCGAGGAAGTCAAAATAAAAAGTCCATGGTGACATGTTTCCATTTCCATTCCAGCACTGGAAGTGGGTTTAAAAATTATGTTGGTCTCTGTCGTTCAGGTTTAACTTGTTGATAGATTAAACACTTAGCTACGTTTTCTGCAATTTCACGCTTCATACCTGGCCACCAATAGTGCTTCTTTAAAGTTCTATTCATTTTCGTACTGCCAGGATGCATTGCATGTGCAAAACTATGTGCTTCCTCTAAAATTTGGTCTTTCATGCCTTGGTCTCTATGTACACACAACCTATCATATTTCATCAAGGCACCATCACCCCTCAAGCTATAATTCGTTCCTTGATTCAATTTTATCTCTTTTGCTAACTTTCTTAGCATTATATCTTCTAGTCTTAGAAATGACGGGGGAATTTGTGCTTAGTAAAAAACTTCTCATTCATCAATACTATTTAAAATTATGTAACAACCTAATTAAGTTAGATAAAATATATCGCAATAGTAATTTGGTTAATAAATTTCATTTTTTTAGTATCAATAGAAGATGATAGATTCAAGCCATAGACCTACGAGCGATAAAACTTACTTCTTTGTTGAGCTATGCTTGTTTCAATGGTTTTAAGACAACCATCAATAATTAATTCATACAATCTTTTCTTTTTTGTTTTTCCTTTCTTTTCGTTTTCTTTTTCTTTTTATTTTTTTTGAGTAAAAGTTCCCAAAAATCTACTTTTTACTTTTAAAATTGTTTTTAGTACAAATTGGAGAGGCGGGGGAATTGGACCACGAACTTCTTAGTTCTCAAAATGCACGGATATCAATTGACATAAACTGTTATAACTACCATCATTAACAAAGATTTCGTTTTTCTTTTTTAAAGAAGGTTATTGTTGGAAGATTTATGGTAATACGAGCATATGGATTTATTTTTTCATGGACAACCATATTTTTTTATTCTCATTTAATTTCTCTAATTAGTAATTAAATTCTCTTAAGCACGATATTGGATGTGTTTAGATGAAAGTTAAGATTGTTGAGTTTTAGGCATTAAAATGGACAATTAAAACTGTTTGGGAATAACTTTATCAATTTCAATTTTATTATGTTGCGTACCAATTATGATTAAACTATAATTCTTGTTTTGGCCAACAAAACCATCTTATATAAACCCTCCGTTCCTCCATCCATTTCCACAAGATTAATCTTCTATTCTCCATTTTCTAGTGACCAATATGGAGAAAACACAAACAATTTATCTTCTCTTTCTATCCCTTTTATCCATAGCCACAATGTCACATTGTCGTGGTACGTATTCACGAATATTATTTTCTGTTTGTATATATATACGTATACATATATCACTATGCATATATTATAATTCTTTGTTTGTGTATTTACAGTGTTGCTTCATGTTGACCCACAATCTGATGTTGGCGGACCTCAAATGGTCATTCCACCACCTCCGCCACATCATCATCTTGATTCAGACGTTGGTGGACCACAGATGGTCATTCCACCACCTCCACCACACCATCATCTTGAATCGGATGTTGGCGGCCCTCAAATGATTATCCCTCCTCCTCCACTGCACAAGATTCCGCAATCTGATGTTGGTGGCCCTCAATTGGTCATTCCACCCCCTCCACCACACCATCATCTTTATTCGGACGTTGATGGCCGTCAAATGGTCATCCCACCACCTCCTCCACACAAACATTCACAATCCGATGTTGGCGGTCCTCAAATGGTCATTCCACCCCCTCCTCCACACCATCATCTTGATTCTGATGTTGGTGGCCCTCCAATGGTCATCCCACCACCTCCTCCGCACAAACATCTACAATCCGATATTGGCGGTCCTCAAATGGTCATTCCACCCCATCCTCCACACCATCATCTTGATTCTGACGTTGGTGGCCTTCAAATGGTCATCCCACCACCTCCGCTGCTCAAACATCCACAATCCGATGTTGGTGGGCCTCAAATGGTCATCCCACCTCCTCCTCCACACCATCATCTTAATTCTGACGTTGGTGGCCCTCAAATGGTCATTCCACCCCCTCCACCACACCATCATCTTGATTCCGATGTTGCCAGCCCTCACATGGTTATTCCCCCTCCTTTACCACATCACATTCGCCTTTAAAATCAAACATCGTCGACGACCCCCAAATGGTCATCCCACCGCCTCCTCCTTCACATGTTCCATCCACAAAGCAATGTTTAGTAATATCATAACGATAATCCCCTACCTCCTCTACAAAGCAACTTTTATTGCATGCGATTCTATTACCGCTTTAGATGTGTTATTCATTTCTTGTCACTTACCTTGATATATTGAACATAATAAGCTAATAATAATAATAATACTTAGTATTATAAATATTATATGTCCATGCATATATATAGTGTATTTAGAAACAAGCTAAGTGGTCTTCGCTCACTAATTCCATGGGTACATGTTGTCCATTTATTCTACAATCTTACACTCTTAGAAGGCGATTAAGGTGGATATTATTAAAGGGCTCGACCAAAGGTGCAAGGTAGCGAGACTAGAGAGAGAAGAGGTGGCGCCAATTAGACTTTTGGAGATTCTACCTTTGTAGATGTGTTCTTTAACGTAGTTGGATTACAATAGTTTGTGTTTGGGTTTCGACTATTTTAGTTTTTGTTACAATAGTATGTGTTTGCGAGTAACGATGTTAGTTTGAGAAGCAAATAGTAAACATCGTTGCAAAAAAATTAAAAAAAAACTAAAACAATAAATTGTAAAAACGGTAGCAAAAAGTAAAAACTATAACAAATAAGGATTTAAAAAAAGTGTTGAATGTACTTAATTGAGAAACTTTTTAATAGTATTTACTATAATAAGATCAAGTGGTTATTATAATCTTAAGATGGTGTAAAAATAATACATTAACGAAAGAAAACAATTAGTCTGGAGATAGTGAAATTTTTTGGAGAATTTCTCCAATCACTACTACAAAATTGGCAATACTTGATGCCTGCAGTTTTGATATTCTTCACAGTTTTTATTAAAACTGTCAAGTAGGAAAAAAAAAGCGTAAAGAAGAACCAATAATAAAAAAAATGCACAATTTTTTATTTGGAAATTTTTTAAAAATAGTAGATTTTACAAAATATTTACAACCTAAAGCAAATTCTATCACTGATAGTCATTAATAGAGTGATAGAAGACTATCAGTGATAGAATCCAAAATTTTGCTATAGCTTGTAAATATTTTAATTTATTTTGCTATTTTTTAAAATGTTCCTTTTTATTTTTTATTTTAAATACTTACAGATTAAAAGCATCAAAATTAATTTTAATTACTTGACATTTTTTAAATGTCAAGTAATATATTTTTTCCCATTTTCTAAAAAAACTCTTTCCTCTTTTTTTTTTCAAATTTCTCATTTTTCTCCAATTTGTAAAAAAAAAAAAAACTTTTCCCTCTTTTTTTCCACAAAATTTCCTTTTATCCCTCCAAATTCTATAAAAGCCCTAATTTCCCCCTACATTTTCCACATCTCTCCCATCCACGATTTCTATCTTCTTCACAAACTTCACCCAAAGCTCTCCATTTCTTCCCCCTTTCTCTCTACCTCTTTCCAATAACCCCTCTCAAGAAACCCATCCCAAATCTTCACCAATCCACCGTCCAGCCACAACAAACCCATCCAAGTTTCTTGTATAGACCACGACCATAATTATTTCGGCCAACGACGACGCACGAACGATTTGGCCGACCACTCACGCACGAACGGTATCGACGCGACCCACCACCAGCCACATATCGCATCGATGAAATTCTCGTTCTCTCTACATCTCCACGTAATCCCAACCCCCCAATCTCAATCCTCTCCACCTCCACCTCCAAAAGGCTGGCCACATATCTCATCAACGGCGAACAACAGATCCCCGAATCTCACTCGCTTCTAATTGACGGCGACCTACGTCGTTTCTCATCCCAAACTCCGTTTTGTCTTTAGTGCCACAAATCCCAAACTCTATTTCTCATCTACAGTCATGAACGTCACCGGCCTATCCTACTCAGTTCCTCAATCACAACGCTATAAATTTTGCTATCTGTTACAAGTTCAGACTTAAGATTTTCCCCTAGTCAAAAGTTTTGATTTTTCATTTATTACGGTATGCACTTTTGATGGGGTTGAATTTGTTGTCTTTATTCTCAAATTCTCATATGATATTCAGCTATTTAAACTTTCCCTTTCTATGTTATACTTGCCTGGGACTCTAAAAATTTCCCCTTTTGGAGGTTGAAAATCTAACCCATAAAGCTCAACTTCAAGAAGTTGAGATGGAAAAACAAACAAAACTTGATTAGTCAAAATCAATATTTTCTGTTTGATTTGGGCCGAAGAAATTGGTGCTTTCATCTTACTTAGAAGAGTATGAAGGTGGTTGGGACATTGCCAATCGAAATTATTGGGCTGTAAGTTTTGTTAACACAATTTTATTTTACTATTTGTGTTTGGTATATTTTGCATTGAATTATGCTATTCAATACAATTTCTTGTAATTAGTTTGTGGTGTATGCTAGCAAGATATATCATTTGGAGTGGTTAGAAAATCTATGAAAATTTATTATATAATATGAGTCCCACACTGTAATAGGAAGATCTTCAATCAACTAAACCCAATTTCAAATTTAGAATAAATTTTCTGATGCTATTTATGGACATTAAAATTAAACACTAACCAATATGTTGTCTTTTATAATTAGTGATGCGCTCTTCCATTCCATTTTCGAAAGAAAGAGCAAAAACAGAGCGAACACAATTTCCAATCTCCATTACCCTTTCCATCAACTGTAAGATTCACTCTCTCTTTCTTTCATTTATCTTTCCCTGTAATTTTCTTCTTCTCTTTAAAATCTGCACTTCTTTTTCTCTCTTTTCTTTTTTGTTTTTCTGCCGTTTCTATGTTGTAAGTATATTGTAATGACCAAATATATGTACATGTTAAATGACATATATGCAATTTGTTAGTTATTTGATTGAAGGTTTGGGTTGATTTAAGAAATGTAAATACTTCAACTGATCATATTGTATACCATTGTTTGACTTCAAAACAGATGCAATAGAATTATATGGGTATTTCAAATTGTACAATTTATCATTTGAAAAAAAAAAAGTCTTGACATGTAAAATGTGTCAAGAATAAACAAATTCTTGACGTTTATAAACTGTCAAGTATATATTTACTTGACGCGTAAAAATTGTCAAACAAAAAACCCTTATTCTTGACACTGGATTACTTGACGCGTAAAAAGTGTCAAGTAATCTTATATACTTGACGCTTTTTACCCCCAAGTATAATTGTACTTACACTGCTTTACTTGACACATTGAATTACTTCAACTGGATTACTTGACATATTGAAAAGCGTCAAGTAAACAGATACTTGACAATTTTTAAGCATCAAGTATTGTCAGTTTTGTAGTAGTGAATTAATTCAATTTTAGTTATTTTGTATAATATTATATATTACACTTTCCCCATATTTATGATTTTGTTGTGCACCGCTGTACTCAATTTTACAACATTCACGATTTTTTAAAATTTTATTTTATTTAATAAATACTTTATCTTGGATTAATAAATTAAAATTTGTGTTTTTAAAGAAAAATACTTGGGTGGATCATTTGCACCTATACAGTCAAGATAGTATTCCAATTAAAATTTTCCATGTCGTCGTAAAGATTTTTCTTTACAAAAATTAAGTTATTTTTCAAAGAGAGAATGAAATTTTAAAATATGATAATTGTAAATAGATTTAAAATATATGACTAAGTCAATAATAAAATAGTTCAAAAACCAAGGTAATGTAACTTTTAGAAACAACTCATAATTTTCAATATTTCATATTAAGGAATGTAAAAACACATATCATCATTGGTAAGGTATCATTAAATTGTAACACTTTCACATTTATTTATTTGTTCTATCTTACTCACCTATATAACATGTTCACACGAATTTTTTTAAAAAGAAACGTGTTTTTTGTGGAGTTAAACTCGTGTTTAACATTGTGTTTGTGTTGATTTTATACGATGTGGTTCGATCGTCTCTAGTATTTGATCTTTTTATTCCCTCGGTTGAATGCGTACGCTTGATGTATGGAAGCAAAGTGCTTGATGTTCTTGAAGTTGGACTCTTGAAATAATATTTGCTTAACTCCAAAGAACTTTAACTTCAAGGAGTGGGTTCGGTTTCCAAGAGTTATAAAGTCTTCTTGCTGTTGGGAGAATTCGCTCTGGGCTTTGTGAAGTCTAAATTTATGCACCCACAAATGAATAGAACTTCTTCATTTATACAATACGTTCTCATGTAAGTTTTATGAGCTTGGGTTTGGTTTTTGCACGGTACTAACCTCTTGGACCTAACCATGTGAATTTTGGTCTTGTTTAGCGTTCAAGCTAACTTAAGCCTATTTTTGGGCGCAACTGAACTTTGGTCCAAATATTACTACTTATTTGGACCAAAATAATTGTTTTTATCAAAGGTAATGATGAAAACATGTGGTGGCATCCTCAGAATTTGTCAAATTTATGTCTTAAATTTAATTTGGACACATGTCAACTTTTAATTAGATCTATATTTAAATATTTAAAGTTTCATCATTAATTCGAGAAATGATGGGACAATTTGCGATTAGTAAGAAAAACTTCTCATTCAACAACACTATTTAAAATTATGTAACAACCTAATTAAGTTAGTTAAAATATATCGCAATAGTAATTTGGTTAATAATTTTCATTTTTTTAGTATCAACAGAAGATGAGAGATTCAAGTCATAGACTTGCTAGCGATAAAACTTACTTCTTTGTTGAGCTATGCTTGTTTCAATGGTTTTAAGACAACCATCAATAATTAATTCATACAATCTTTTCTTTTTTGTTTTTTCCATTTTTTTTTTTTTGAGAAAAAGTTCACAAAAACCTACTTTTTACTTTTAAAATTGTTTTTAGTACAAATTGGAGAGGCGGGGGAATTGGACCATGGACTTCTTAGTTCTCAAAATACACTAATATCAATTGATAACTACCATCATTAACTAAGATTTCATTTTTTTTAAAGAAGGTTTTTAGCTATTAACTAATTGACGAATTAATTAATAGTTTGGTTTAATTTTATTTAATTAAATTAATTTAAAACTATAAGATATTGGAGAGATATTCATTAAATATGATTGAAATGAAATATTAATGATTAACTAATTAATTAATTAATTAGTTTACTTGAAATTTCTATTAATTTAATATTTTTTAAATTAATAGAATCTCATGATTCTCTCCTACTCCCTCAAGAAAATGGAGTTATAAATATACAGAAGAAAATAGTTTTTCTTGAAACCTATGTTTTTGCCTCTCTGCCACAAACCAATCTTATCTTAGAGGATAGGAAGGTCTCTAAAGGGTGATGTCTCAATTTCGAAGTTTCAGTAGATTCAGAGGCGTTAAACTATGTAAGTTTTTTATTCTTTGTATCTTTTAATTTAAAAGCATGCTTAGCCTTTTAGAATTTAGTTTCTAAATATTGCCAATATATTGGTATTTTGGGATTCCCAAATTAAATTGAGAAATGGTTCTGTACAATCTTCTACTGCCTAGGGCTTTATCCCTCCAAAGAAGAGATCAGACATATTTATAGACCAACGACTTGAATTTGTATCTGTGAGTGGAAAATTGATTTATTAAAGTTATTTCAAGTCATGATTTATGAATGATTTATGAATGATTTAAATGCTTAAGTTATGTTATGAAAAGTCTTTCAAGCATGTTATTGTTTAAAGGTATTTATTCAAACATACTGTTTATTGAGGAATGTTTAAGTTTACTAAAAAATGAGTTTATCAAGGCACTATTGTTTAAGGCTTACTCAAAGAAGTTTAAGGTTATGATTTTATAAATGTTTTATCGAAACTAAGCTGTCTAAAAAATTACTCGTAACGGGACAGGATTAAAATTACCTGTAATGGGGCAAGATTAAAATTACCCCTACTGAGGCAGGATTATAGGGCGCCAAAAAATTTGAGGTAAGGACACTTATCTCAAGGATTTAAAGTTGGGGACTGTAACACCCCAAAAATTTAATTTTAGTTGGAATTATTTGGGTGTTATTTTAAATAAATGAAGAGATTTATTTGTTTTTGTGAAGATTAGAATTAATTGAATATTTATGGAAGAATATCTAATTAATTATGGAAATTGAAAATTTTCTATATTGTTATGGATTGATAAGAGAGAATGATCCTGGTAATTTTTTTTTATTTTTTTTTTTGTGTGAGAGTTGAGGATATTGAGTATTTATATGTGTGTGTGAAGTTATGGAAGGATGAGAAAATTATATTATTGAGAATAATATAATTAGTTTGATTAATATAAAATTTTGTTATGTTTTGGAAAAAGAAAAAGATAAAAAGTTGGATTTGATGAGTATTTAACTAAGAGAGAGAATGTTTGTTTTGGAAAGAGGAAAGGAAAAAGGAAGTGGAAAAGTAATAATAATATATTATAATTATATTATTATTATTATTAATTTCATTTTAAGAAAGAGAAAAAATATAAAATATAAAAATAAAAGAAAGGAAAGAGGAAACGGTAATAAAGGGAAAAAGAAAGGAAAAAAATATAATTATAATATAATAATATATTATTATTATTATTTTATTTTATTTTATTTTCTCCTTTCCTATTCATCTTGGTATTCTTTTCTTTTTCCTTTCTCTTCTTCGCTTCTTCTCCCCGTACCGCCGTCATCGCCTGTCTCCCATAACCTAACTTCGTTCAACATCTGCCCGTCAAGCAACATCGTCGCAACTCCGGTAGCCCACGCCGTCGTCGGTTCTGTCTTCACTCACCGTCGGAGCTTCGTGTAGTCGAACGTGCATTCGACCAGATCGGCGTTCGTTCACAAAGCCCCTCCATAACTCCGTATTCCTCTACCGTCGTCGGCTTTCTTTGTCACGTCTCCCCGTCCGACCAAGCTGCCCACAGATCCTCGCCGTTTAGTCTCCGCGTAAGCCATCTGTGAGCCGCGCGCCGAGCTTCTTCTCCAAGCTAGCCGTCGGATCTGTTCGTACACCGCTGCCACTTTTACCTTGCTGTGAGTTGCTGGATTTACGTTTGGTAAAGGATGAATTGAGAATTTGATTGTTTTTCATGGCTATTGATAAATACTACTATTGGATCTAATTACTTGGAGAAACACTTAATCCTTGAAGGTACAAATGGAGGTCAATGAGCGGATCCTTGATTTTCAATAGGTTGAGTTGGATTCGTCTCTCCATTGAGGTGGTAAGTGACAATTCACTTTTGGGTGAGTTGGATAGATGAAGCTATTTGAAAAGATGTTAACCTCCTGTTTATTTATGTTTAGGATTTGGTTGTTGGAATTAGTTAGACCAAGGATCTTGCATAAAATTAAGGTAAGGGGTTTCTACTACTAGACTCTATAATGAATTTGGAACATGTTGATTGTATAGATTCTTACTGAACTGAGATTGGTTGATTGATATGTGGATTTAAATGTGATACTGATTAACTGTATGGATTCTTACTAAACTGAGATGGGTTGATTGATATGTGGATTTAAATGTGATGACTGATTAACTGTATGGATTCTTACTAAACTGAGATGGACTGACTGATAGGAAAATTTATATTTGATGACTGTTTGACCGTATGAATTTTACTGAACTGAGATGGATTGACTGATATGTAAATTTAGTTATGATGACGGAACTGAGGACATTGAATTGATTAAAGTGTGGGTTGTTGACGGTTATGTTAAGGCATAGGTAGTGTAAATTTAATTGTTTGAGGGACCGTTATGTTGATGTTGGATTGTGTACTGGTTTGGGTAAATTGACTGTATATGTGTTGAACTGAAAGAAGGACATAATGATAGTTTATATTGTAAAATTGAGTTTACTGTTTTAAATGTTAGTATGGACTGAGGGAAAATTGTTATCTTTATCTATAGGGAAGTGTGCCTTGCAGGTGTCCCACGGGATCACCACTTGTTGTGCATCTTTCGGGAGCACTATTCTGATAGATGCATCCTTCGGGAGCACTAGACTGATAGATGCATCCTTTGGGAGCACTAGACTGATATGTGCATCCTTCGGGAGCACTAGACTGATATGTGCATCCTTTAAGAGCATTAGACTGATTATGTGCATCTTACGGGATCACAAGACTGTTGTGATGCAGGGTACCTCCCAATAGAAAGTTAATAATTTTACCCCTAGCGGGACCAGTAGTGGGTCTCTTACTAGGTATGTTTATACTCATCCTTTTTATGTTTAACTTTTCAGGCAAAGGTAATACGAGAGGCAGACCGACAAGGGACAAGAAGGATGCGTGACTGCCATATGGGAACATAGTTTTTCTTAAAATTTGCTTTCGCTTATGGTTTTAAAATTCTTGGGATTGAACTGAGTTTATGGATAGTATTTTGTGAACAGTACATTTAGAAATTTTATTTGTTTGAAATAGGGCCTGAACAACGTTTTCCTGAATCGTTATGATTTTAAATAAACTTTACCATATTTTGTGTCAACCAAAGAATTTTGTCTAAAATAATGACTTCGACTTAGATAGAAAAGTTGGGTCGTTACAGGGACGCCTATCTCTCAGGAACAAGGATTGGGGATGCCCATCTCTAAGGTTCGGAGTTGGTATGGAGTAATCTTTACCACCTCCCAGGAGTAGATACTTGGGTTTCGAGTAGGAAAAACAAGACTTTATGTTACTGATTCTAAATGCTTTAAGGTTTAAGCTTTCATGTTGTGATTTAAAGTTTACTGTTTCAAAGATTTACAAATTATTGTTTCTAAAGGTTTATGAAAAGTTATATCACTTGCTAGGCTCGTTTAGCTCACACTCTTCAAAATATTTTTCCACTTTTTAGGTAGAGACCATGTCCTTAGAGCCTGAAACATTGATAAGTAGAGTATTTAGTGTTTCTAAAATTGCATTATCCAAACAAAATTTCCTACAATACATTAAGATCAATGATTTTCAAACCAAGACTTAATTAGGCAAGATTGACATTAAACCTAATCAAGTGTAATGCCCCAAGCACAAGATTCGGACCAGGATTTGGAATTCGGATCTCCGACATTCCCCTGTATCCCCTGCGACCTGGCAGCATCATCCTTACTATCCTTAAAGACTTATTAGAGTAAAAGTTCTCCCCACAAACCAACACGAGTCCTTTCAACATGCTTTGTCCTCACTCACATGCATCCTAGAAAAATTCCTAGGAGGTCACCCAACATAGAATTACCCTAAGCTAAGCATGCTTAACTTTGAAGTTCCTATGATCGAGCCACCGAAAACGAAGGTGCACTTTGTTGGTATACACCTTGTTGGTATAGGTATTAATTTTTAATTCTTATAAATCTTTCTTAACATTACTTTCATGTCCTCAGGATCCCTCTCATTCAGAGTGATATCGGTTCATTCATGTCTCCCTCCTAATCTCGAACGTTACATGCCCACCAGCTTCAGCTTGGTTCGTCCCCGAACCACATCTTATTGGAAGAGGTTCCTCTCTGATACCATTTGAATTCGGATCTCTGACATTCCCCTGTATCCCCTGCGACCTGGCAGCATCATCCTTACTATCCTTAAAGGCTTATTAGAGTGAAAGTTCCCCTCACAAACCAACACGAGTCTTTCAGCATGCTTTGTTCTCACTCACATGCATCCTAGAATATTTCAAGGAGGTCACCCAACATAGAATTACCTCAAGCTAAGCCCGCTTAGCTTTGAAGTTCCTATGATCGAGCCACCAAAAATGAAGGTGCACCTTGTTGGTATAGGTATTAACTTTTAATTCTTTTAAATCTTTCTTAACATTACTTTTCATGTCCTCAGGATCCCTCTTATTCAGATGTGATATCAGTTCATTCACGTCTCCCTCCTAATCTCGGGCGTTACATCAAGATTCATGAAATTGTAATCAATTTAACAATCAAATGCAAGATTCAAACCTTGGAAAGAAAATGGCATGAAATTACTAACCCTAATTCCTCAATTGTGTATAGTGCATACTAAAATTATTGAGAAATTGCATCAGATGACAAAAATATTTAGAAAAAAAGCCAATAACACCTTTTTTTTTCATATTG
Source organism: Cucumis hystrix (assembly GCA_025688845.1). NCBI lineage: Eukaryota > Viridiplantae > Streptophyta > Magnoliopsida > Cucurbitales > Cucurbitaceae > Cucumis > Cucumis hystrix. The sequence goes on along the minus strand of CM046894.1, from coordinate 7,863,970 downwards.
CGAATATGACAAATATAACATAATTAATGATATCAAACGGATATCAGAAAACTATCAAAAGAATATTAAAGGGTTATCAGAGGACTATTAGAGGGTTATCGACTTTTAAATTTGCTACTTTTGCAATTTAGAAAATATAGTGACACGAGTCCTATTATCCTAAATTGTTTTGCTAGTTTTGCAAGCGCCCCAAAATTATTCTTGAATTATAAAGATTAAATTGGCCAAATTTAAATCTAAAGAAGATAGTAATTGGAAAAATCAAGTAATCACAACACAATTAAAAAAAAAATCTCAAAAAATGGAATGAAATTAAACCTGATGCCCTTTTCTTAAATTAGCCTACCAATTCCATGGAGAAAATTCTTCATAATTTTGATAAGAAAGAGGCAGAAACTGAGATAAAATTTCACACTGTGTTAAAGTTGAGAGTGTTCTTACAAGAATTGAAGTGAAACTTGATGAAAGAATGAAATTGGGATGAATTTGATATCAAAAATGGAGGGAAAAGTGGGTATTTAAAGGGTTAAATAACTATACAAATTTTCCTACTTCATCTTCTCATAACCTTACAAATTTCCCTACTTCATCTTCTCATAACGCTACAAATTTCCCTACTTCATCTTCGCATAATCCTACAAATTTTCCTACTTCATCTTATCATAATACTACACATAATCTTCCCCCAAACACAAGTTATAATAACACTACAATTATAACTCTTTCCCCAATCACATATTATTATAATACGATAACAATAATCCTTCTTCCAAACACATATTATCATAACACTCCATTCATATTCCTTCTCCCAAACACATATTACCATAACATTACCAATAATAACTCTAACTCCAAACACATATTATCATAACACTAGGATTATTATAATCCTAGGATTACATAATCCTTTTCCCCCAAACGCACTCTTACCGTTTTGCCACTTGAGAAAAAATGTTGAGAAATTGTTTTGCAAGTTCAATGGTTCGAACACGAGCGTTGGACATCAAAAACGAGAAAAATGCTTGTGGTCGAGCTTCAAACCTGTGATCCTGAGGTGAATCGCATGCTTTTTTAACGAAGACGGAGGCGCAAATTTTCGTAAACTTCATTTTATTTACGGTTTTGCCTTTGATCTTCAATTTACCTATTCTCCTTTGTTTATGTGACTTTTGTTGCATTGTTCTCGTATCAAAGTCTATTTTCATAATACCTATAAAATTATAAAAATAATGAATATATGCATGCATAGGAATAGAATTAAGTATTAAGTATAATATAATCAATCTATTCTAGTCCTAACAAGTCTATTTTCTAACAAGTGAACTTCCGCCAAGTTTCCTAATTTTTCCTTTGAACTTTGTAGAAAATAAAAGTATTAAAGTAAGGCTTCATAAGTGGCCCAAGTTCTTTTGAGGGTCACAAACTAAATGAAGATTTGAAAGACCAATATTCTTTCAAAACTAGAAGAAATGCAAGATGGTGTCTACCTTTGCAAGATGGTGTCTACCTTTGATACAACGAACTCATGACTTTAGGATTGCTTTACAAGGCTTTTATTTGAATTTTTTCAAAGAAGGAGAGGATAATATGAACCAACCACACATCAAATTATTAGTTAGATTTTATGTAATAATTGTGGTGTAATTTTAATATTTTCCAATTTCATCATTTTTAATAATATTTAAGTACAACTAATTTAGTCTTTTTACAATGCATTGGAGTTTTATGGAGAGACTATTTAAGTCTTACCTTTAAACACTTGTTTAAAGGAGTTTTTGATAATTGAAGTTTTAAGATTTTTTCTGTCAATAAATTCTCTAGAAGATGTGAATTGGGTTTTCAAAGTAGGGGTCGTCATTGTTTTAAAGATGCAAGAATAAATTCAATTGCACAAAATGAATAAACTCCTCTGCTGAAACTTCCCTTATTGTCTCTTACCTCCCACTTTCAAGGGAAAACTATCGAAAGATCCCCCTCTTACTCGACTGCTACCTCTTGTCTGGTTCTTTCCTTTATAGAGTGACTGATAACCACTTCCACTGATCATGCTAACTTTTCATAGAAAAAAATGGAAGAACTGAGCCTAGATAACTGCTGAATATCGGTATTAGCCCCTTTCATACTCTTAGACTTCTGAAACCGAGACCCTTGGACCCTTAACCTCCCACTCAACCTCGGCTGAGACTACTTCTGCTTTATCTTACTCATTTGAACTCGGATTCAATGGAAGAAGATCTCTAAATGGTACAAAAATCATGCAATAGTACAAGATAAAGAATACGAATCAAAGAATTGATATTAATTGGATACAAAAAAATACCACAACCTCAAACCCTTCAAGAAAATACACAATCTTACAATAGGAAAGAACTATTACAAAAGAGTAGTAGAATGGTGTAAGAAAGAGGTCGAATCCACATGGATTTTGTGAATAGGCTACACAACATTAAAAAAAAAGATTTAGAAAATATTTAAGAATCAAGGAATTGCATGGGGGTCGTGTCAAGCAAGAAAGTAAAGAAAAATGATTAAATTTTTTTCGAGATTTTTTAGATTTAAAACTAGCACAACAAAAGATGTTAATCCTCTTGAATGGTAAACCGTGGGAATTGGGTGTTCTTGCAAAATTCTTATTATTGAACAAAAAGATGCAATGTTAATTAGATTGATCCTCAACCAAATGGGCCAAGAATCAGTAGTCCTACAACAATGAATTAAGACATACATTAAAGTTCATTCTAACTTTAATGAACATGTTTCCAACTTAGAAGTAGAGGTGTAAGAATAACTTGAGTAATCCGACAACCCGAACTACCCAACCCATATTATATGGGTTGAGTTGGGTTGAAATTTTTTATTTTTTTTAGATTGGATTGGATCTCGGGTTAGAGGGTTGAAAAAGTCGGGTCAACCCAACCCAACCCGAATTAATATAATATTTATATATATATTATATATTTTATTATTATTTATTTATTTATTTAATAAAAGTGAAATAATCTTATGAGTTCCGATATTTTTTTTTTTTTTTGCTTAACTTGATGTGAAACATATTTGATTTATGTTTGATGATTTCCGTTTATAAACATTAAAATTTAGAAACGAAAAAAAAAGAATAATAACACAACCTCACAACCCAACCCAACCTAACCTATATTTTACGAGTTGTGTTGGAAACTTAATTCGAGTTATTCGGGTTGGAAATCCAACCGATCCGAAAATATGACTTGGGTTGAGAATGTCTCCCAACCCAATCAAATCCAACCCGTTTACACCTCTACTTAGTGGTTTCTTCATGTGCTCAATTAAAATTGCATAAAGATCAAAGGAATCAAGTTGAAACTTTATAAACCAATGAATGCCTTTATCTAAAGGAAGAGGTTTGGACAAATTTCAAATTGACAATTAAAGACAATTCAATAGGATGATCATGATAGAGAATTATTCTAAGATTATCAAACAATCATACTTCAAGATTGTGCTTAACGCCTCTAAAATTAATGTTTAACCCTAGAATCACCCAAATAACCCAAAGATTATTCTAAAAAGAAATTTAGACATCATTCTCAAATAAACTTACTAAGAACATGCATTTTCCAAGAAGGGTATCTTTAGTTGCCCATGACATTCAATGTAGCCTCAAAGATTTTAACAAGAAAGATAGTCATTCTTGAAAGAATTTTGAGCAAATTTTATCGACTTGTAGAGAGAATTTACAATTAATTTGAGTGTATTTTCTATGGAAAATTGAAAAAATGAGTGTTTGGTTCTAATTACAAAGAAAAATGGGACTTAAATAAGCCAATAGGTCGGTTAAGAGGGGTGCGCACAGGCACGAGCGTCCTTGTTTTATTAGAGTTTGGAGTGTCGCAACGCTTGATTTAGGCGCCATAACGCTGGACCGCTAACTGTGCAAGCACGATGGTGATTGAATGGGGTGCTACGGAGCTACTGCCTTTTTGGCGTCAAGCTATAGCACTACTGTAAAACCCATGTTCGGAAATAGAAGATTGAGAAGGAAGCTGTAAAAATTACTAAATATAGGTGATATGCATTTTGAGGAAAGAGCATGCGTTATGACTAGATGATGCAAGAAATTAAGAGAAGAACGTGTGATAAAGTTAGGCAAGGTGTTAAGACAAGTTTACGCAAGAAGGATAGTTTAGTAAGTGTTTGGAGTTAGACGAGGAGGAGCCAGGCGAAGAGGAAAGTTGAGATGGGAAGGTGGCAAGAAACACTTAACCAATTTATCAAAAGATGAGCTATGTGAAGAGGAGTTGGTTAAGTGTGTTAAACTTGAATGGTTAGTCGACTAAACACGTGTTAAGTTCAAGTTAAGCCTGATTAGAGAAAATATTAAACCTGGATGTGTAAGACACTAAGTTAGGAGCTGACAAGCTAAGACGAGTTTTAGGATGACTAATCTAGTTTATGATTAGTATAAATAGGCCTTATGAGTTCAAAGGAAGTCATAAGGAATTCTAACTGTTGAAGCTCTGCTAAGAAATCACCCTTCCAAAGAAAAAGAACAGACATTTCTAAAACTTTTCTTTCAAGTCATGTTAACTTGTTTATGGTTTATAAGAAAAGTGTGAGTATTTGAAAGTATCTTTCCAAGTTAAAGTTTTCATTGTATGTGCTTGAATGAAATACTTGTATGCAAATAAACCATTAGTTTTATTTCTATCATGAGCTTGCTATTATATGCACTTAAGAGTAGAGGAAACTATGTGTTGAGTGGTTTGCATGGTAAGAATGTGGTCGGATGCGTTGAGAGGTCTAGATTCGAGCTGACCGTCTGAGCAACTAGAGTTGAATATGTAAAGAGGTCAATTCCTTCTCTGTTCCATGATTCTAAAGAGGTCTGTTCCTTCACATATCTGTGCTTTGTTTTCTTCTTTATTTGATTGGCTGTAAGCGTCAATAATCTCTCGTCCGAAAAGGGTTCTTCTAAAAGCAATTGATGTTAGGATTTATCTACGCTTTAATCGAATCGATTTGCAGATTGCCTATTAATAACAATGTCTACTTTAAATGAAGTGAGTATGGCGGTGAGTGACGAAGATGCTCATGTTGCAAGGCTTAAGGTTTGTAAACGACCCCCCCCCTTTCTTTTTGAAGTGAAATTATTGTGAATTCTCTTACAAATTGTTGTTTAATCGAAGGGGAAATATGCTGCAATGGTTGTGTGCTGGCTTCTTGGGAATGGATGCCTCTTTTCTTGGAACAGTATGCTGACCATTGAAGATTACTATGGCTATTTGTTCCCGGTAATATTCTTGAATCCCGAACTTTTTGAGCAATTTATTAGAACTTCAAGGCCTACTAATTCATTTACAACCTCATAATCTTATGAATATGATGGACACTTTAAATAGAACCTTATGTTTTTCCCCTTTCAAATCCTGTCCAGAAATACCACTCTTCAAGAGTTCTTACTCTTGTGTATCAGCCGTTTGCCCTCGTAACAATCTCGATACTCACATATTGGGAAGCAAAGATCAACACCAGAAATCGGAATCTCTTTGGCTATCTTCTGTTCTTCATTTGCTCCCTCTTTGTTTTAATTGTAACCGATTCTTTCTTTCTTTTTACGTTCTTGAGTTCTGAGTTTGTATGGAACTTGGTTTGATTTCTTTGAGTGAAAATTTTGTGGTTTTCCATTGTTAATCTCTTTTAGTTAGATTTAGCAACATCTGGAAAAGGAGGGCTTGGTCCCTTCATAGGAATTTGTGTTATTAGCGGAGGTTTTGGAATTGCGGATGCTCATGTTCAAGGGGGAATGGTTGGGGACCTTTCCTTTATGCATCCTGGACTTATGCAGGTTATTTCGATCTCTCTGTGGCTTGTACATTAACTTGTCTTATAAGTTTTGCTCTACCTAGTTTCAAATTTGTAATTTTTTTTGTGCCTTTTGATCTTGAATTCTTCAGTCTTTTCTGGCTGGTTGTGCTGCCTCAGGCGCTCTTACCTCCATTTTAAGATTAATTACAAAGGGAGCATTTGAAAACTCGAAGAATGGCCTTCGCAAAGGAGCTCGCATGTCTCTCGGCTCTGGCTTTTTGTTTGTTTTAAACCAAATCTTTTTGTACTTGAATTAGAATTAGAATTTTCTTTTTTTTCCCTCCTATTTCTGGTTTTGAACTTTTCTTTTGGTAAGATCTTTGCCAACCTGTTATCCATTTTTTTGAGAAAAATATGTCAATAAAAGCTTGGACTCTTTAGCCTTAATGACATATCACCCTGATGTCTAACTAATGAGTAATGACTGCCTCTTTTACATGTTCTCTGCAGTTTTGTTCTTCGCCATTTCGGCCTTTTTTGAGATTCTCTGTGTTATCCTCTACGCATTTACTTTCCCAAAACTGCCAATTGTCAAGCACTTTCGGGCCAAGGCAGCTTTAGCGGATCTAAAACAGTTTCCGCCGACCTTGCTGCTGCTTGTATCCATAGGGTAGCAAATGAGGTATGTAACTTCTCTAAACATTTTAGTATCTTCTCATCAAATTTGTTCAACTAACATATCAGAATTACGTGTAGGCCGAGGGAAAAACAACCGAAGTCGGGCGACTGAGCAATAAAAAATTACTCTTGCAGAGTGTAGACTATGCAATTGGCCTCTTTTTGATATATGCTCTCACATTGTTCATTTTTCCTGGATTCTTATCTGAGGATACTGGTTCACACAGTTTAGGAACATGGTATGTTTTTTGTTCACATAAAATTATCTTGGCATTATGGGCCGGAGTCGTCTTACGTTGGTTTCTCTCTTACTAAATTCAGGTATGCACTCGTGCTGATTGCAGCTTACAACGTTTTTGACCTTGTTGGGAGATACATTCCACTGATAAAATGTATAAAGTTAGAGTCACGGAAATGGCTTATGGTATCAATCCTTGCACGTATCTTACTCGTACCGGCATTCTATTTCACGGCCAAATATGGCAATCAAGGTTGGATGATACTACTCACTTCATTCTTAGGCTTGACTAATGGTTACCTCACTGTTTGTCTGCTCACTACTGCATCAAAAGGTACAAGGTAAGATTGGTAAAATAGAAATTAAAATGTACAAGATTGTGAAGTGGTTTATGTAAACTATATTGGAAACTAAGTGTGATGGTTGTGTTTGTTGTGTAGGGACCAGAGCAGAATGCATTGGGAAATTTGTTGGTTATGTTTTTGCTTGAAGGAATATTTGCTGGAGTAACACTGGATTGGCTGTGGCTTATAGGCAAGGGCTGGTAAAAGGGAATAGATTTATGGGGTTTTTGTGAGCTTTTTAATAAATGTATATTTTCTTTTTGTTCTTTTTTATTATTATTATTATTATTTTTATTATTATTTGGGATAGAATTTGGTTCTTTATTCTCTGCAAGTGTTTTTGAAGTAATTCTTGTCAAACACTCAAGGGCTAACAATGTAGCACATCACTTAAAAAGTGCTCCCATACATAGTTGTAGGATTACACAAAGTCACAAACATTGAATCAATTTAAAAACTGATGATTTTTAAACTTTTAAGTGTTTGATAAAATTAATTATATATTAATTTTTTTAAAAAAACTTATTGATTAGCTTCTATGAGCAAAATCATATAATAGATTTCTTAATAAATCTACCACCTCAATTAACCAACTTTTCTAATGTTAAATTAATTTTGTATCAGTAAGTATGATTTTTGGAGCATGGACAAGAAAATATATTAAAAGCTCTCTGCACAACTGTATAAAAAAATGCTAAAAGAAACGCTAATGTGAAGAGAAATTTGAAGTGTTCATAAAATAGAGAACGACTTCAAAATTCTCATAGTTTTATCCACATACTATTATTATTTTCATATTGCACAATTTAAAAAAGAGTACTTGCATAAAGGACAAAACAAACTACATTAATTAAGTTATAGGCCACATACTCTTTTCTAAACTATTTTAAAATAACATACTCAATTATTTTAAAATAACATACTCAATTATTTTAAAATAGGATGCTCAAAGTCTTTCTTTGATGTCATTGCTTGATTTGTTAATCTGTTAATTTAAAGGACGAGAGAGACGAGAAGTAGAGATATTGCACTGAATGTGTCAATTTGGTTTACACTCATAATTAGTTACAGTTTGGTTATAAAATAAGTCTTTCTTCATTCCATAGCGTAAATTCTAGACCTATCCTTTCTTTAGGATTTCTAAGTTATAATGAAAGCTAAAAGAAGTTAATAGTTCTTGTGTGTGTTTGATGTTGCCTAGGTTGCTTTGTTAAAAGAAGAGTTGAAAAGAAATTGTTTAAGTGTTAAGAGTGCAAGGTTGGCAGCCAAAAGGAAGAAAAGTGGAATTTTGGCTAAGTGTTGGTGCTAGGAGGCCAAGCCAGGTTTTCCAAGAAAAACTTCCGAGGCAAGTGTAATAAGTGGCCAAGCATGTCCTAGGCGGCGTGTATTGTGAGCCTCTTGAGGAGGCCCTAGGCGGCCGAGACCATAGGCATCAAGGCAAGCCCATGCCTGATGGTTCTGTAGTTTGGAGAACAAGGGAACCTCCATGTGCGTCAAGGGTTAGGCGGCAAGGGAGCTATGTCACGACATTGCTTTGATGAAAGGCTTTGTGAGAATATTTGAAGTGTGCTTTGCAACCAATGAATGTCCTCGGCATTCAAGGACAGTCGGCAAAGTGGAAAACAAATGTCGTTAGCACATAAGAGCACATTTCATGGCAAGCAGAAGGTGTCCCCCTCGACCATGCAAAGACTTGTATAGATAGGTCATTTTCAAATGATTAGAGCTCTCATTCTACTCATGTGTTTTTTCCTCATTCTTGTCTAAAAAATAACCTTAAAGGAGTCTAGTTTTTGAGATACGTCTTTCGGACTAAGTGGATGCGAGGAAAGTGTTCATCAATTTGAAGAAAGGAAGAAGGTTCTTTTCGATGGAAATCTGAGTAATGTTGAGTTTTTGAAGTCTATAGAACTCATTACTCCAAATTTGAAACTGAAATTTGAAGCTAAGCTAATTAAGACATTTCTAAGCAACTTTATAGAAGGAATATTTCATTTTGATGGTTAGATTAAAAGTTATGAGCTTTTGAAGTTGAAGTTAGTCTATAGAATTCATAGATTTTTTGGACAAGGTTTGAAGGTTGGCCAAGTGTTGAGGAAGCCAAGCGTTGTGTTGCACGCATTTGCAAGGTAGGGAGTTTTTTTCCAATTTTTGCATGCATGGGACATGGCCAGCGCCAAGTCAAGCAACATGAGGCACGCGCCTAGGTCATGCGGCATGCCATTGCACACCAATAGGATGTGACTTGGTGTCATGCGGCCATGGGCGCTCGACAAGCTTAATGAGGTTAGCACGGGGCTGCATGTGCGTGTTGTGTGTCGTTCATGTCTAGCAACCCATGCTAAGTGCTATTTTTTAGCCATTTTTTGTGTTTTATCAGTTTTTTAGTAAAGTTTGGCTAATTTATGAATTTAGAGGATTAAAATGGATTTAAATTCTCTAATTTTAGGACAAGAAGAGATTGGAAAAATTTATAAGCCAAGGATTTACCTACCACCTGTGAGTGACAAAAATGAGTTTCAAGTTAATTTCTAAACTTGATTTACTAGTAAATATTTGTAGCATGCTTTGAGTTGAAGTGCTTGAGTTATATTTGATTTAGAAAGTTATTTCCAAAGCATTAATTTAAAGTTTAGAAAGAATTTGAAAATTTTATGTTTACTAATGCTGTTAAGTTAATTCTTAAAAATGAGGTTTATGAGCAAGCATATAAATGGTGAGTTTCTTTAGTATTTAAGTTTAAGATTTATTTAGGCAAAGCCTGATTTACAGATCTGAGACTTGTTGTATGCAAGAGATTTATATAACTTGTTGTATGCAAGAGATTTATATAACTTGTTGTTATGCTTTGAGATAATGTTTTAAAGCATGAGACTTATTAAGCATGTTTTAGTCTATACCTTAGATATCCTAAGATCTATAATAACCCTACGAAAGAGTTTCCTGTGCATAGAGGTTCTGTGATGAGGTTATTCAATAGATGTTTAGAGTTTCCATCACTAAGACTATGTAGAGATAAAGGCCTCTACGAATGTTTAGATTTTCCATCTTAGAGTAGCTATAACGAGATGAAGGCACTATTGAATGCATGGATTTCCATCTCAGAGGTATACAGAGATTCAGGGTATATCAAGAAAGAGAAGAGTTTAAGAAACTATTTAACTTGAGAATTATTTATTTGCTTTGTTAAGTTTATTTATTACTCATGATTTGTAAATCATGTTTTGTTTTAAAATCTAGTCACTCACACTAAGCTTTAGCTCACCCTTTCTAGAAGTGTTTTCTTACTTTTTATGTAGATATCGTGGACCTGGTGCTTGACTACTACTGCCTATCTGATAGATTGTTTTGAGTATCATACTAGTATGTCTTGTGTTTAGCTACATGCTATTATATGTATTTCAATATTAGTTGAACTTGAGTAGGTTGTGAGTTGTAAGAGTTAGTCTATACAATGGTCTCTATCTTTAGGTATGTTTATGTAAGACTTGTTAAACTTTGTTGTTCTTAGTTGGGTCACATTATTTTGTTGCATAAAGTTTGTTTTTAGACTTCCGTGGTATATGAATGTTTCATGATTATATTAATTTTAAGTATAGTTGCACCTCTAATTCTAGTAGGGTCAACATGTATTGTTAGAATAAGAATGGTATTTGTTGGCTTCACGTCGTCTCTTGGCCTAAGAGAAGGTGGTCAGGGAAGGGGTGAGGCACATAAAAGGGAGAAAGACTTATTTTGATATTAACGATTATTTTCTCTTCCAACTTTCAAAATTTTTAAAATGGGCTCAAAATCATTAAGGAAGTTTTTGAGGAGGGGTTCTATTAAAGTTACTGGTTGTTGAGGTTGGAAGAAGTTCTTATCTTATTCATGTACGACCTTAGGCTTCCACGTCTTATTGTTACTTTTTCTTTTCTTTTTGTGGGAGTTCCTTCCTTTTCTATAATTTTAGTAGAAGTGTGACTTCTTTTAGATGGAATTTGGTTGTTTTTTTTCAACCAGTCACGACTATCCATCCTTCGTCATCCTCTTGACAGATTCTTCTTTCTTTTGAGAGTCTACATCACAATCTTTTGTTGGAATCGAACAATTATAGGTTAAAATGTCCCAAACTAAATCAAGCTTTCCCTTTGATCATAAAATGGTGTTAATTGTGAAACACTTGAAGCTATTGTGACTACAACATGATTTGTTTGAGTTATTTCATCATCCACTGTGAACAATTTAATGAGTTATCTTTGCAATCCTAAACCAAGCTCTCTTTTGATTTATGTTGTTGATGATGGAATTTAGACATTGCTTGTTTCTTAGCCTTTGATTTATGTGTTACAATTTTTATAATTGTTATGCTTGTAGAATCAACGTGAATGGCTTTAATTGAGCGACCATTAGGCGACTAAATAGGATGATGCGATAAAAAGTGCACTCTTATTCATGCGTTGCTAAACTGATAAAGATAAACGTTATCGCACAAGTTATCCTCTCTATTTCCCAAGTATAAGTGAAGAGAGTTTTCTTGGTAAGTTCAGGGTCGAAAACAAAGAACTTAAGCTCCTAATTTATCCTATCCCGTACTAAATCATGCGATATAAGCTATATAGTATAATTATGAACAATGTACTAATTATCCTAACTATTTACACTAATGTGCTTGGCGATGCAAGGTGAGCATGGCGAAATGGAACAATGAGATTTGAACTCAGTATAAGCATGGCGAGGAAGGAAAATTTTAATTATCTAAACGCAATAACCTGTGCTTTAATACTTTAAGGCGAAATAAAGCATGTATTAACAAAGAATTAAGACGAGCAACCTCTCAGTGCGTTACCATACTTGATCGCATTTCAAGATGTAAATACTTAAAGTTAAGCTATGATTTGTATTTGATCATCTTAAATGTGTTATTAGTAACTTATCCTTAATTAGGGTGGGCAACCTCTCGATGTTGTCGCCACACACAATATCCTCTTGGTAGTATATGCAAAGTATGAGTTTGGTGATAAGATTATATTGCTACAATCTTCTTGCCATTCGCTTAGTTAACTGCGGTTCTCGCTTGTCAGGTAATTACGATTTATATCATTGCTTTTTGTTTGAGTAAACAATGTTAAGATATTCGCGTTTAACTTAGCAGAACTTATAATACATTCATTTTGATTCTCTAAGTACCAAAAACACATTTTATTACTAGTTAGCTAGCCAAACAGATTGAACATGGAAAAGATAAGAGATATGGAAGAGTGGAAGAAGAAATGCATTACTTTAATAAAAATAACTTTAGGCCTCTCGGTCATGATGTTCATCTTACAAAATAACACAAAAGTTACAAACTGAAATCCAATAGAGGTGTTACGTCGCAGAGTCTAGTTTCTCATACTCTTTGGCTATGATTTTTGCCTATAAATGAGGGGAAAGATGGAGGGGATGATTCTCTCTCTCTCTCTCTGTTGTTCTAAGCTCTCACCTAAAACTCAAGGGAAGGGAGAATATGGACGATATAGAACTTGCTTTCCGACCAAATGTGCACATCGAATTCTGACTGAGATGCTTTATTTAAAGGTGAAAGTTGATGTAGACATGATGTCATATGCCATAAAAATCTCTAAAAAGCTGCAATGGCCTTGTGCAAACGTCCTTTTGTCCTTTCTCTAAATTTTTCGTCAACTACTTTTGTCTGTTAATGTCTTAATTGCCTAGCTTGTATTTCTTTTTGCCGCAAAGGTTGAACGGGTCTTCTTGCGTAGACATCGTGTCGTCGAGCTTCACTCCTTTTTCGCCCAAAATCCTGCAATAAGATGACTAAAGAATAGTAAAACAGGTATAAGGTTATTTTGTATCATGCATTCCGTAGAATAATCAAATTGCCTACTTTTTCCTTTGTTTTCATCTATGTTCATGCGATAAGACTTCATTATTTTTCTTAAAAGGCTATAATAATTTGTATTTCTACAAGTTATCAAACATGCGCAACAAAAATTGGATCGGGATTTTACCCTAATTGCTCCTAGTTAACATGTCACGCCCCGCCCTAAAAATCGTTTCTTGCAACCTAGTGGAGGCGTGCCGCCTAGACATTCATTGCATATCTCTTCGCGAGATAATCCGCCGAACGCCTAGTAAGCGGAATAACTTCTCTTTCAAATACTTAAACACAAGGTTTAATGCCAAGCTTTCTTAACACAACTTAGTTGAGTACAACAACTTTAACTCTTAGTAGTTTAGCCTTATCGCCTAGCCCTTAATACTTAGTTTAACAAATCCTTTCAACTACTTATGCGACAAACACAAGGTAATGTAGAGAAATGGGTACAACTTCTTTTTCTTTATTAACTTAACATTTTTACAATAAGGTACAAACATAAATTAGATTTTTCTTTATAATAAGACTTCAACATAAATCGAGGGTCTTCCTTTTCCTAGCAAAACTTTCCAACTTGTAGTCTAGCTTGCTCGCCTCATCTTGTAGCAATGTGCCTTGTTCTCTGTTTGCCACTGATGTGCAACTCTTCGCATCGAGGTCCGGATTCAAGATCCATTTCTTCAACCCCTTCTCCTTGAGTCCTCAACATCCCAACTCGAGGGCAATACTCGATAACCCTTTTCTCCCTGCTTTGCTAAACACTGCTCTTTGCTGCAGATTCTTAGAGGTGTAAACGCACACCATAGTCCTTTGCCTAGATCGTCTAACCACCTCTCTTAGCGGATTGTGTTTAGGGTTACTTGTTCCCTGACTCAGCTCTCTGGCTTCCTAAGCTTGGCCTTGCCCGCCTAGGTATTGCACTTGCTTCCCTTCTGAGTGGAGCCATATGCGCTAAGGAGTGATGCACTTACCAATTAGCTCCTCATGTGTAATAAAAACTTCCATAGTTAACGTGTCATGTAAGACTACAGAAAATTTTTGTCTTACCTCCTTAACTTGGCTATAAAGCCTTAGAACTAACCTTCGCATGACCCTAACGCCTAACAACCTTAAAAGGGGAAACACTTGAAACGTAAGTCAAACGGGCTTAGTGAGTGAAGGATTTGAGGAGACTTTTTTTGGGAAAAACACAGGAAATCAATAATAACAGAAGCAGTAATTCCTAACACGCAGAGTTTGTCGCAATGTGTAGTTAACACATATCGCATAACAATCATAATAAGGTTAACCCATATTGCATAGACCTCATCGCATAAAACCACAAATAATTCCACCATCAATACAACAAGCGCTTTAATACCACATGATTAGATCATTTCACAATCCATGCTTATTACTGAGACCTGAGATTCACCTCTTGCCTAGACCTGGGATTTACACTCGATCACTGTCACGCTAGTTACCTAGGATTTCCATCAGTGCCTCGTCATAGTCACTATTTCTCAGCTCTGGAATTCCCATTCATACAGCGACCCATTACAACCTCGCTTAGACCTGGGATTCGCATTCACCCCACGTCACGTGACAGATCTCATCTTTTTTCGACTTGCCATCATTACAAACAGTAACCAGAAAGGTTAGGTTCTAGTGCATAATATCACAATAGTACCAATATCATACAATAAGCATTTACGAAGGATTATTTCAAATAAAAACCAATAGAACACATTTTGCACGCATCAAGTTTACAAACTCAATATTAATTAACTATAGGATTCGTTCAAAAAATCTTATCCCCAATGGTGAGAGATTCACGGGTATTCTACCTACGAAAAATACTTATAAATAAACAATTGTTATAAGGACACTTATTTGGGTTTAGGACGAATCATTCGCAATATTTATTCATAATTCGTAAACAAGCACATAAGAGAATCAATAATAAATGGCAACTTAGACATCGCATCAAATCTTGTCTCGTCACTCACACATATATATTTAGCCCCAAACTCTTCCTCCTCTACTTCTAGATTCCTCTTCTCCCTAGCGGTTCTCTCATCCTGTCGTTCAGCACTCCGGATTTTCTCTTGCCTCTTTCATCAGAAAATCTAACTCTCTAAACAAAAGACTCCTTCTTCCTTTGATTTTTGGCCCTATTATAGTGGCCTCCTCGCCTGAGGGTCACCTCTACGCTTACACGTGTCTCCTCGCCATTTTACCGCATCATGCAGCCCAACCCTAACTTGACACGTAGTTTGAACATCAGTGGCGATTTGACTTTCCCTTGAGATGCGCACTTTATCTCCTAGGAAGCCAAACTCTTTGATCGTTAGACTCTCCCCTATCTTCTCGGGAAATATTAGATATGTACTTTATTAATCATTCAGTCACGTCAATAGGGCTCCTACTTCTCGCCACATTTCCGCAGGTTTGGGTACTTCTTTTCGCATTCCTAATCGCCCAACTTTTGATATTCAAGGCAAGCCTCTTCCTCGCCACTTACTCATATCGTAGCGCTTACACTCAAGCGATATGACTTAGACAAGCATTTCTTTTTGCATCGCCTCCTTATCCTTTGCATGCTCTTTCATGGCGGAATGTCCTATTCTCCAATTAAAATGACTTTTTCAACAAGGATTCTCTCCAACCAGACTTTCTTTCTCCAAGTCAAGGTCTCACATATACTCCTTTCGCAGAATATATATTATGCTTTTAAAAATTTCTTCTCTTAGCATCCTTTCCACAAGGTCTTTATCGTGTTGGCGGCACGCGATCAGAGCCTTACATAACATGCATAACCCTAAACTACATGTATTAGGGTTTAAAAGAGATTACCTTCACAGATTTCGAATTACTCGTCTTCTCCTAGATCACGAACTCTAACAACCATTAGTATTGACCAATTATTCTCTGAACGTAGAACCAAGTTGTAAGACCCGATGGGTGAAGGATTTGAGAGAGAGAGATGGAAAATTTTGAGGATTGTAAAGGTTTTGAAATTAAAACTTTGGTGGGAATTTATTTTAAGTAAAAATAGAAAATGACTAAAAGTTTTCAAAAACTTGAAATTGGACCTTTCAATAGACAAAAGACATGCAACAATTGCATGCGTAAACTCACCAAAGCCCAACATCTCACATTTCTTTCTTAGTGGGTTTGGTGTCATCACAATGAGTCTTCATTTAGCCCACTAATGAGTTAGTGGAATTATGAAAAACTCTCTTAGTGGGCTTGGTGTCATCACCATGAGCATCCACATAGTCCACTAAGAGTTAGTGGGATTATGCAACAAAATATTGAATTTTTCTACTAATTAACTTTAGTTAAAGGGTAAAATAGTAATTTCACCATTCAAGTCAAAAGTCAACATTTTAACTTCTTACAATTTTGTCCATCTTGACTAATCGAACCTCCCGAGCATGAAGTCGCGTTCATTTTTCCTGAAATTCAAATTACATTTGAATATAAAACCTATCAAAGTTTGACTTTTCAAAGTCAAAAGTCAACATTTTGACTTTTTACAACCTTGACTATTTCCATCATTTCTTAGTTTCTAAGTATGAATTCACATTTATATTTTTTTATATTTAAATCATATTTAATCATAAAGTTCTATTTCTAAACTGATAACCAACAGTTATATCACATATGATTGTCAGTTTCTCTCTCCTCACCTAATTCGAACTATTCGAACTAATCAAACATACTGTTCTAAAATAATTCCTTATAAGCTATCAGGGGAACCTAATGGACTTAATGATCATGAGCTCCAAAAATTTAAAATGAACTGGCTAAACCCTTTTAGACTGAGCTTATTATTGTTTTTTACATTTTATTCTTTTATTCAGTGATAGATGTATATCTATGTATATTTATTTCTTTATAGGACTATTGAATACTTAATTGTATTTTCTTTTTACAGAATACAATGTCCATTTCTATAGTTATTTTTTATGGAGGTAAATGGAATGGATGCAATGTCTATGAGAATTACTCAGTTGCTTGTCATTTTGGTAGTTGTATGAATCAACTTTAATTGTTTGGTTGGTTTAATATACGAAGAGATTCAATTGAATGAGTTGGTAGAATTATCTATTTTACTTGATTTTGTTAAAAGAATTCCAATTGTGGTGCCAATAAAAAAGACAATGACATTGCTTGGTATTTAGCTTTTGCTAAAGATGCAACTAGTAGACGTCCACTAGTTGCTCATGTAAGTGTTAATTCTTTGGAAAGGTCTTCTTCTAGTAGTGTACGGGACAATGTTGAAAAATCGTTGAATATTGGTTCTTTTTTTGTTTCAAATGATGAAGTTATAAGAGAGATTTCTTATCGTGGTGATTTGAAAAAAAAAATTATTTGAAAGTAAATAAGTGCTTTTAAAGTGTTTTTGTATAACTTTTAGTTTAGAACTACAATATCAAATTTGAGGTCTCTTGAATTGAGATGTTTGCAAGAAGGGTGCAAATGGTATGTTAGGGCATCTTGTTATAAGAAGAGTGAGTTGTGGATGTGACAAAAATACATTTTTGACCATGACTGTTCACCGAATACTACCCAAAGTTGCCACATGCAAGCTTCTTCATCAGTAATTGGCAGTTGCTTGATAGATGATTTTGGATACGCCTACTGATCGTTCCATTCCAAAAGCGATTATCCATAAGGCTCGTACAAATCTTGAAGTTAATGTAAGTTATCAAAAAGCTTTGAGGACAAAAGAACACATAGTAAAGATATTAAAAGGTGAAGCAGTTGAATCATACACGTTGATTCCAAACTTTTTTGATAAATTGGCTGAATCTAACCCATGTATGATTAGCTTTCTATATCAAATTTACATTCATTACTAGATAGATGGGGATAGACAAATATCACAGTCTATCTTAGATGGACAAATATTAACATCTATCATAGTCTATCTATTCTCTTTTGTTGAGAAGTTATTATGCTAGTAATTGTGTTGTGGTTAAAGAAAACTGATTGTATTAGAAGTCTGGTTTTGTCAGAACTTTTGTAAGTATCTTATTTTATAAAAGTTTGTAAATAAGATGGACTGCACTTGAACTTTCTTTCTTTAAAATTTGAGTTATATGCTTTTGCTGAGTTTTAAGAAAAAGGTAAAGAGTTAGGGTAAACATATATCATTGAGACAAAAGACGGTATCGATTGACTTCACGTCGTCTCTCAAGTCGAGAGTAGGTGGTCTAGGAGGGGCTGTGACATCGAATCCAATAAACGAATGTTCTTTGACTATAGAATGAATTCTTTAACTTTATGTAGTGACATAAAAATAGATCAAGTTCTAGTTAATAGTCTAAATAGTCTATAGTATAAGAATAGGATGCGTACCTTATTCTGAAAACACTATGGATGCAATCCATTTTATATTTAGTATAAACGATATGATCATAAATCGTTCACGTAGAGACATCTGTGTGGGGGCATCCTATACAACGAGATTGTATAAGACTGGACCGTGAAATAATCACTTTTACTTTATAACATCGTTAATTGTTTAAAATTGACTATTTTGAAATAGTCATTTTAAGCAATTAACGATGTTATAAAGTAAAGGTGACTAGTTCACATTCAATGGCTTAGTTGGTCAAGATTTATAATTCATTTTCATCTACCATTGCTAAAATTTCCAACACTCACTTCAGAAAATGTTAGTTCTTTAGTCGACTAATATTCATGATTTTTCAATCAATAACTCGTTATTTCATTCATCTAAGAGAAGAGAATAGATAGGTACATAATATTCTTCAAAACATTTCTCTCAGATATTGGTACTGCATGTGCATATTTGAAACGTAGAGAAATTCTTCTCTAAAATATTGATTTAAAATTTTTGAGTCTCAAATGCATTCATTTATAATGAGGTTTAAGAAGAATAATTGCTTTTTTATTATCATATTTTGAATGGTATCTCTGTATATTTTAACATCAAACATTCATGATAAATAATTATTACTATTAGTATCAAATACTATAAATTTGTAATTTTGTGATATTTTTTAAGGTAACATTATTGCAAAATATTGTAATTATATAGAAATTTAATATATATCAAATATGCAAAATAACATTTATTTTATTAATTATAATAAAGTAGAAGAAAAACTGACCAACCTTTAGGACCTACCTTCTGCGAAGAAGACAGTTGAAACTCGTACTGATAATATGTTGTAAAAATGAGGCATAATAGGAACACAAAAGTCGAGTAATATAAACAAAATAAAATAAAAAAAATTAAGAAATTAGAAAATCTAAAAAAAATCCACTTTCCTCCCTTTATTTGGAAATTTCAACAATATGTGTCTTACAAAACCCACCAAATGTCACTAAGAAATTTGGGAAACATGAAGTGAATTACATGTCTACCAAGGATTGGTATCTTCAAGATACATGTCAATGTAGATGATAGAGAAATGGAGTGATGCATGATAATGGACATTAACTATAATGATATCTATGTTTAATAATATTTATGATATTAATTTATAAATTGAATTTAATTTTAGCAATAATCAAATCCTAATGAGTATTGGGGTAAATTCAAATGACCATATCATCAAAGTCCAAAAATAGAAACTTTCATAAAAGTAAGCCACTCTTGCAAATTAGAAAATTTATATGATTAAAAATAGCAAATACCTCACTGTATAGGGACATGCTTTGGTGCAAATCCTTGTAAATCAAATGGGCCATTTTTTTTAAAAATGTTTATAACCAATAAATAAATAATAATAATAATAACAGGTCATTTTCATAAATTTTGCGTTATAGTTCGTAGGTTTGGTTGCGAGATCATCATCAATTCATCATCATCAAATGTGTTGTGTGAGAAAGAAGAAGTGACAGTTGTGAATCCTTCGTCAATGGAAAACCAATTGTATTGATTCAAAACCAATATTATTCCATTGGAGTTCACGTTCTCTTCTTCACCGCTCACCAAAACTCACAGACAAAATTACGTCAACAGCTTCGTAGCAATGTGTGTTACGTAATAATCCCTTCACTACTCAACACGTTGATCTCAACTTTTCCTTCTGCACTCTGCCATCCCCTTCACTCTGACTTCAATCTGTTTGATCTGTCCCCGTTTTCTTCTTTCTACAGCCTTTGCCAGGTTTTACTCGCTCTTTTGTTCTTGGGTTTTGTGTTTTTTTTTTTGCCAGTTCTCGAGGTTCTTGGTTCGCCATTGGTTATACCAATCAACGTCCGACTGATTCATTTCCTCTCCTTTTATTGCTTGACGCTTGTGCTGCTTCTTTGTCTGTTTGTTCCACCAGGCTATACAGCATTGATGTGAGATCTGGTTTTGAAGAGATATGCAGAGAGAAAATAGTTTCAACTATCCATCGAGCCCTAGTGCTCGGCTTCGACACCGTAGGAGATCGAATGAGGTTTCTCCACCGTTATATGCCTTTTCTTGTTCTTCGCTTTACATCGTCAGCTTTTCTTTTTCTATGTTTTTCTGTTGCCTTAGGGAAATGAAATATGCACAATTGAATATAATTTTCTAGAACTTGTCAATGAAGTTACTTTTTTTTGGTTTAATCTGGTGCTCTTCAAATAGTGTGTATCTGCATTTTGAAATAATAATTAATGATACTATGTCAACTAATTTTCCTTTTGAAATAGATTGCTGTGGGAAAGTAATTCAGTTTTGGCAATCTTATCATTTACTTTCTTTGTCACAAAAATTCTCTGTATTGCTTATTGGTTTTTGTACAATTAATGAGTGATTGAGCTTTTTCCCACCCAATTTTTCAGGGGATTGTGGAGGATTTGAAGTCAAATGGAAGCCCTTTACTTGTTAATGACAGAAATAAATATAAGTCAATGTTGATTCGTGCCTATTCATCTGTCTGGATGATTGGAGGGTTTGCATTAGTAATATACCTTGGACATCTATATATTATGGCTATGGTGGTAGTAATCCAAATCTTTATGGCACGAGAACTTTTCAATCTACTTAGGAGGACTCATGAAGACAGGCAGCTCCCAGGATTCCGGTCATTAAACTGGTACCATATGTATCTTCTTTTTATTAAGAAGGATTTGTTCTACTAATGAGACTTCATGATTTTCAATTAAATCCCACAGTTAATGTTCTTCACCCAGTTTCATTGCTATTAGTGTAAAAGTGTTTTATGATTCCTAAACTCCTCCATCTAGGTACTTCTTCTTCACGGCAATGTTTTTTGTCTACGGCCGTCTTCTCAGTCAACGGCTTGTCAATACTGTAACAACAGATAAAGTTCTGTATCAGCTTGTTAGCAGCCTCGTCAAGTATCAAATGGCCATTTGCTATTTTTTGTATATTGCAGGTAGGTCTTATTATGTTTAGTGACGTAACCTCAACTATGAGAATTAATACTATCTCTCCTTTTTATAACCTGGATCATGTTCAATTGGCATTTAATTTCTGACAAGTTCTTCTATTTTGACCGATAATAAAGTCAAAATTGTGCATGCTCATCACCCACGTTATCTAAAATTTTGGACAATACTTCTATAGTCCCCCTCTGCTCCCCATTCGCTTCTAAAAGGTTATTTGGCTGCTGAAGTAACACCTTTTGCTGCCTTTATCAGGTTTTATGTGGTTCATTCTTACTCTAAAAAAGAAAATGTACAAATATCAGTTTGGCCAGTATGCATGGACACACATGATCTTGATAGTTGTGTTTACACAGTCTTCGTTCACTGTTGCTAACATCTTCGAAGGAATCTTCTGGTAATTTAAATTGCTTTTAGATTGTCCATTGCTATATTTCCTACAGTTCTCTCTTTTCTCCCTGTCTATTGTTCTATTGTCTTTGTTTTGATTTTTTTTTCTGCTCAACTAATTGTTATGTGATATAAAAAAAAATTATTGGCAAAAGAGAACAACAAAAAGGCCAGGAATCTGGGAACCCATCCTCAAAAGAAAAAGAAAAAAACTACATCATTACAGGTTTCCAATCATTGATATTTGATAGCACGCCAAATTGTCAAATTTCAGGATACAAGTAGCATTGCTCATGCATCTAGTGTTTGTAATCTTCTCTATATTATGGTCGTTATATCAATATGTATGTTATTGTAGAGATCTCAGGATGCTAGAGGATGAGTTTACAGAAATATTTGAATGGAAATTTTCTCATTAATGACTTATGCAAATTTAGAAGCATTAGCTTCATTGGCTTTGGTTTTCATCATTCGATTACTTGATGCTTCCAATGAAGAAAGTGTAAAATCATCAGCTCACATCAACGCAATCATCTTATTGTGGTCTTCCCTGGAGTAACCTAAGAAGTGTGCATTTTTGGCACTTTGTGGTTGAAAAAATTTAGAACCAACTTCTAAGATTTTTTTTTTAATATTTTATATTTTATTTTTATTTTTGGGAGGGACAATTTAATCCAATCAGTTCTGAGTAGGATCTTCATCTACTCTTTTCCTTGTTTAGAATGCCTATCTTTGTCAGTAAGAGGATTGGATGTTGAATCAGGAACTTCTTGTGGGAAGGTTTGGATGAGGGTCAGCCCTCCGATCAAGTGAGTGGTTGTTTGAAGTCACTTGAGTTTGAGGTTCTAAGTGACATGAGGCTATGTGATGAGGCTTTTTTTGGTGAAATGTTTATGGTTGTAGTTGTGTGGGTTTGGACTCCAGTTAGTGCCATAGAGTCACAGAGAGCGTGGTGTCTATTTTTCTTCCATGGATTGTAGAACACCCGTTGAATACTAAAGGCTATGGAAAGCAAGAACAACAGTGTTCAGAAAAAGCACATTCGAAGAGAATGTGGCCAGGCTAAGAGATTCCCCTGCCTTGTAACCCAAAGGACAAACAGTTGGCATTAGAGAATGAGGAAACTTTTTTTCTGAAGAAGATTGACTGAATTGAGGCTCCCAATAAGCATGACCAATATAAAAAATTGTTATTCAAATTTTTAAAAAATAAATAAAAGACATGTCCATCCTAGTCTTAGTCAAGTGGTCAGGTAAATACCAAATGTCACCTTCGGTGGGGAGTTGAAGACTCATAGTTCAGCTCCTTTTTGTCGGTTTTACTATTTTATGACCTCATATTCTTTTTTTTTTTTTTTTTCTAATGAAAGGTTTACCATTACTATTTAAAAAATACATAATAAAGAAGAATAAAGAAAAAGTCTTACTTTTGGTTACAAGCTAGGGGCGATCATCGATTGGTTGGCATTGATTTTGAGTTCAAACCGACACTAACCACCAACATATCAGTTGTTGCGGATTGATGCTTGTTGGTTCTGATGAAGGTAGTAAAGTTTATCGACCGACTGTTGGTTGGTTAATCAATTTTGTTGGTTTCAAGTATCTGGTGAGTTGGAGAAGGTAGAAGACTGAAAGACAAGAAGAAAAAAAATATGGCATAACAAGTAGCTGAACTAGTTGAAAACTTGAAAAAAATAAAAGCAAAAGAGATAGAGGGAGGAGAAGAATGAAGAACATGAATGAGAAAGAAAATGAAAATCAAAGGGTAGTGAGGGCTAAAAGCACAGATATTGACACGTGACATAAACACGACACGACACCAACACAACGACATGTCAATTTATGAAAAAGTAGGACACGACACATCGAAGTCATGTTATATTTTTTTATAGAAATAAATATATATGGTGCAGATAAATATATTATAAAATAATACTTTTGAAACATCAAAATAATACAATTAATTTTGATATAACCAGAAGTTGATCTTAATTTTAAATATAAATGTAAAAAAAGTTTAAGAAAATAAAAAAAGAACAGAAGAGAGAAAAAAAGAAAATAAAATCAGAAGAGAAAGAAAAGATATTAAAACAGAAATGAAAACATGCTTCCTTGAAAAGCACACGTCCTTTATTTATTTATTTTTTCTATTGAAAACATGCTTCCTTAATATCTCTCTCCACTCAAGCACACTTCCTCCACTTTACCATGCTTTCTCGATTTGAGGAGTGTTGGTGCTTCTTAGGCAAAGAGAGCCAATACCAAGA
Source organism: Cucumis hystrix (assembly GCA_025688845.1). NCBI lineage: Eukaryota > Viridiplantae > Streptophyta > Magnoliopsida > Cucurbitales > Cucurbitaceae > Cucumis > Cucumis hystrix. The sequence continues at coordinate 7,840,061 of CM046894.1, read as the reverse complement.
CCACCAAAAATGGTTTGGGGAAGCTCAAATTCCAATTCACATGGTGCCATTACCATTACCATCACCACCACTGATACCAAATCACTTATCGCTCTTCCACTGTGGTTCACAATTAGTAACGTTGAAGATTCAACGATCAGGGGCTTCAAGCTTTCCAATATTCTACTGTACAATTGCTAGCTTCTTTTCTTCATGCAAGGAATTGGTTTTTATACTCAATGACCTCATGGGAATGAAAGTGTAAGAGGGAATGTGTTAGGCTATTGTTTGTAAAATGTGGAATTAAAACCAGAAAAATCAAACCAACCAATCAAAATAGGCCAATTTGAAGTTGGTTGGCGGTTTATAGTGCATGGCAATCAAAGTTGATTTTATTATGTCGGTCCGTCAGCAAGCCAAAAATGGCTCAAACTGACCGAACCAAACGACTATACTTTTTTTATATGAAGACTATTTGTTTCACATTCAATACCCTAAACCAGTCATTGGGTTTAAAAGACCAGCAGCAGCTGGTTTCTATTATGTAAGGATTACCTATTTTATTGGTATATATATTTTTAAAATTTCTTTCTTGATAGGTCCTCACCTAAGAAGCACTGCCACTCCTAAAATGGTCATGTTGGTGTCAGATAAATGTCTGACAGCAATGTGCACCTGACACTTGTCTGACACCGATATGCCCCCAACGTGTGTTCGACACGTTACCTGGCATGTCGATTATTTTATTATTATATTTTTATTTTTGACACGGCTGAGACACTTCTAAGACATGACTGTGACTCCTCTAGGACATGACAACCTACAGATTAAAAATAAATAATCGTCGTTCACGAACGGTCAAGATTGAAGTACATGGAGTCGATGAGGAATGCTAGAGTCAGATCGCCTGCAGAAGTGGTGATTGAAGACGCTGAGATGGTTGTGGCGAAGGTGGAGGGACTGAATTTTCCGGTGGTAGATTTTAGGGGGAAAGATTTTACTAGAGTTTTAAGAGTTGCAAGGGCAAGCGAGAGATGAGCAGTTTTGGTATGTAAAAGTGCATGAATTGAAACTGTCTCGGCATTACTCTAGATAGCACAGGGTGCTTTGGAGAGAGACACACGTTTCATGGATGAAATGGAGAATTTTATTTATGTTTTGAAAGTTGTGAAATATAAGAAGACATGTACTCTATTTATAATTGAAAAGAAAACTAATCCTAATCCTAATCCTAATAAATTAAAGATTTGACCGTAATATCTTATTCCTTCTCCATCAATTGTATTATTTTGATGTTTTTAAAAGTATTATTTTATAATATATTAGCACCACATATATTTATTAAAAAAATATAATGGTCTTCGATGTGTCATGTTTTACTTTTCGATTGACGCCGTGTCAATATCGTGTTGTATCTGTGTTGCGTGTCAGTATTTGTGCTTTAGACTCCCACTACCTTTGGTTTTCATTTTTTTCCTCAATTCATGTTCTACGTTCTTCCCCTCTCTCTTTATCTCTCTTTGTTTTATTTCAAGTTTTCAACTAGCTTGGCTAATTGTTTTGCCATATCTTTTTTCTTCAATACTTCTACCTTCTTAGACTCACCGGATACTTGAAACCAACAAAATTGACTGATCGACCAACAGTCTGTTGATCAACTTTACTACCTTCATCAGAACCGACAACCATCAATCTACAACAACTTAGAGGTTGATCGTTGGTGTCGGTTTGAACTCAAAATCAATGCCAATCGATCGATGATCACCCGTAGTTTGTAACCAAAAGTTATACTTTTTTCTTTTTTTCTTTTCTATTGTATTTTTTTAAAAATAGTAATGGTAAACTTTTCATTAGGAAAAAAAAACAAAGAGAATATGAGGTCATAAAAAGGTAAAATCTACATAAAGGAGCTGAACTATGAGCCTTCAACTACCCACCGAAGGTGAGATTTGGTATGTACCCGACCACTTTGACTAAAACTAGGAACGGACATCTCTTTTTATTTATTTATTTTTAAAAATTTGGACAATAATTTTGTATATGAGTCATGCTTGTTGGGAGCCTCAACTCAGGCAATGTTCTTCAGAAAAGAAATTCCCTCATTCTCTCATGCCAACTGTTTGTCCTTTTGTGTTACAAGGCAGGGGAATCTCTTAGCCTGGCCACATTCTCTGTTAATGTGCTTTTTCTCGACACTGTTTGTTCTTGCTTTCTATAGCCTTTAATATCCAATGGGTGTTCTACAATCCATGGAAGAAAAATATACACCATGTTCTCTGTGGCACTAACTAGAATTCTCAAGCTTTTTAACTTTAGGTTAATGCGATCAATGCTTTGCTTTCTGTGTTTTGGATGGAAAGGAATCATTGCATCTTTCAGCAATCTTCTCAACCTTCATATTCTCTTTTTCGACTCAGATTGGCTTAAGTCTTAATTTATGGTGTTTTCTTTCCGAGAAGTTTGGAGGATTTTCCATTCAAGATATCTATTGCAATTGGGTTGCGTTCATTACTTCTTTATAATTAAATGCTCTTTAACTTTCTTGTTAGGTTAAGAATAATTGAATAAGATTCTTGTTTTTATTATTCTTTGTTATGTTTCGTTCCTTGTATTCTTTTGTATCTCAGAGCATTAGTCTCTTTTCGTTTTCCTCAATAAAAAGTTCCTCTTTCTTTTCTAAAAACAAATTGGATCATTACCTTTTCGTTATCATCAATTTTCATGTCATGTATGGTAGGCCTTTTCTCTCTGGGTTTCATCTGTATTTTAATTCTCTCTTTTAATGTATAAAATGGAATCTACACGATAGGCAAAACCCCAAGCTTAGAGTTGCTTACAAAACTACCCCCCAGTTGTCTAATGGCTATTCTATGTGCATGAAGTACACTGCATGAGTTTGTACATAGGGTTTTATGGCAAGTTGGCAACTAGGTCCATTTATCTTACTCGTTAATATTTATTGTTCTTGACTTGAATACAGGTTTAAAATCTTTGGCTATATTCTTTTTGATGTTTTGTAGGATTTTTTTTAGAAACAGTTTTTTGAAAAATGCCAAATTATGCGCAGGTTTCTTCTTCCAGCAACACTCATTGTAATAAATGACATTGCTGCATACTTCTTTGGATTTTTCTTTGGACGAACCCCATTGATCAAGATATCACCAAAGAAAACTTGGGAGGGATTCATAGGAGCCTCTGTGACAACTATTATCTCGGCATTTATGGTGATTTTTCCTTTTATATTTCATTTTCCCTGAGGCAACAGACAAACTATTCATAGGAGCCCCTATGACAAATATGATTCTCTCTTGTTTCTCTAATCTTGTTCATTGCTTTGTGTGTGATGAGTATGATATATACTTTTGGAAGGATATTGCGGGGTAGGAGCGAGAGTTAACTATTAACCCCTTTGCTTTTATATTTATCTGTTTATATCATTTGTTCTTAATTTTTTTGGTAGAAGAAACATTTCATTGATATATGAAATTAGGGAAGAACCCCAAACTCCAAAAGGTGGTTACAACAGAGCAATTACTGACTAAAAAGGATAAGTTGTAATGAGTAAAAGATGCTTTGTGTTTTGCACCAAGAAAAATCCATAGAAAAAACTAATTCCAAAAAACAATTAAAAGAGAAAAAATAATCACTAAAGAGCCGTCAGTTCCCTTCATCTAAAACGAAGCGTGTATCAGATTTTCACTCTCCTTTTAGTGTGAGTAGCGAGGAAATCGAACATTTGTCGAAATCAGCTGAAAAGAATGACCAGTCGATTAAGGAAGGATCCTTTAGAATTTGATCTAAATTCCTTGTTTCAGAAAGAGGAGGATTTATTTATTAAGAAGCAGGCCTCTTTATTTCCCTCACAAGCTCTTTTTTTTTAATAAGAAACATGTGTATTCATATAACAAAAGAGAACAACCTAAGGGCAAGGGGCAAGAGGGCCCTCCCCAGAAGAAACTAAAAAATGATGGCCTTCCAATTATTGAATATCATAGAAAGGCTGTAATTACAAAAGTGTTTGGTGTAATTCGTACTCCACCAAGAAGCTGCGTTGCAACACAGTCCAAAAAGAATCAAAAGACTTATAGCTATCTTAAAAAATTCTACTAGTCCTTTCTTTCCAAATGCACCACAAAAGGGACCGAGTAGCACATCTCCATAAGATGCTTCCTTTCAGGCTATAACCTCTAATGTTGAGCCCTTCAATCAACCAACTATTGACCTTACTAGGAAGACAAAGCTCCAAATAAAAAATTCTAAACAAAGTGTTCCAAGCTTTCCTAGTAAAAAGACAGTGCAAAAATAAGTGGTCTAGGGTTTCCTCTTCTTTGAAACAAAGGCAACAAATCGAGGGGCTGAGCATAGTGTACTGAATTTTTTTTTTGTAGCTTCTCATGAGTGTTAAGGCTTTTGTAAGCGAGTGACTATAAGAAAAATTTTACATTTTTTGGAATTTTAGTCTTCCATATGTGACGGATCAAAGGAACAACAATGGAGGGGGATTTCTTAGTTAAATTGAGAAAAGTAGACTTCGTAGTAAAGTTGCCATTAACATTAGGAGTCCATTTAAGACTCATCACCATCTGAGGGGGCCCAAGGATGAAGAATTTCCAAAATTGAGGCCACATTGTTAAGCTCGTTATTGAACATATTTCTTCTAAGGCCCAAGTTCCACGAATGAGTACCAATACACCAACAGTCAGCCACATAAGCATCCTTATTCAATGACAAGGAGAACAAGTTAGGAAATTTTTCTGCAAGAGGCTCCACACTACACCAATTGTCCTTCCAAAATCTGATTTTGTTTCCTTTTCCTAGCACAAAAGTTGAGAATTTAAAGAAGGTTTCTGTAAAGATTCTACTAAGAGAATACTAAGATTTCCACACCTCAATGGCAAAACAGGGACAGTACCCTGCTAAACTTTATTTATGTATAGGCCAAAACGTTTACAAAAGACTCAATACTCAAAATAAATAAAGTAAAACCCAGAAAAAGCATACCCAGCCTCTCATACGCCAGCTGAGAATCTTCCCTAGGCTACAGCAGCCGACTCCTACAAAAGAACAAAAATAGACCTAGCTACCCAATCCCGAAAATTACCTATTTATACCACTTTCTTTCATTTCTCCTCATGGGTCCCACTGGCACGATCCTTTTCTATCATTTCCTCATTATTAGCCAAATGCGTATTTACTCTTTTGCTCTTTCTTTTATATGTGTGGATAATTGGGGGTCTTACAGTTTCCTTGTGCTTCAAAATATCGGTCCATAACCTGTAAGACTTTCCCCTGTTCGGATCTTTAGTAGACCACCCATTCTCTTCTAAGCCGTAAATGGCCACAATTGAGCGCCTCCATAAGGAGGCTTCTTCCTTGCTAAACCTCCAAAACCATTTAGTGAGAAGAGCAGTGTTCTTTTGCCTAAACGAGCCAATCCCAAGGCCACCATAACAGATTGGGCGAGAAGTACAATCCCATTTGACGAGGTGGGCGACCGAATTAGTAGACCCTCCTATCCAAACAAAATTCCTAATCATCTTTTCCAATCTATTGATAACACCAACCGGAGCTTGGGCAAGATAGAATAAATGACAAGGAAAACTATTGAGAACTGATTACACAAAAGTTAACCTACCCCGTTTGGAGAGGGACACATTCCTCCACCTATCGATTTTTTATCTGAATCGCTCTTCAAGGGTGTTCCACATCTCTTTTCTATTACGACCCCCTCCAATAGAAAAGCCCAAGTAATTAAAGGGAAGACTATCAACCGAGCACCCCAGAAATTTATTATAAGGAGCCAAGTCACCACTGTTAAGGTTAATACCGATCAGAGACGTTTTGGATCTGTTAAGGGATAAACTGGCTCCCAAAAGAAAGATATTGATCACCTTCCACAAGTTCCATCCTCCCAAGAAGAAAAAAGAAGAAAAAAGAAGAGTGTCATCTGCATACTGAAGTTGGGTTAAATCATCTGACAAGTTCTCAAAATGAAAGCCTTTTAAACTTCTTTTCTCATTACAGTAGTGAATAAGGCAGCTTAGAGCATCTCCCATAATCGTAAAACGAAAAGGGGCAAGAGGATCACCCTGACGAATGCCCCTTTTAGCAAGAATCTTTCCTCTAGGCCTACCATTGACAATGATGGAGAAATTTGTCGTTGACAAACAGCCCCAAATCCATCTCCTCTATCTCTTACCAAAGCCTTTAAGTTTCATGGCCATATCAAGAAAAGACCAATCCACCTTGTCATAAGCTTTCTCCTGATCAAGCTTCAAAAGAACGCCCTTTCTGCCTTTTAAAGACCATTCGTCAACAGCCTCAGAAGCAATCAACATAGCATCAAGAAATTGCCTCCCCTCCATAAAGTCCATTTGAGAATCATTAATTATCGAAGGAAGGACTTTTTTAAGTCTTGTTGCAAGCACCTTGGAAATAACTTTATACAGGGAGGGAACTAAGCTTATGGGTCTGAAATCTCTAACACGGGCCACCTCTTTCTTTTTGGGGATGAGGCAGTTTCCCTCACAAGCTCGTGAAGTCAATTGTTGAAAAATGTGGAGTCGTTTTGGTTTGAGTCCAGAAAAAGCCAATTCATTTTGAAGTCTGTTTTAGTGGATCACGAGAGGTTTGAAGGATGCTTCTATTATTTTGGCACTTTAATGTTTGCTGGAATAATCTGGTTCTAGTCACTCACTTAAGATTTATGGGCAATTTAGGAGGCATATTTTTTCTACATTACTTGGTGGGCTCAAGAGAGGTTTCCATTTGGAAAAGAATTTTAAAGTCCATTGCTTTCTTGTTGGTTGAAAGATTCCAGAAAAGCTTCCTGGTTACCAGATCGTTTTTTGTCTTACCAGACTTGAAGCTGCACGGCTGTTTACTTTCTTTACCCATCCATTTTGAAGCTTTTAGTGTGCAATTTTTTTTTGCAGATTTTGGGCTTGTTGAAAGATTTTTAAGTTTTCTTTGTTCACAGTTTTCTCTTTGCTCGGGCTTTTAAAGGTTTTGATCAGCTCGTCTGTACTTTTGTTTGTGATCGTTCTTTTCGCTCTTAGTCTTAGTATAATTCTTTGGTACTTTGAGCATTAGTCTCATTTATTAATATCTTTAATAAAGAGACTTGTCTCCGTTTTAAAAAAAACATACAATTTTCTCTTCCTTCTCTCAAATCTGAAGGCTTCATCATCTTCTTCTTAGATTTTTTTTTTGGGTTTCAAGCTATATACTGTAGAGAGATGGAAAAGATTTTTTCCCCTCTTCGAGTTCCATTCCAAGCAATAGAGAGAGAATTTTTCTCTTACTTGAGTTTACTTGGAGGGAGAGATGTTGCAGAGAGAGACAGAGAGAGAGGTTGAAGAGAGAGAGAGAGAGAGAGGTTGAAGAGAGATGGGTTTCATTTAGAGAGAGAGATTGATTGAAGAGAGAAATGGAGGTTGAAGATTGTAGAGATAGATGGCTTGAAGTTGTGAGTGATGGAAAAACAGAAGGAAAAGCCCAAGGTATGTAGTAGGCCAACAACCCCACTTGCAACCAAGGAACTTAGGGGCCAGTGAAAATCAGAGTCAGAAACATGTATCCCAAGAAACTCACTCTTAGCAAAATTGATTTTAAGCCCAGAAGCATATTCAAAGATCCGTACAACTTCAAATAAATTCTATAAAGCATGAGGCTCAGCAATGGAGAAGATCAAAGTATCATCAGCAAACTGCAAGTGATTTAGTGAAAAGGTCGAATCCCCAATAGGATGTTCAGCCGTAAGACCCATAGAAGAGCAATGATCAAGAAGACAACTCAAACAATCGGCAACTGAAATAAATAAGAAGGGTGAAAGAGGATCTCCTTGTCGGATACCACGGGTTGGAATGATCATCCACGAGGACAGCCATTAATAATGATGGAATAATTAGCACTGATTTTTGGAGCACTCCTCTTTTGCTTGGTTTCCTCAATGTCAATGGGGAATATAGGGATGCCAAGGCTCTCCTCCTATCTTTGATCAGGGTGATCAGCGAGTTTTAGTTTCGGTAGGGCAACGGGATGTTTGTTTTTGGAGTCCTAACCCTATTGGGAGCTTTTCTTCGCAACTTGTTCCTTCGAGGCTATTTTGATCCTTATCCCTCTTTGGATGCCGTCTTTTCTTATCTATGGAAGGTTAAAGTTCCTAAGAATGTTAAATTCTTTGCTTGGCTATTCATGGAAGAACGAACAGTCTTGATTGGCTCTTGATGAAGATGCCTTATTTGTTGGGTCCGTTTTGTAGCTTTCCTGGGGGGGGGGTATGTGAGAGATCCAGCAATAGAAGAGAAGAAACTGTACGTAAAGGATTTTGTCCCAACCCTAAATCATGCCAAAAAAGAGTTGACAGGCCACTTTCAACTTTGGATCAAATATTCGAGCAAGTTGAACAATGTTCTTTCAAGGCTGCAAAAAGACCCAAATTTTTCCACAATCCACTTCCTGCATATTTTCAATGTGGAATCTCTAATGCCACTTGGCTTAGCTTTACTTCTCTTTATTAGATCAAGGGTACTGAGCTATCCATGAAACAGAAGTAATGTAACCTTTTCCTGCTTTCAAAGATGATATATTATTTTTTCTTGTTACCTGATTATGGAAAATTTTGGAAGAACTTTTGTGTAGCTAGAGCTTCTTGCTAGGCAAGGAGAAAAGTGATGGAAAATAGATCGACTGGAGTTGCATGAATGTGAGAAGGTCATCTATTTCTTTTTGAAAAGAAGGTGTGGCTGCAATTTAGAAGTCTTCTTTCTACTTTGTATGATAGGATGCCAAAGGGATGTTGAGTTTGGATTACCTTGAAGGAGAAGACCCAAGGAAGTGTTTGGCCATGCTCCAATCTTGCATTCAAAGTGGTTTGCCAAGTGCTAAATTTGAAGAACCATCATAGGAATTACCCGACTAATTCAGTCTTTTTTCCGTTAATATTAAGGCCTGATACGTCATCAAAGAGCTTGACAAAGCTGTAAAGGTTGGTGATTTCTTTTTCTTTGTAATTGGAAAAAAAGGTGTAGTCTAATTGATGATTATGAATTTGAAGATTACCAATTGTGAAGCCCCTAATCGAGTTTTCTGGGAGGTATGGGACAAGACAACAACCTATGGAGGCAATCAACTACTAAAATAAAAAGAAGAGATGAAGGGGCACCTTGCCATAGGCTAGAATGCCAAAAGTTTTACCCCACAGTTTTCGATTGATAATGATTAGAAATTTTGCCGATGAAATGCACTCTCTAATCCAACTTCTCCATTTGATTCTCCAAGAAGGAAAGACACATTTCAGCCTCTCTAATAGAATCATGGCTATGATTGTATATCAACAAGAACGGATGCTTATAGGCATATAATCTCCCATCGGTTTCTTTGGAATGTGGCAACTATAGGCCTCATTAAAACAACTTTCGTAATAGAAATTTGAAAAAAAATCTTGGAACACTCTTAGAATGTCAGATTTGAGAATGACACCGTTATTTTTTTAATTATTTATTATTATTATTCTTTTCTTAAAAAATTATTATTATTATTTTTATGGAGCTCAGCTGTGAGTGCATCTGGAAACTTGTTTGAGCCCATCTCTTTAAGTTATCATTCTAGAAAACCAAATTTAACAAGCTAAATTTCCTCTTCCATGAATGGAGATTCTAACTTTTCTGCTTGGCTGATAGGAATAGGATCCCAATCAATGTGTTAAGGAAGATATCTAGCTCCATCTCTTTTGGAAAAAAGTGTCGGTAGAAGTTTAAGAATTTCTCTCATTATCTTGATCTTAAGGAGCTGCTGTCTTGTCAAGAAAGCAGCTCAATGATAGTGTTTTCTCTCTCTTCTGCAGCAGCTTGAAGAACCTCATGTTTTCTTCCTCATTCACCAACATTGTCTTGTATTTGTATTTCCACAATGCAAATCCTTCTTTGCTTTAAGACACGGGTTATTTATCCCGAGTTTTTGATGGAGTCATTATACTGCTCTTGAAACTCCTCTTGAGAGGAACTATTTTCAAAGGCTTAGGAGTTCCAATATTTTATGACGTGTTCGAGTCCTTTTAGTTTGTGTATAAAACTGCTTCAAGACCAACCATCGTTATGGTGTAGCCACACATACACTTCGAAGTAGTATGACCCCATTTTTGTTACAAAATAAATTACAAAAGATAAAAATGATCCAATGTAACTCTTCTTGACCTTCTAAGAGAGGCATGCGAGAATTTGGCTCACTAATAAGGAAGGAAGCAATGTGAGTAAGCTTAGGAGGTCCCTACACTCGTGGCGCATTAATCTTCCATTAGCTGGACAATATCAATGGCAATGGGACTATTTTGATTGTTTGAAGTGTTGAAACTCCTCATGCATTTGTTGGGTGTTTTGTTCAAATTCCCATTGGACCAATGAGTAATGTTCAAATCTTCGGTCAAAATCTTTGTCATATCACTTCCTCCTCAATTAATATTTATTTTCGCTTGTTGGACTTTCCACAAATTCTCAAGCCCATAAGTGAGGGAAAATGTTAAAAGTATTGATATAACTAAATTTACCATAACCCATCAACTTAACCTTTTGAGTTGAGTAGTAACTTAAAACTACTATTGTGGGGGATTTGACTTGGTAGGTAAAAACGGACTTTTAGAGATATTGGAAAATCTTTGTTTCTTTTGAGTTGAGTAGTAATTTAATAATTTTTCTTTCTGGGAATTGTTAATTTGACAATTTGAACTTACCAGCTTGGTCTCATTCTCTTGGATTGGGGTTCGACCTTGTAGTTAGTGTTGGGGAAATTTTTTGATCTTTTTATATTCTTTGTATGCCCTTTTACATTATTTCATTTTTCTTGAAAGCTTGGTTTCTTATAATAAAGATACCGATCTTATTATGGGTTATGCCAACTTTCCATCTGTAGTGGGTCTTCTGCAATTACTTCAAGGATAACATTTTCAAGACTTATTCAGAGCGTCTTTGGAGTTTCTCTCAAACTTTATAGATTAATGCTGTCAAAGCATTACTTAATGAAATATGGTTTGAAAGGATTCAAAGGGTTTTCCATTATAAACCTCTACTGTGGATTGACCTTTTTTCTTGAACATGAGAAAAATTTGTCATTGATGCTCAATAGATACTATTGAAAAAGAGGAAGAAGAGAAAACACAAGTTATATGTGGAAAACCCTAATGAAGGGAGAAAAAACCATGATAGAAGACTTTCTTATTATTTTCTAAATAATCAAGAGTTCAAGGGGGAAGAATATATATAAGGCTATAAACACTCCACTAGCCCCTAATTTCCAACAGATATAAAACTCCATAGAGTAAGAAAAACATAAATAAGGATGATTAAACAATCAAAACATAAGTAAAAAATAATTCAAAAATCGAATATACATAGATACAGAGAGAACAAAATTAACTATAGGGGTAAAGGAAAGCTGGCCAAAGAGTGGAACATAAGCTTTCCTTCTCTCTCCCTTGCTCTCTATTTATTTAAAATTTGAATTTTCTTTTTGCCTCTATTGATATGGGATAACTTATTACATAAAAACGTTCGATTGCTTGATATTTTTGGCGTATGACTCTTTTGTTCCTCTGATATTTTAATTTCAGATTTGAGGCATGGACTTGTCAAAGTGGGCAAGTTTAGTTTGGTTTGTGGTTTTGTTTGTACATGCTTCTTGTTGGTGAAACTTTTTAATCGAACTTCTTTACTTATATGCACATGTCTGCACGTGTGTATATATATCTATACATGGACGTTTTGATATAATTTAGATAATTGTAATCCATCAGCACCAACTTTTGGGTTGATTAATAATTTAATATGTGGTATTGAAGTAAGAATTCCAAACTCATGTATATTATTTCCTCTCCAATTAATGTTGATTTCCATTCATTAGGTCTTCTAATAAATTTCAACCCTACAAATTGGAGGGAGTGTTAAAAGTATTGATATAATTAAATTTACTGTAGCTCATCCATTTAAGCTTTTCGTGCTGATTGGTGATTAACGTTATGTTTATTTATTATTTATATTTAATTTAATGAGATTGTGAAGTTTCCTACAAAAATCATTGTCTGTGAAAATGCCTAGAAACATGACAATTCAATAAAAGGTTATAATAGTGATAATATTAACATTCTGGCGCTCCTGCAGCTTGCAAACATCATGGGTCGGTTCAGTTGGCTCACTTGTCCAAGAAAGGTGATTCTCTTTAATTGCCCTTGTACTAATTTTGTTTTAAAGATAATCATGTCTAAATATGGGATACAAATGCAGGATTTATCAACTGGTTGGCTTCACTGTGATCCAGGTCCCATGTTCACACCAGAATTTTTTACTTTGCCAGGATGGATTCCTACATGGGTGCGTACAGTGGTATTACTTGAATCTGATTATTTGTTTATTTATTTATTTTTATATCGTTTAGGTAAGTATACTTGCTTTTCAAGTTGATTGAACACACCAATTTGAAACCTATGTGCCGACATATGTTGATCTGGGAAAAACAGTCCCAATTCTCCTCAAGATCATTATCATTAGGCAAGATCCATTGTTTAGATATTTGTTAGTCACAAGTGTCCAATTTCTGCAGGCCAATCTTTTTTTCGTCTAAAGGTTTAGTTCCAATTTTGTACAATCTTGACATTGGATGGTTAAGATCTATCTTTTAAAATTGCTACATATAGAAAAAGATTTGAGCCGCTTACTCCATTGTTTTAACAGGCATCGTATTTTAATTATTTTACTCAATTATTAAAATTTGTTACTCAACTCTTTCCTCACATGATTTAAAAATCTGATGTCTATGATTTTACATGGTAGTACTACAGTCTACACAGCATTATTCTCTCAGGGTTTTTCTAAAAGAAAAAAAAAATACAGAAACCGTCCCTTAACCTTTGTTCGTATTATTATTTTTTTGATTACTGGGTAAGAGATAAGAGATAATACTGAGAAAGCAGGGATACAGCTTAGAAAAGCATAGGGAAGATGAATCTCTCTGCCCAACAATCTAGAAAAGTGTGGTTTTAACCAAAAAATTTTGGCTGATAGTGTCTCTTTCTGCGGGTGTTTCCTTATGACATCATATGAACACGTCTTTTAGCTTTTAGGTCTCCAATGTTGACTGAAGAGGTATTAACTTATTGTGTGGACACATCATATTAGGCTTTAGTATAGAATCTCTGTTGGTCTGCATAATTTTGTCCTCTGTGTACCTGAACATAAAACATGCATATTTTGTACATGCAGTTATGCATTATGTCATGCTCTTTTTCGTTTTGACCTGATTGGGTCAGAAAAGTTTAGCCTCTACCCCACATCTTTGTTGGAAGCCCGATTGCTCTAATAGATGGATTTGTTTGAGATTGCCTTTTTGTAATAGTCTGCATTCTGTGATTTGTGAGCTAGACTGTTTAGAGCTCTTGATATTACAATTAGTTCTTATTTGCCAATCTGAATTCAACTTTCTAACTTGGTTCATTTTTTACAGTTCCCATGGAAAGATGTTACCATTTTGCGAGTTCAGTGGCATGCTATATGTCTTGGTTTGTTTGCATCAATAATAGCTCCTTTTGGCGGCTTCTTTGCGAGTGGCTTTAAGAGAGCTTTTAAAATCAAGGTTCCTCATTTTTCATATGTCAAGCCTATTGCTTTTGTACCTTGAATAAATTTGACGCTTTTGTACCCCTTTGAAGGATTTTGGTGATAGCATTCCTGGACATGGTGGAATCACAGATAGGATGGATTGTCAGGTATGCTGAATTAGTTTAGATATTAAATAATATTTTATCTCTATCATCATATGCAAGCTGTAAATTTGAGTTTTCCCTCTTAATTTAGATATATTGTGAATTTGAATGACTTGGATTGTAGATGACTGATGTGTCAATATATGCTATGGAAATAATATATCCAAAGCTGTGTTTGCTGAAAATGTAGAAGCATTCAAAATATTGTCACCTGGTGCACTGGCACCAGCACATTAGCAAGAAGTACCTGGTTTGTATTCAAGGGTCGAATCCTTGGAAAAAGATTTTTATGTTTCCAATAAAACAAGCAAGCAGTTACATGACGTTATATGATAGTAAGTAGTAACCACTAACAAATGTGTTTTGGTGATTTTGGTGCATAAATGTAAATGCTATAAAAGTAAACAAATGTGACACAGCGGGAAAGTTATACGCAGAGAAACAAGATTTGGCTTTTGGTTGTCCTATGTTGCACCTGTCCTAATATGTTAGTCCTATGCTTTAATAGTCATTTTATTGAATCTAAGTAAGGTGAACCCTCTTATCCTACCTTTCCAGCGCACAACACCATGCAACCAAGACTAGTTATATTCCTACATGCTACCCTTGTTCATGAAGCAACACCCTCTTCCAACCTCTCCTGAGCCATGTTTTCAAAGTTCCCAAGACTGATTGCAATTATGTAAATATCTCCATACTATTGATAACAAAAGAAGAAAGTGTCTGTTGATTATCACTTCAAGTTTCCAACTCTATTTCTTTTGCCCTCAATTTTTGTTTATGATTCTTTAGTGAGAATTGATGGTGTGATCAACCAAACAAGTTCAGCTCATTTTAGTCCTCATCTGCTGTTTTGATTCAGTTCAGTCCAACGTGAAACCAACCTATTTGCACACTTAATGATTTTTTTCATACTCGATTGCTCCTATCCTTGTTATCCTTACCCTTGTTCCCCGCGGTTAAAATATTTGGTTTTTCAAATGCAGATGGTGATGGCTGTGTTTTCATACATCTATCATCAATCATTTGTTGTGTCTCAGAGCATCACTGTTGAATCAATTATTGATCAGGTTAGATGAATGTCTCATTCATTCACCTTTCTCTTATTAGAAGTAAAATCTGTTGACAATTGATGGTATTCGTTTATTTTAGGTACTAATGAATCTTACCTTTGAGGAGCAACAACTTCTTTTCACGAAACTTGGGCAAATGCTTCAAGACAGGCTGTTCCTGCAATAGTAACATCTGTCGTCCTTTTGTATATGGTGATCTAGGATTAAAAATTTACTACTGACCTGTACATGGATATTGTTTCGTAATTTTTTTCCTCGTATAATTTATCTGCAACAAGTCTTGGAATTTAGATGATTGTTTCTACATTTGCACTTTGTATAGTTTATGTGCATCTTGATTTGTATAAGAGGGTGGAACCATGGGCTCTCTTTTTATTTTAGGGCATGCGTGTAAATACCATTGAAAACTAAGCTCGATGATCTGAAGTTTTTCTTACATAATTTCAGCTTCGTTACAGACCTATTTAGTAAAATTTTTACTACTGTACTATGTTTGATAATTTGTTCAAGAATTCCCGTATTAGTGTTTTTGGCCTTTTTTGTTTTAATTATTATTCTTTTTTGTTTCTAGAGGTGGAGGAATGCTAATTTAGTATTTTTATAAGGTATGGAAAGTGTTTGAATTTTCTCAAAAAAAAAACCTTTTTAGTCGACGTGAGGAAACATTTTCATTCTATTTGAAGGAGATTTTCCCAAATTCTTTTATGACATGAACCTTGTTTTTTGTGGGAAGGTTGGTCATTGTTGACTTGTCCACTGAATATTGTGTTCTTTTAGCCAAATGGAGTTGGAGATTTCTCATTGAGAAGGGTACTTTATGGAGGTAGGTGCTTGCTTATACATACAAGTGGAAAGAAACTCATTTGTGTTCTTTAAATGGATATCTTTGTTTGGTTTAAAGGCCCTTGGTCCCAAATCATGAAAAACTTCCTTCGTTTCAGAGAAATGGTACTTAATACATAGTTAGAGTGGGTTATGGAGATGACACCCAATTCTTAAAGGACAAATGGTTGGTTGACTTGCCGCTTTGTTTAGAATTTCCTAGGCTTCAGTTTTGTGACTGCCAAAATTTTTTATTTTGTCAATGATGGTCTGATTCTCTTTTTGTATGGAATATAAAGTTTAGAAGAAATTTCACTGATGTTGAATTTGATGATTGGGATTCTCTTTTAAACAAGCTTCAATCTCTTAGACTGAATAACAGGGTTGACGTGTTTGTGTGATGGCTAGAAAATGATGGTTCATTTTGGGTCAAATCTCTCTCCCAAGCTCATTGCGAAGCAAATAGCCGTGGAGAGGCAACAGTCGGATCTTATTTTGAAGGTCTTTTGTCCTAAGCAAGTCAATGTTTTTTTTTTTTGGATCTCTTTTGAAAGGTTTTTTTTAGAATCAAAAGAATCCTTCAAAGTTATGCTCTCTCCCCTAATTCGTGTGTTCTTTGTAAAAACAGTGAGTCTTCAATGGACGTTTTTTTCTTTTTTTCCCCTTTGCAATTGATTGTTGGCCCAAGAAAGCTTAAGATGCCATTTGGCAATTAGTTTCAAAGGTCATCAGTTATATGGTTGGGCGAAAATCCTTTGGTACGATGGGATCTTTGCCCTCCTTTGTTGGCCGTTGTTTAAAAGAAATTTAGAATCTCTCGTAATGAAGAAACTAAGATTTGGCAACTCTTTATGCTTCTACTTGGTCATTCACTTCCAAAATTCTTTTGCAATTATATATAGTCTAACCCAACCTTTTTTATAATAAAAAAGGAAAATAGAAAAAACGGATTTAGAACTTTTACAGAGAACTATAATAGATTTAGGAGATTCACATGAGGGAAAGTATGAACTCACGCCAAGACTCATAAACCAATTTGATTATAAATTATGAAAGGAAAGACAACTTGTGCTGTAAATGTCTAGGAACACCTAAACTCAACCTTCGCCCATGACGGACCGTGAGCTTGATTTGTAGATTTTACATCAGAATGGAAGTAGTTGGTTGAAAAAACAAAGCTATTTTCCATCCGTGTTGGTATTTAGATTTGTTTGTAACCCTTCGATACCTACTTCTGTTTTGTCGAGGACCAAGAGATTAAATGCTTGCAAATTGAGCTTATGTTATCTAATCATGTTTAACCATCATGGGTTAGTCTAGTGGTAAAAAAGAGACATATTCATAACTATCTAAGAGGTCATGAGTTCAATCAATGTTAGCCACTTATCTAGTAATTAATTTCCTATGGGTTACTTTGACATCCAAATGATATCCTTGATGTAGACCAACAATTTCATTAATATTGATGAGATAGTTACTTTTAAGTAATTTCTTCTTTTAGGAATTAAGTCATTGTCTAGATTAAATTACAAGTTTAGTTCTTAAATTTTGAGATTTTTGCTATTTTGTTTATGAGTTTTTTAAAAAATATTTTGTGTTATATCTAGTAGTTTTTTTTTTTTTTTTTTAAGAATTAAGCTCTATAAGTTTTCTTGTTATGATATTTACTTTATGCTAAATTTTTTAAAAAAATATAAAGTCAAAATTTGTAAAATAAGTTGGAAACCATTTTATTTTTTGTGTTATTTACATTCTACTAATGGCTTAAAAAACAAAAAATAGCTTTAAAAAATTGTTGGTGTGTTTTTAGATTTTTGCTATGAATTTAACCATAACATTGGAAGAAATTGAAAAGAAAGATGCTTAATTAAAGAAATTATAAAAAAGAACGAAACAAAATGATTACTAAACATGTTTCAAAAAACCCAGTTTTAGAAAGAAGCATAGCAAAATTTTGGATTCTGTTAATGATATGTTATAGTCTTCTATCACTATAACATATCAACTATCAGAATGTGAACTAAAATGATGGTCCTTCTCCGGAAGCAAAAATTTAATTTTTTTCCTCATGTTATTTTTTTCCATCTAAAATAGATAAAAAAAACATTTAAGCACGTAAATTAAATTAAGTAGGGTGAAAAAGTATAATGGTACTATTTATTGGGTCTAATTGACATAACTCTTTCATGTTTGGAGGTATATAAACAGTGGCGGATCCAGAAATTTTATATAGGAACACTATATAACAAACACACTAAAAAATGCTAATACCTTCAATTGCAGATCCAGATACTCAACTCATGCTTGGTTAGATATCTTATTTAAAAAGTGTCAATATGTTTCTTTTGTTTTAAAAGAGCCTCATATTTTCTCCAAGCTTGATTGTGTGCACTATTTGGACCACCAACATGAGTTTGCAATTTTTCTTTTTTCTTTCAATTGGAAAATCCTTCACTAACAAACATATTGCCCTCCTGATTCTTCACTTACTTCTGGTTTGAACACGTAGAAACATAAAAAGAATGTAGCATTATTTGAAATGCTATATTCTAACAAACATAAACAAAATGGAGCTTTCTTTGAAATGCTATATTTTAGCAAAATAGGATATTCTTTAAACCAAGCTAGATTAAATTGTCTTGACTTTACCCCAAATTTTTTGAATGAAAAAGTGATTTCGAGGCTGACAATGACCTTTTTGTAGATATGCTCTACAAACTTGATCTTGAATATTATAATTATATTCATAAATTCTAGTTCCTAGAACATATCTGCAAGTAGTTCTCCTAAATTGATTTCTGTATAAGATCTATCAGAATCGAGTATTTGTCTCTTTTTTTGAAGATGATGACTCTATAGTTTCTATTGTTGTTTTTCTTTTAAAATATTTCTCCATATTGATGTGTTTACTTTACAAAATTAGTATTAAACAATATAAGTATTATGATTTATCACAAAGTTTGAAAAGTATTAAAACTAAAAATATTAAAAAGAATTTGAACTTCTAGTGAATTGATATGATACTTATATTCTAACGATGAACGGAAAACAAATTATCTTGTATCCTTTAATTTTGAAATAAAATAAAATAAATATATACATAAATAATGTAAATATGTGAATTTAAAAATTGCATAAAAAAAAGAAAAAAGAAAGAATAATACATTTTTCTTCAAATATTGTTGAGAGAGTGGAAGTTTAGATCATCAACTTTGTTGCATTTTTTTCTAAATATTTGTTAGACAATAAATGAGGGTTAGAAAATAAGGTAGGGTTTTATTTTAAATAGGTTTTTTCCTCTTTTTAAGAAAAATATCTTCTTTTAGGAAATCAAATTATATTTTTTCTAGGAAATCAAATTATCTTCCGGTTAGAAAATCATTCAAATTTAGGAAGAAAAATCAAATTATCTTTATTTTAATAATTGTAATAGGCAAGAATCGAATTTAGAACTTTGTGGTTTTGAGGAGGCACATTCACTACACGAGAACTAGAATTTAGTTAAATTAAAACATTATTTAATATATATTGTAATATGATATTTCAAAATTAATATTAAAATACAAAAACTTAGAATGTGAGATGGACACGTGTTTCTTCATAAATCGGCCCCATGTATAAATATGATTTTATGACTTGAAATCAAAAGAGAGGTGTGCAATTATTTATGAACTTCTTTTCTTTAGAACAGCAATATTATTACCATTTTTTAATAGGGCTGGTTTTAATATTTCAAAGAAAATCAGGATTGATATAATGCAATTAAGCGCACGCGCGTGCATGCATGCATGCATGGGCATGAGTTAAATAGAAGAAATGACTAGATTCATTGAACCTGCATTTGTAGGTTTTCATTGAATGTGGACATCCGAAGTTAAAGCATATTTTGTAATAAAACAACATCGTCCATTTTCCACATCTTGTCCCACCACGTCATATGCTTTCATTTTGAAATGTCACAGACGTGGCAGATTTAGTGGGCCATGCTCAACAATTTTATTTGAAAGACCCACTCTTACATGGCAGTGTGGACCATCCGGACATTCTGTTCGGTGTCAACTAATTACCAACCGCTGCTTAAGACGAATATTCATGATTAATGATGCAAATTAATACAAACTTAATTAAATGATAATATTGATAATATTGATAGTTAAAAATATCAATATTGATATACTTAAGCAATAATTAGATAGTAAATTAAATGTATCATTGGTAATCAATACAAATAACAACAAATTGATAGTAATTAGATAATGATCATAGTCAAATAGTAATCAAACAAAAATAAAACATAAATTAATATCATTAATAATCATCATCAAATAGTAATCACACGATAGTCAAATAACAATCGATAGAAGATAGTAAGCAAACAACAATCATATAGAATAATTGGTATCACTGGCAATTAATATCAAATGGTAAATAGTAATTAAATATCATTGACAATTAGTATCAAATGGTAATTAAATGACAATTGGATAACAATCAGTATTATTATCAATTAGTATTAGATAGTAACTCGACAACAATCAGTATCGTTGACACAACCAATATTAGAGTAATCCGATAAAAGTCCGCCTTGGTTAAATGCAATAGGCTGTTCACACCACCTTGGATTGCTTTGAAAAGAGGATAGGACATGCTTGAGTCTAACGACCTCTCGGTCAGAGGCCCTGTCGATGTCATTGACAATTATATTAGATAATAATAATTAATATCAAATATCAACCAAACAATAATCAAATAACAAATCAATATAAGATAGCAATTTGATAATAGTCAGTGTTAAATAACAATCATACAATTATCAGACAACAATCAAATATCAATTAGTGTCACCAGTAATCAGATGACAATTAAATACAATCACACAATTTTAATTAGGGGTTTTAACTACTATGGCCTAAAATGGTATATCATATTATAAGATGAACCCAAATTTCCCAAAATTTTCAGAAATGTCCTAAATGAGCTAATATTTTACACAAATATAGGGTCAACATGACAAATTTACCCATCTTTATTATTAATAATATATTAAAAAATAGAAAAAGAAAAAAAAGAAAGTAAACCATGATTAAGATTTGCATTTATTAGATATCCTATGTAAATGTGTTAAGTGATTAATTCTATTATGGTAATATTATAATCAAAATTACCTCTTAATTATTTTTTCTTTTGGTGATTTTGTTAAAAAATTATTCTCTCTCGATCTCTCTCTCATTTTCCAATCTCTCTTTGTCCATTCTTTCTTGCGTTTTGTATTTTTTAGATATTCCACGTAATTAGAGTATATTGAATAATACGGTGTATATTTTATGAATGAAAGGTTATGATATCAATTTGTTTATGTATTTTATTTAAAATGTTCATATCTTATGTATGAAAAAAATATGGAAATAAAATAATTGAAATAAAAACTTGGAATATGAATATTTCAAATAAAAATTTGAAACAACATGCTAAAAGTCTAATAATAAGGAAAAACTAGTTCAATAAAGAAAGCTTGCATCTTTTTCGGTTATGGCCAACACGTCCATAACAAACACATTTAACGCGTCTCTTGAACTCCATTTTAGAAGGATTTCAAATCTTCTTTGGTCGACCAATTGAACATTTTACATTCGGTGGGAGGATGACAAATTCAATTTCTGTATTATTGAATATATGCAATAGTATATATGTAACAAATCACAGAACATAAATGTATTATGCAGTAGTATATATGTAAGAAATCAAAGAAAATAATGATCGAAAAGGAAAAAATACTGAACTAAGTATGTCTTACTGTATATATACAGTTGTATATAATGATGAAATGATTTATGTATGATCAAATATATGAGGTAGTATATGTGTAACAAATCACATAAGATATATGTATTATGGAGTAGTATATATGTAATGATTAAAAAAAATACTGAACCGTTACATAGTATGTATATGCAGTGATATATAAATTAAGTGTAAAAAATTACATAACTAAAAAAAAACTGTTAACGTATTATCCAATATATGCAGGAGTATATATATAACAGAACACAAAAATTTACTTCAAAAGATACAATACCATATGTGTAAAAAATAAAAAGAAAATACATAAAACATATTCTATAATCTATGTATACCGAACGTGACAAGAAGATGAATTGAAGAAGAAATAACAAATTTCTTGAGGAAAAAAACTATATGCTAGGAAACAGAAATTAAATATTATACGAAAAGAAGAATGAACAAAAAAAAATATATATATATATTAACCCATTCTAAATCGCCAAATCGGAAGGGAAGAAGAAAGAATAAATTTATTTTTTATAGGAATCGGGGAAAAACAAAGGATCAACCAATGAAATGAAAAAAATAATTTTGGTTTATGATTTAAATTGAAAAATAATTATTACGGTATAATTATCATATAAAGATATATAATTTATACCATATTTAAATCATAAATCAGTAATAAATATTACATTAATAAACATAAATATATATGATATAATAATTAAGAAAGTTATATTTATATAATAAATTAGGTGGTTGATAATTAATTTTTTTTTTTAAATTTGTGAAAATATTAAAAATTATTTAAGATTTACGTATATAATTTATTTTTAAATAAATGAATGAAGATTAAAATTGTATTTTCTAGTTTAGATAATAATTGAAAAATTAGTACATATCATGTTATTCATAGTTTTTCTTCTAAATCTTTCTTTTAATTATGAGGATAATATTTCAATTGGGTTGGGCTTAAGAATTTCGCTATTTTTACAAAATCATATGAGCCGCGGGTTTGATGTCAACAAAACAATTTGGCATCTTTTGAAAAATAGTATTTATATAAATAATAATTAGTAATTACAAATAACACAATAATAATACAATTAGTATTATTGAAATAAAAAATAATCAATATCAAATAGCAATCAAACAATTATCATATAACAAATAAATATATACATAATTAGATAACAATTAATATAAAAAAAAGCAATCAGAAATGGTAGGTAATCAAATGACAATGAAGATGCAATCAAGGATTATTCAAAATTACTATGATAAAAAAGTAATACAATCATATGGTAATCTAATAGCTATCTCATAAGGCTAACTAAAATTGAAAAAAAAAGTAGAAGGTAATCAGATGACCATTAGAAAAGATTATCAAATGACTATCTCAGTCTTTTGTCGTTGTGGTTAAGCTTCCAAAGGTCATTTTTCTTAGTGAAAATGAGATGGTGGACAATGTTATGTAAATTACAAAAATAGATGATAATCAAAAATTACTTAGTAATTGACAAAAAAAGGGTAAAGTAATTAGATGACAATCATAATGTAATAAAATAACTTTAGCAATGGACAAAAATAGAGAAAGGTAATCATATAACAACATGATGATAATTAGAAACTACTTAATAGTTAACAAAAGATGAAAGGTCCTAAAGAGTTGATCATGATAAATTACTTAGTAATTGTAAAAAAATGTAAAGTCACTTAATAGCAATTGTTATCATTTGCAATTAAATAACAATCATTATTAAATGAAATAACAATGAGATGGTAAATCAATATTATTAACAATTGATATAAGATAGGAAATACATAATAAAAATATCAAATAACTATCAAATAGTAATCAGACAACAATCAAATAGTAATCGATATCATTGATAATTAGTGGTAATCACATGACAATCTGATAACAATTAGACTGTAATTCGATGCAGTTGTTGTTGAAATAAATGGAGTGACTCATAAATGAATGGTTCGCTTCATGAGAATAACTAATTTAAAAAAAGGCACAAGTATTCGAACATCACGAATGAATAAGTAAGACAATTTTAGTAGAGTTAGATTTCAATATTTGTTTTCGACATTATTCCTTAATATGCATAGTTGTCTTGAAATTTAATTTGTTGAAGAATAACGGCTGAACAAACTCGTTTTTTCTTTTCCAAAGGATTTGTATTGATAATCTTGAAAAAAATAGGTTCTGGATTACAGTTTGTGTTTTCCCTTTCTTCTTTTAAATATAATATATATAAATATATAATATAAAAATCTCTGCAGTTCGTAAAAGTGGTGGAAATTTGTTTCCAAATCTATAAACTAATGAACCGGTTGGGGTTTTTCTTTATATAATTTACTTATTTATTTTTTTCTTCTTTCCTATCTTCAAAGAATCAAATTCATGCCCTCTGCAAATATGAACGTAAATATGTTAAAAAGGGTTGAATTTGGATTTTCTATGTTGGAAAATTAATCCCTCTGCCCTCTACCATCATTTGGATGTTCTATTTCCTTTTACGTTTGGCTTCATCCCACAATGGTTGAGTTTGTTTTATATATATGTTTCTATTTTTATTTATGTCCTCTGCCCATGAAATTTGACATTTTATGTTTCTCAATTATTTATTTTCTTTCCGTTTGGATTTTCTAATTTTTGTTAATTGTGCGTTAGTTTGTTATATATATATATATAGTCATTGCTACGTGGGTGCATGCATGATAGGATAATGCGAGGTGTGGAGAGAGAAGGAGGTGACAATTAGTAGAGAGATGTGGACATGTGACATATTAATTCGTATTGAATAAGAAAAATATGGCATGTTTATGGTAATGTAAGGGGTTTGCATGTAGTGTGATGGAAAGAAGTGTATGAAATAAATGTTATGGAAAAGATGGGGTGAAGTACGTAGTTAAATATTTGTTATGAAAAAAAGACGTAGAATACTCTTTATTAATTTATGGAAAAGAGGAAATAATAATAAAAGATGATTAAATTATTAGGCAACTGTAAAGTAGATGTTGGAAAAATCAAACACTTACTTGGAAATAATTAGAAGATTGAAACAACATAGTGTAGAGAGAAATTTAGAACTTTTTATTTAAATATCACCGTACAAGTTCTTCCAAAAGATGCTCTCTCTAACTCTCCTAGACTCCCTTTTATACACATGATAGGAGTTCGAAGTTTTGATTATGCACTCTATTTTACATGACATGTTAACACTTTTACAAGACACATCTCTAATTTACAGGACACGTAGACACACTCTAAAAGCAAAATTACATGACAAGTTTATTATTTTTGTACAAGACACGATAGATACTTTAAAGTAAAATTAACATGTCACATACTTAAGTAAAATTATCTCTTTATAGGGATTTGAATTTTGTCTTCAGATTTTGTCTTGATCGGTTGGTTTTGTTTGAGTATGGATATGATTGAAGAAGTTGGCAAAATTTTTTGATCTTCTTCTTCATGAACATTAGAAGTGCTTTCTTCTTGACTCGTGGCAGATGGAGATGAAATATGTTGAATAATAATATTGAGTTCTTCTTCATTTGTAACTTGAGCCATGACAGCCATTAACTTTGCTTTTCGGGCTAAAAATTGTTGGCCTTTTTGCAAATTTGGCTTCATATTCTGAGGATATATGGAAAACCATTTTTTCACTATATTCTTTGAGGCGACTGCTATGTTGAATTTTTTCCACCATTTATTTCGATATGTGTGGAAAAGGTGGGAGATACCATTGGTTTCTGTGATGAAGTAATTCCAACAGAAAATCCAGGCGATATGAAAATAATTTTAAAACGTAAGGTTTGATCAAAAGCATTTGAATAAATATTGTTGGAGAAGAACTTGAAACTTTCTAAAATTGGATATGGCAGAATAGCCTCATTTATGCCAAAAGTATCCCACCAATCATTGAACCATAATGAAAAATTTTGAATACAAGTTTTGTCAATTATAATGAACCAAGAATGATTAAAATTATTTAGCCAAAATACTTTGTACCAGGCTTGTTGATAATCGATATAGAAATAGTTTTGAGGAAGGAATTGATGTGAAAATCCTTTTTCAGTGTAAATACTTTGATTCCATTTGGTTGGAGTCTGGACCCACAAAATTTTGATTTTTGAAAAAACTATTTTGGTAGGGTCTTCTTTATTTTTGGTGTGAGTTATTTCAATGGAATCGGTTTCCACCAGAATATATTCATAAAATAGACTTGTTTTATGAGGATGGTTTGGAATGAAATGAAAATTTGATGGAAATATTTTTTGGACTGTTCCAAATATGGAATTTGCCAAATATTCGAGTTCTAGGATTGTGATAAAAGAAGTTTGAGTTTTATTGTGGTAAGATGAAGTATGGTAATGTGTTCTTGATGGGATAATTTTGAAATTTTGGGAATTTGGTCTAGTAATGGCTTGGGCATATGTAGTAGGAGGAGTATATGACTCATCTGTTTTGATTGTAGATGGATTGATTATTACAATATAAGGTCTTGAAAGGATGGAAGATCCCAAAAGCTTTATTGGAGAAGGGTTGATAATTAAGGCAGAAGGCCTTGAAGAGATAGGAAATTCCAAAATTTGAAACCTGTTGGATAATGGTAATTGTTGAGGTTTTTTCCCCTTCTGATCCTCAATTGATTGTGAGGATTCCACTTGAGTAAATTGATATGCTTGTGAGTAAGAAACTTTAGTTTGAGGGAGAGTAGCTTGTTGCTTTTTCTCATTCCCATCCTTCTCTTTCTTCTCTCCTTTCATTGCTCTCTATTTTTTCTTTTCACTCTCTTTCTCTCTTTTGCCTTGTAGGAATTCTCTAGTGAGATAATCAGGAAGAGAGTTGGTACTGCCTTTTATAGCCTCTATTTTGAAATCAAAACAAGAAAGTATTGCTTGCTATCTGGCAAAAAATTGTTTAAAAACTAAGTTTTTAACATCCTTTTATAAAACATCTGTTGCGGCTTTACAATCAACACGTATTAAAAAGCTTGTATTCATCAAATCACTTTGAAATTTGTTTGTGCATAAAACAATTGATAAAATTTTCCTTTTTAACAGTTGAATAATTTTTTTGAGCTCCTAGCCAGATACTCGAATGATGTTTAACTAATTCCTCTTGACCATTGATGGACTGTTTGAGAATGCCACCATATCCTATATCTTATGCATCTGTTTCTACAATGAGTGATGCATGTAGATTGATAATGGATAAACAAGGAAAACTTTTGACAAGGCCTTTAATGGTTTTAATAATGCACGTGTGTTCACGAGTCCATGGAGGAGGTGTCTTCCTAAGTCGTTGATATAATGGTTCACATGTTTGTCTTAGATTTGGAATAAAATCTGAAATATAATTTAAACATCCTAGAAATCTTTGCAATTGATTTTTATTAGTGATTTCATCGGAAAATTTGTTAACAAATTTAATTGATCTTTGAATTGGTTTTACTTTACCTTGGAAGATGCCATAGCCTAACAATCTAATTTTTTGCTGAAATAATTTTATTTTGGGCAGAGAAACGACCAAATCATTTTGTTTAATTATCTTATGAAAAATTCTTAAATGTTTAAAGTGTTATTCTACGGATTGAGAAAATATTAAGACATCATCAATGTAAACAATTGTAAATTTTTGGTATGGATTAAAAATGTCCTTCATTATATTTTGAAATTTAGAGGGAGCATTTTTTAGACCAAATGGCATTACATTCCATTCATACTGTCTGAATGGAACATTAAGTATTGTTTTATATTTGTCCTTTTCAGCAATTTGAATTTGCCAAAATTCAGATTTCATATCAAATTTTGAGAAAACTAAGGCATTTTGTATTCGATTTATTAAGTCTTTTTTATTTGGTATAGGATAACGAATCCATTCTAATACAAAATTTAGAGGTTTGTAGTTGATTACAAGGCGAGGTACTCCTCTTTCAATTTCTGCTTGATTATTGACATAAAAAGCGGTGCAACTCCAAGGTGATTTACTTGGTCTTATAAGCCATTTTTCTAGGAGTTATTGGATTTCTTACAATATTGTAATAACTCAGCATTCATTTGTATGTGTCTGGCTTTAGTAGGGATTTTTATTCATGAAAGTTTTTTTATATAAGGTAAGTTAACAATGTGTTGTTTACGTTCCTTTTCAATGGAGGCACAAATATCCTTTTCAATTAATTCCTTGAATTGATTAATTTGATTTTGAATATATGGATATTTAATTGTTTTTCAATTCTTTTATGACTTATTTCTTCCCTTAAAATGTATTGTTTTAGTAGATATAGGGTTTACGAATTTAAAAATAATTTATTGATCTAGGATTTTTGAGATTATTCCTTTTTCATTTACTCAGAAAGGATATAGTTGGGAAAGAAAAGGGGTTTCTAGAATTATTTCTTCGTCTAAATATTTTACTAAAATAAATGTATTTTTAAAACAATAACCTTGGTTACAAATGTGTGTATTTGATAGTTTATAGCAAATTTTTAACCTTTGGCCATCAGCACCATGTAATTTTTTTGAGGTCTTTTCAAAATATTTGGCAGGTATTAGTCCTTCTCGTATGCAATTTTGATTGCCTCCGAAATCAATCAAAACTTTGAAGTCACTTGATATTCTTTATTAATAACAAGGTTAATGACAGAATACCATTTTTATAATTGAACCTTGTTGATAAGATTAATAAAGGAATCATGGGGAATATTTTTAGGGTGACCTTCAGAAGTTGAAGGTTGGTAAATTATTTGTTGGGTTTGAAGGGAGAGAAGTTCAAATCTAATTTGAGAATTTTCCTTTTTGATGTTAGAAATTTCTTCTTTATTGTATTTATTTCTATTTGAAGGTCTGGAATAGTAACTGATTTTGTTTTGGGTTCAAACCGAGAAAATATATCTTTAAGGTTGTAGTGTTGAATATTTTCTTGTTTAGGTTCTTGTATAATAAGGTCCTTCAATTTCTCAAAGTATTTTTTTTTTGTTTCTAAATCCTCAATTTGACTAATGGCTTCAAAAAGAATCTCTTGATCTTTTGAAATGACATTTATGCCTTTATTGCATGTACATGTTTCTATTTAATTGTCACTGGAATAAGAAGACTTTTCAGAATCGGTATTATCAGAATTTCCTTAAATTTAAAAAATTTGGTCATAAGAAGATCCCTCACTTTGATCGGAAGATGACAAGGCGTCTTAAGGGTTTAGTAAATTTAATAATTGAATTTTCAAATCTTCTTCTATCTCCAAATTATTAATTTTTCCTTTCATTGGACAGTTAGGGGTTATATGTCCTTTTTGTCTACATTTGTAACATATAATTTCTTTTCATTTTTTAATAGGTATGTTATTTTTATATTTATTTTTTGGTCTAGATTTATAATTTTGTTTATTCTGATTGTTTTGATAATATCTTTGATTCCTATAAGGTTTTCGAAAGAATTTTCTTTTATATTTCTTCGGTTGTTTTAGTGCTGAAGGAGCTTGTATTTTTTCATAACCATATTGGACACAAAAGGATCCAAGCTCTTGACGTTGTTTGTGGAATTCATTTTTTATTTTTGTTTTTAATTTGAGATCTGTACATAAAGCTAATCCTTCATCTAAGTTAAATTATCGAATGAGATTGTTCCTTGAAAGGTTTTTGGCGTACCTTTTCAGCGAATAATTTTGGTAATCTTGAAAGGAATTTTTCTTTCCAGTATTGATTATTGCAATCTGTTCGGATAAAAACTTCGCTTAGAAAAACATCTTTGTACCATCGAAAATCTTGAAGTTTTGGACAGGTAAGATTTGAAAGGATCTCAGAACTTCGTTCCTGGAATTGAATGAGTTCTCCTATAAAGTATTTCGTAATGGTGTAAATTAAGGTTGCTACAGCATCTTGAGTTTGATTGATGTCTGTACCCCTTTGTTCAACTTTAATGGAGGTTAAAATCCGTGCTTTGTCACTCGAGGGTACACAATTATCCCACCATCCTTTTAGATTTCCAGTAAATCCAGAGATGAGAATTTGAGCAATTTGATGGTCTGTTTTGATGTATTTTATAAGGCTGCTAAGGTCATTTCATGCATCAAATTCAAAATTTGATGTTTGGTCATTCCATCTATGTTTAATTCATAGATGTCATTTCCTGTATACTGAGCTTGAGTTAATTGGTTTCTCTCTTCAAATTGTATATCAGAAAAGGAGGGTCGAGAATAATAATTTTTTAGTTTTGGATATCTATGATTTGTTATTTTTTGAAGAGTATGATTTTGGAATTTTGCTTCAAGATTATTATCCTCGAAATTATGATCTTCAATAGGGGTTTCATTTATAGTATTGATTTTTTATGTGTATGAGTTTTTAGAAGTATTTAGATTTAAGTGTTGTAATTCGAGATTAATTTTGTCTACAATGCTATTAGATTCTTTACTTAAGAAATTAATTAATTTTAAATCTTTATCAGAAATCTCAAAAGGTTTGAATAAGGGTTTTGTTTTATCTATAGGTTGAGGTTGTGATTTAATAGAGTAATGATAAGGTTCAAGTTTAAATTCTATTCTTTCTACTTAGTTGGATATTGTATGTAAAATTTTATTTGAATAATTATTTTGTAATTGTATGTTTTTTATATCTTTTAAAGTTGGTGGTTTTGTTTCATTTTCAGGGGAATCTATCATTTTAAAAGGGAAAGCTATAACTTCTTGGTCTTTGCTACTTTGGAACTTGGTTTCTTCCAAAGGGGGATGTGAAGAAGTTATTTGTCTTTTTGGATTTGTAGTTTCCCAAATGGGTAAAGATGAATTTGTATTAATAGTTTGATGTATTGGAAATGTAAGACTTTGATAAAAGGTCCTATGTTTCATCCATTGGAAAAAATATATATTTGTCTTTAACTTTTCCATAGTTTTGTAATATTCCTCACGTATTTCATTTTTTTCGATTTTGTTAAAGGATTCAAAAAAATTATTTTTTAAAAGTGTATTATTATTTGACCAAAATTCATTATCTAGATCTATTTTATTTTTTGAAAAGGTTTAGAGATAACATTTAATTGATTAATATTTTGCATATCGGAATGAGTTGGAGATAAGGTTGGGTCTTTTTCTTTTGTATAAAAAGATTGTGGTATTGTATTATCAAATCTTACTCCTTGAAGGTTTAAAGCATTACTTGAACTAGCAGGTTCATAGGTAGAAAATCTAGGAAGTTCTAATCTTGTGGATTGAGATTGGAATTGTATTTCTACACTTTCATCCTCATTTTCTACAATTTGAGTTAATTTTGGATTTTCAATTGATGGTTTAAAAGCATCTTCTAGATTTCATCTAAGATTATGAGTAATTTGATTCCAAGATAACATTTGATAATTTAGTTAGTATCATAGTAGCACATTAACTTGGGTGTTCTATTTTTTTTTCTCTGCATTAATTTGTATGTGAGTTTTTTTAAAAATAATTACCAGTTTAAATTTATCTTGTTTTGGAGATATGAATTCAACAAACTTTAATTCTGTTCTTGTAACTAGTGTTGCCCATAGGGAGAAACCTGAAAATTTTGGTGGTGTTGATTTCAAACGTTGGCAACAAAAAATGTTGTTCCATCTTACCACCTTAAATTTGACAAAATTTCTCATGGAGGATGCTCCCATTTTACCTGAGGGAGAAATGAACAAAGAAAAGCAACTTACAGTTAATGCATGAAAACATGCAGAATATCTTTGCAAGAATTGCATCTTGAATGGATTGGACAACATATTGTATATAATGTGTAAGTGGTGTCGATTCCACCAAAATCTCTAGAATTCACTAGAGAAGTGGAAAACTGAAGTTGCTGGTTCAAAGAAATTTATTGTTGGCAAATTTCTGGATTACAAAATGGTGGATTGCATAATTGTAATCAGTCAGGTCCAGTAAATCTAGGTAATTCTACATGATATACATGATGAGAATATGACATTGAATGAATCTTTAAAGTAGCAACAGTAATTGAAAAATTGTCGCCCTCATGGAGAGATTTCAAAAACTATCTCAAACATAAACGCAAAGAGATAAAACTTGAGGAACTTGTGTTTCGACTTAGGATTGAAGAGAAAAATAGAAAGGCAGAAAAGTGTACTATGGATAGTGCAAGAGATCCCAAGGCCACCATTGTGGAAAATAAACCACAACATAACATGAAAATGAAGTTTTCTGGTGAAGGTTCGAGTTCCAAAACCACGATTCACAAAAAAGTTCAATGGCAAGTACTACAACTACAACAAAATGGGAGATCAATCTAAGGATTGCCGTAAGCCAAAGAATTTTCATCACAAAAATGCTCATGCTCATATCACAGTTGTTGATGAAGTATTGATGGTGTGGCAGATCTTGACCTTTGTACAGTCATTTCAGAGTGCAACATAATGGGAAACTCCAAGGAATGGTGTGTAGATACTGGTACTACTCGTCATATTTGTGCCAACAAAAATATGTTCACATCATATGTGTTAGTCTCTAATGGAGAGCAATTATTTATGGGTAACTCTTCTACTTCAAAGGTTGAGGGACAAGGGAAAGTGATCCTTAAATTGACTTCTAACAAGGAACTCACTCTCAACAATGTGCTTCATGTTCCTGGCATTCGCAAGAATTTAGTTTCCAGTTCATAGCTTAGTGATAACTTGTAGAAATACAAGTTATTGTGATATTTTAGGTAGAATAATGAAACCAAAATGCATGATAATGTGTCAAAACGCATAGCTTCTATCACAAATTCATAAATATAAGATAATACAACTTGCATAAGTCTCCACGCCTGTTTTCCAGTGGTCTATTGTAGGATTATAGAAAAAAGAAGAAAGACAATGAATCATAGAGGAGCGGGTGCTACACGATAAGAAGCTTGTCTGGCGACTAAACATCTCTAGGCGAGGAGCCACATCAGCACGTGATGAAGATTCACTAGAAAACAAGAATGGTAGTTGAAGTTGATGTCACTTGACAAAGGATGCATCAGCGCTAACAGGATCATAAGAATAGAAGTTTTCCACCGAAAGTTGCCTATAAAAGGACTTTATGTCTACTAAGTGAAACGAGGCCTGAATGGGTCAAAATTTAGAGAGCTCCATTGGAGTCGAAGGAAAGGACTAGCCTTTTCTGCCTTTTGTAAAAGTTCTTCCTCTTCTCCGATCAATCTTGTAAGTGAGAGTTTAGAGAGAGATTAAAGAAAGATTCCACCATTTCCTTCCCCCTAACTTGTAATATTCTTCATTCCTTTTACTTTCCATTTTTGTATTTCATTGTAATGTATAGTGTTCATATTGTACAGTGGCCTAAGGCCTACATTCTTCAATACATTACACATTTATATCTTTTCAATCTGTCATTTCTTTACTGTTTATTTGTCAAAGTGTTATGAGTAGTTTAAGCTTGTGATAAGTTCTTGATAGGAAGTCTAGCTTATAATGTTCATTGGGTTGGTTGAGCTTCACTCATCTCTTGGCCAGTATCTATCGCCAACTATTCGAGAGAGTAAGTAGAAAGGATTTAACCAACACGCGTAAAGAGGAGTTTGGAGAAAAACTCCACCTTGCAATTAAACCTTTATCACTTGTGTCCCGAAAGGAGATCAAGTGTGGTGACTTGGTGCCGAAAGGTTGTCACCCTTAAAAGAGAGGTAATATAAGTCTTATAAGTAACCACTTCTAGATAGCATTTTCTTAATGAAGCTTTATCACTTGCATCAAGAGAGGCGACCAAGTGTGACATTTAAGGCACTAAGAGGTACTCACCATAATTAGAAGCTAGTTAACTGACCTCTATCGCATCAAGGCTTTTCGCATGGCTTAATCGCCTAGCAATGCAATGCGGAGACATTCCTTCACTTTTCCTTAATTGTAAGTTAGTCAATTCTCCATCTTCCACTCATTCTTACCATCTTTAACAGAATCTCTAGTGTAGATATTAGGCTTAATACTTAGATACATTTACCTTACGTTGTATAGGTAAATACTTTATACCTCCTAGATGAAGAGAAGTAAGTTTTATAACTAAGATTTGATATCAATTTTCTGTGTTCGACCGTGGCTTATCCAGGAAACCTATTGTTTCACTTACACATGGGCAAGCAATAGGAAAAATTGTACTCAACGAGGATTTAGTAGTTACGTGAGGATTACAGACATAATGACCATCTCGTGTGCAATGACCATGACTCGTCGCAGAGAGGTTTGCGATATGAATTCAATTTCCATATCTCAATTGCGCAAACCCATGCAATAAGACTATAAATGAAACTAGAACACACTGAATCTGAATCAAGCAATATCAATTTCTTGTGTTTGACCCTGGCTTATGTAGGAAAACTATTGTTTCACTTACTTGGAGAGCACTAAACTCTAACACTAAATTTGAAATTCAACCACTTAGCAAGAATAACTTCAAGTTGGTATTTGTATCTAATAAATTTATATTTTCCAAGAATGATATGTACGTTGGAAAGGGTTATTTGAGTGATGGTCTGTTTAAGTTAAATGTACTCATAGTTGTACCCAAAAGTACTATTGATAATAAAATATCTACTTTTCCTTATATCGTTGAGTCATTTGTTTAGCATGGTAGACTAGGACACGTCAATTTCAATTCTTTGCATAGGCTAATTAATATGAGCTTGATTCCTAAATTTCACTTTGATCCAAATCGTAGATGTGACCAAAGAACCTTTTCTTTCAATGGAGAGAATTACTCAACCTTTAGAGTTAATTCACATTAATATTTGTGACTTGAAACTTGTACAAACTAGAGGAGGTAAAATGTATTTTATTACTTTTATAGATAATTGCACAAGATATTGTTACGTTTATTTGTTGAGAAACAAAGATGAGGCAATTAAAATGTTTGAACTTTTTAAAAATGTTTGAACTTTTTAAAAATGAGGTTGAAAATCAACTAAGCAAAACGATTAAGGCAATCAGAAGTGATTGAGGTGGTGAATACAATCCTCTTTTTGAACAATTTTGTTTAAAATATGGCATTATTCACCAAACTACTACTCCTTATTCACCTTAATCAAATGGAATTGTTGAACGAAAAAATCAAGCACTTAAGGAAATCATGAACACAATGCTTATAAGTTCAGATTTATCCCAAAATTTGTGGGGAGAAGCTTTGTTAACGGAAAATTACTTATTAAATAAAATATCTCATAAGAAGTCACAAAATATTTCTTAAGAAAAATGAAATGGAAGAAAACCTTCATCCAAATTCTTAAAAGTGTGGGGGTGCCTAGCAAAGGTTGTAGTACCTAAACCTAAAATGGTTAAAATAGCACCAAAAACCGTTGATTGCATATTTATTGGTTATGCTAGCAACAATTGTTCATATCGATTTCTAGTTCATAAGTAAGATATTTCAGATATACATGTTAATACAATCATGAAATCAAGGATGCAACATTCTTTAAGAATGTTTTTCCACACAAAAATGTATTATGAAGCAAGGTTACAAAAACGTTCTCTTGATGGTATAACAAGTGAATAACACAATAGATCAAATGTTGAGTTAAACAATGATGAGGAACTTAGATGAAGTAAAAGGATGAGGATCTCAAAATCATTTGGGTATGATCTTTTAACATATTTGTTAGAAAACGAACCTCAAACATTTAAAGAGGCTCTGTCCTTTTCAGAAGCTCCATATTGAAAAGATGCTGTGAATAGTGAAATTGAGTCTATTATGCATAACCATACTTGAGAACTAGTTGATCTTCTATTTGAGAGTAAACCACTTAGGTGAAATGGATTTTTAAACAAAAAATGAAGTTCGATGTGTCAATAGATAAATATAAGGCAAGACTTGTCGCTAAAGGTTACAAGCAACAAGAAGGAATTGATCATTTTGATACCTACTCATCAGTTACTAGAATTACTTCCAGTCCATGCTAATAGCAATATCAGCTTTGCATGGATTTGAGATACATCAGATGGATGCCAAAACTAAAGGGATAAAAGTCCATGACAATGGAAGATTTTACAGAACCATTCCTCAATTTAATTTGAGAATTCCAAAATACGAATACATTGGCAATATTTAGAATTAAAATTCTAAATAAAAAACTAACATGCTTTTAAATTAAAAGATACAGAAAACTTACTTTTGTTAACGTCTCTGAATCTACAATCCACCGAATTAGGGACACCACCAGTTAGAGATCTTCCTATCATCTGGGATGAGATTGGTTTGTGGAAACCAATTGGAATGGAAAAAGTTTTAAAGAAAAATCGTTTTTGCATAAAAGCAAAATCATTACTTCTTTATTGACTGATTAAGCAAAATTGTTTTTCTTTTGCATATTTATAACTCTCTTTCCTTCATGGAGTAGGAGAGAATCATGAGATTCTATTAATTTTAAAATATTAAATTAATAGAAATTTCAAATCAACCAATTAATTAACAATTAATTAAATCACACTTAATTAATATTTTATTTAAATTTTATTTAATGAATATCTCTCAAATATCTTATTAATTTAATTAAATAAAACTAAACTATTAATTAATTCTCCAATTAATTAATAGTTAAATTAAATATCTTATAGTTAACTTAAATTAAATTTGAATCATATTCAAATATAAATTTCTATCCTAACCAATAATTTTATATGAATCCAATTCACATTAAATTATTATTTGAATTCATTCAAATATTTTATCTCTCATAAATTAATTTTGAATCATATCCAAAATTAAATTTGATTAAACTGAATATTATAATGTATCACCATACATTATACTAATTCCCAAAGTAAATTTGAACATTTTAAATTACAACCAATATAAATAAATCTCATTACCCTTTACAAGCTAGGAAGGGGATATAATAGACTTACACATCAGAAGCTACAATGATATGAGATTAATTGGCTAAACTCATTAAGCACATTAATCAATATTCGTTAACCGTGTGTGCACTCCACTAAAGACTCACACTTGAACTCTTCTCACTGTAGATATATTTATGTGTTCACGGATATAGACCAATAACAGTAAGTTAGTTCTTCACAAGTGTTCGTAACACCAGCTGGTACAAATTACTATTTTACCCTTAGGTTACCTGTAGTCCTTAAATACCTATACTCCTCTAATGAACAACATGTTTATGGTCCAACTAATAAACAGAAATTCCTCTCGTGCCATAGAGAGGATTTAACTCTTTGTTCAAGTCCAGGAGACACCATTTAAGGAAACACTCATCTACTTACCCTAAAGTTGGGAATGAGTGAATTTCATCTTCTGTAATTATGTTTTCAGCTCCCCACTTGGTCTTGTCCCCAAAATGATAAGCATATTGAGTCGGCGATCTGGCCACTCTCACACTTTCAAATCAAAGAACAATCCCTCGCGAACAGGAGTTCATAATACACTCAGGATTAAAACTAAGTTACCTAGGTCATCCTAATGAAATAGAAACCTAACTAGTTAACAGAGTTTAATCTAGTGGTTACTATTTCATGGTCCAGTCTAATGCAAACTCATTGTATAGGATACCCTCGCTCGCATGTCAACTACACGAACATATTGGATCATTACGTTTGTATCAAATACAAAGTGAGTCGTATCCATAGTGTTATAGGATAACCCTTATCTCTATAGTATAGACCCTTTAAGTTGATCTCAAACATTCATCTTGTATGTCTCTACATACTGTTCAAGACTCATCAAACAACTTAGGATGTTAGTTTATTGGATTTGGGTTATTAAGACAAAACTAATAATATAATCAATAACATTTATTATAATAATAACACTTTATTAATAACGGTCAATGTATTATAATTACAATCTACAAGTTTTGGGACATAAATCCCGACAAACTCCCACTTGGACTAAAACTCTAGTGGTAAAATGTACAAGTATATTACATAAAACCTATATATACAAATATAATAAACCAGGGCATCCTCACACCCATAACACATTCCCCACTTGCCCTAGATTACCTAATGTACATAACTTGCAGACCTAGACTTTCTAAATGGATCAGCAATATGCCCCACTATTATCACAATATAAAGTGATGGGCTTGTTCATGTTTGGAACAACTTCTAAATCATGCAGGAATTTCCTGAGCCAAACTGCTTCTTTTGCTATTTCACAAATAGCGACATATTCAGCCTCAATAATAGAGTCTGCAATGCATCCTTACTTGATGCTACGCCATACCACAACTCTTCGTTTAGGGTGAACACTGATCCCGACGTTAATTTCCTAGAATCCTTATCGATTTGAAATCAGAGTTAGTGTATCCTATAAGGATCAAGTCCTTAGCTTCATACACAAACATGTAGTCTCTCGTTCCCCTAAGATACTTAAGAATGATATTAACTGTCGTCCAATGGTCTAACCTTGGGTTGGATTGATATCTATTGACTATTCCTAATGAGAAGGATATCGTCCACATAAAGTACTAAGAAAGCTAATTTTCCTTTGTTAATTTTCTTGTATACACAAGGTTCATCAACGTTTTGGTCAAAACTGTAAGATTTGATCGTAGTATCAAATCTAAAGTTCAAAGATCTAGATGCTTGTTTCAACCCATAAATGTATCGATTCAGCTTGCAAACTTTTTGCTCCTAACCTTGGGTTATGAACCCTCGGGCTGAGACATAAAGATACTCTCTTCAAGATTGCCATTCAGAAAAGCATTCTTGACATCCATTTGCCATATTTCATAATCATAAAAAGTGGCTATGGACAAGAGAATTCTTATAGACTTTAACATAGTAACAGGAAAAAAAGTTTCCTCATAGTCAACCCCTTTCGTTTGGGTATACCCTTTTGTGACAAGTCTAGCTTTGAAGGTTTGTAACTTTCCAGTTGAATCTCTCTTTCTCATATAGATCCATTTGCACCCTATAGGCTTCACCCCTTCCGATAGATCTACAAGCTCCCACACTGAATTGAAGTACATAGATTCCATTTCAAGGTCCATGGCTTTGATCCATTGGTCCTTGTCTACATCATCCATTGCCTGTTTATAGGACAATGGATCCTCAACGCCATCATCTTGTATGACAACTGAGTTTCAATTAAATCCAAGTAACGGCTAGGTTGTGATACAACCCCACTGCATCGAGGCATTCTCAACGATTGAGAAGGATGAGACTGACCTGATGTGTTGGTTTCATCAACTCTTGATGAGGGACCAACTTCATCAACAACCCTTGTTAGATTCATCAGTAGCTTCACTTAATACTAATTTGCTTTGTGGTTTATGATCTCTCATGTGGTCTTCTTCTAAGAAAGTAGCATTTGTCTATACAAACACTCTATTTTCTTGTGGATCGAAGAATAGAGCATCTCTCATTTGTTTAGGGTAACCAACAAATTGGCATAACCTTGAACGGGGTTCCAACTTCTTGGAATTTGTCACTAACACATATGTTGGATAACCCCAAATGTTGAAGTGACTTTAACAAAGTTTACGTCCTCTTCATAACTCGAAAGGTGTTTCAGAAACACTCTTCTAGGGAACATTCTTCAAGATATGAACTGTAGTGTCTACTGCATGCCCCCAAAATGAGCTAAGCAATTGAGCATAGCTCATCATTGAACGAACCATATCTAACAAGGTTTTATTTCTCCTTTCTAATACACCATTTTGTTTAGGTGTACCAGATGCCAAGAGTTGGAATTGGATTTCATGTTCTATCATATAGTCATGGAATCTCAAATCCATGTACTTTTCACCCCAATCAGATCGAAGTATTCTAATCTTTTTACTTAATAGATTTTCAACTTCAACCTTATACTCCTTGAACTTTTCAAGAGCTTCAGACTTATGCCCCATTAAGTATAAATAACCATACCTTGAATAGTCATCTATAAAAGAGATGAAGTATTCAAAACCTCCTCTTGTTTTTACATTCATCGGACCACAGAGGTCTGAATGTATAAGTTTTAGGGGCTCTTTGGCTCTATAACCTTTTCCAGTAAAAGGTCTTTTAGTCATCTTTCCTTCAAGACAAGATTCACATGGAGGCAATGAATCATCTTCTAACTCATTTAGAAGTTCATTCTTTACCAATCTTCTGATTCTATCGAGATTAATGTGACCTAATCTTAAATGCCAAAGATAGGTATTGTTATTAGAAGAAATTAATTATTTGCCTTTTATTTTGAGTATTAGCAGTTTTAAACATCTCATGATTTAAAATTGATTTTGCTTCGTTAGGTCTTAATACATACAAGTTGTCTTCAAGCTTAGTTGAACAAATATGTACACCAATCTTAGAAATGAACGCTTCATTTAAAGAAAAGGTTACATCATATGATTGTTCAAGAAGATAAGAAATAGATATAAGATTCCTTTTAATCTTAAAAACTATGTACAAGTTTTCTAAAAATAGAAATCTATTTTTTAAAGACAACTTAACATCTCCCACTGCACGAACTGAAATGACATCTCCCATTCCAACCTTGAGTGTCATCTCACCCTCCTCGAGCTACTTAAAGGAACTAGTTTTCTTTAAAGAAGAACAAACATGACGTACTAGTGGCTCTTGAATCAAGTATCCAGGCATTTTGGTCATTTTCCACTAAACATGTTTCTAAGACAAGTAAATCATATTTACTTTCTTTTTTTATTCTTCTTAAACATCTCTTGAAGGGATGTGCAGTGACCATCGTCTCGTGTTTCTTGCTTAGTATGTCAGACATACTGGACAAGAGATAAACATGGGCCTTGTCATTGGCCTTTGTCCAACGATTACATAACCTTGAACGAGGTTCCAACTTCTTGAGATTTGTCACCTAATACGTGTGCTGGACAACCCCAAATTCTGAAGTGACTTAAACTAGGTTTACATTCTCTCCATAACTCAAAAGATATTTAAGAAATACTCTTTGACGAAACATTGTTCAAGATATGAAATGCGGTCTCTACTGCATACCTCCAAAACGAGCTAGGCAATTGAGCATAGCTCATCATTGAATGAACCATGTCTAACAGGGTTCTTTTTCTCCTTTCTGATACACCATTTTGTTGAGTTGTACCAGGTGCTAAGAGTTGGGATTTGATTCCATGTCCTATCATATAGTTCTGGAATCTCAAATCCATATACTCTCCACCTCGATCAGATCGAAGTATTTTAATATTTTTATTTGATAGATTTTCAACTTCAGTCTTACACTTAACTACAAGAAATCAGAACAACTACAACGCCAGAAATAACGTCAACGAGAGGTGTGTCGTCGTTGATCAACTTTCACCGACACACGCAATGTTACGTCGCGAAACGCACCTTTCTGCAATGTATTGGAACAAGACGTCGTGAAAAGTCTAAATTTAAATTTATTGCGTTCACTTTCCCCAACGTGTGGTAGGGTGCACCTCACGAAAAGGTTAAATAATAATTATTGTTTAAACTTTCTCCAACGTCACTCTGCCACACGTCGCGAAAAGTGAACACATTAAATTTAATTTTAAACTATCCGCGACGTGGGATAGGTTAACATCGGAGAAAGTTTAAATATTAATTTTTAATTTAAAATTTCCTCGACGTGCACCCTACCACACATCTGGGAGAGTGGAAATTGTAATGACAAATTTCCAGTTTCTCCGACGTATGGCAGAGGGCACATTGGGGAAAGTTTAAATAATTAATTTATTATTTAAACTTTCTTCGACGTGTGTACTACATATGTCAGTGAAAGGTACCTTCCCCCAACGTTTTCAAAGACGTCAGAGAAATTCTACACTATTTATTCTCCCTTCAACATAGAACAGAATGAAAAACGAAAATAAAC
Organism: Cucumis hystrix; assembly: GCA_025688845.1. NCBI lineage: Eukaryota > Viridiplantae > Streptophyta > Magnoliopsida > Cucurbitales > Cucurbitaceae > Cucumis > Cucumis hystrix. The sequence continues at coordinate 7,798,870 of CM046894.1, read as the reverse complement.
CCAAAATCCCTACGTGTGGTAGGGTGCACCTCCCGAAAAGGTTAAATAATAATTATTTTTTAAACTTTCTCCGACTTCACTCTGCCACACGTCGCGGAAAGTGAACGCATTAAATTTAATTTTAGACTTTCCGCGACGTGGGATAGGGTAACATCGGGGAAAGTTTAAATATTAATTTTTAATTTAAAATTTCCTCGACGTGCACCCCACCACACATTGGAGAGAGTGAAAATTGTAACGACAAATTTCCATTTTCTCCGACGTATGACAGGGGGCACGTTGGAGAAAGTTTAAATAATGAATTTATTATTTAAACTTTCTCTGACGTGTGTACTACATTTGTCAACGAAAAGTACCTTCTTCGACGTTTTCAAAGACGTCGGGGAAAGTCTACACTATTTATTCTCCCTTCAACACAGAACAGAATGAAAAATGAAAATAAACCCAAAATCGATCGAGAGAGAGGGAGAGGAGGAGAGTTGTGCTGCCATAGCCGTCCGTCTTCGCCGTCACCACCGTCGGGAGTGTCCTCTTTTCTTCTCTTTTTCTTTTCCATTTCAACTTTTTTGCTTCACTGTACCTTTTCAAATCATAGTAGAGCCAGAATCTAGAGCACCGCAAAATGTGTTTATGAATCCACACTGAAGCCCAAAGTTTAAAAAAAAAACCCAAGAAGAAGAAGAAGAACAAGAAGATTATATTTACTATCTACGAGTTTTAGGACATAAAACCCAACACCAATGTGCACCATGATACTCTTTAATACACTCTATACTATTTGACACACCTAAAAATACTTTGATACACCTAATACTCCTTGTTATACTTGATTCTTTTTTATACACTTGATACCCCTTTAGGCCTTGATACACTTAAAGGTTTCGCCAATAAGTTTGATACACTTGATACACTGCTAATAAATTTGTTATGCTTCATTAGTACACTTAACAAATTTGATACACTTGATACACGTGATATGTTTGATACACTCAATGTACTACAAATACACTTAATATTCTTCACTGATACACTTGATTGATTAAATGCAATTGATATGTTTGAAGTCCTACTTATACACTTGATACACTATTGATATACACTTGTAAACTTGATTCATATACTTGATAATGATTCACTTTACTGATATGTTGATATGCTTTAATAATATATTGTTGATATATACCTTGATAATGATACACTGAGTTATATCATTCACATACTTAATAATAGTATAATGAATTGCATAAAATTTGAAAAAAAAATTAAAAATCACGTAGTAATTAAGTATATCAACCAACTAATTACACATATAATATAAGTGCATCATAACACTGATATACAAAACTGATACAAAGTGAAACCAAAACAAAACCAATGTAAAAAAATAAAACAAAATCATTTGAAATTAGATTCAACTCAAAATTCAAATAGAAGAAAGTAGAGAAAAATCACAAACGAAGTTAAATTACTCTGATCAACAACCATTATTTTCGTATCACAGTTAATGTATCATTGATATCCTAAAATCAAGATTAAGACAGAAAGAACAAATCGTTTTTTCTGTATAAGAAAGAATGATTAGAGCCTTAAAAGTGAGATAAGAAATAACAATGATTAGGGCATTAAAAAGAGGAGAAGAAATAAGTTATTGAAGGGTAGTTTGGAAATAATAACAAATTTAAGATTGAGAATATTTTAAAAAGTGAAAAACTTGTCATATTTGCTAAATTCTAAAACAATGTGCTATATTTGTTATATCATATTCTCAAAAGGCTACCCACTACAATTTCTCTTGAAAAAAGCCTTTCTAAAGTGCGTGAATGTGGTATATATATATATTTTTCATGTTCTCTTCTCAAAATTTTATTTTATCATTATTATTTAAGAATGCCTTAACATTGTGGAGGGTGATAAACACCACAAGAAAAAAACTCTATAGGCCGATGTAGGAAAAAAAACATGAGGAGTATTCCGTTAGAATAAACAGCTTTAGCAAACACAAGAAGACCCTGTCGATAGTTTGGACTTAAGCCTGACACCGTTAAGTAGACGTTGGGAAATGTGATACTACTTCCGACATGGTCTGATATGCGTCGTGCTATATTCAACATCTCTTGACGTTGTGAAGTAGGCATTGGAAGATAGGCCCCCTCTCCCAACACCCTTTTCTCTACAATTGTCGACTCTTCATCGAGAAAGAGCTTTATAAAACCTAACTTGTCTCCTCTTTTTCCATATCTATTATGTGTGTGTCGCACACCGCTTGTTTTTTTCTCTTTTCCTCTCATTAGTTACTCTCACCATGTCTATCACTTGAGACCCCTCGATCATCGAGCTCAAGTTGTCCCTGTCGTTGACTCTATCACACTCGCCGTTGTCATTCATTTTTCTCTTCCTCTTTGCCGCCCTATTCAAGTTTTGCCACTTGTAGTTTGTTGTCCCGAACACGCGGTTGCGCGTAGTCCACCACCTTGAAGCACCACCACTCTCTTTTTTCCCTACTCCTTTGTTGGTTCAAACCAATGCCACACGATCCCTATTGGCCAAGTTCAGATCTTCCTCGGTGTGAGCACATTTTCCTATATGTTGCTTTGATTTGGTTTGGAATCTCTATTTGTATTTGTATTTGCTTTGTATTTAAGTGCGATTCAAAGAACAATTGTAGATTCTTTGTTGTCTTTGATTTAGGTCTGTATTAAACTTTTAGATTCTTGGCTTATCTTTGAATATGTGATTTGATTTAGGTGTATGTCAATATTTGTTTGTGTATTGATGTTTAAATTTCAATCTACGTTGTCGTGTTTGTTTTCTATACATACTTTGTTGATATGAAGAGTATTAATGTAGTCATAAATTGAATAGTGTTAATATCCACATCGAACACATCAGCTAAGTTAGGGATTAAATAAGCATTGATCCCTAAATTTATGATTATTTTTATGCATTTTAAAGTTTATTTTTACGTCAAAACAAGATAAAATGGTTGTTTTGTCTTATTCATTTAATCATATCATGAATTTACTTTCAACAATTCTCTTCTTGAGACTACGCATAATTAAACGATAATGCTTAATGGTCAATAAGGAAGAACGTAGATAAAATATGAATTTGAGAATTAAAAGAAAGAAAAATAAAGCCTCAAAATCTCAATGCCTAATCTACACAAAATATTTCCAAAACTTAAAATGTGGCTTATGTAAAAGTGAATGTTAATACTTCGTATATTTGGACTAGATTTTTATTTAAAATTTCATCTCATCGGGCTATTCATGAAAAAAGATGAGACTGTTTAAGATATTTTTGTAAAGTCGAGTCTATTAATTAATTAAGCATCATAACTTTGTGTTTATATAGAGTTACCCTGCATGCTCAACTAGCTAGTTGTTAGTCGGATTTTTCAATCACAGGTTTTTCTTAATGTTCTAAATGACCATGGGCTTCTATTGAGGAGATTCAAGAGGACTCTCTTCTCCTTCAAATCTTTTTCTTTAAGTTGGGGTTGTTTCTCCCACTATGTATTTAGTTATTTTTGTCCTTGGTTTTTTCATTAGTTCTTTTGGATGTGCTGTTTGTTCCTTGACCTTCCCTGGTTACATATTTTATCTTTTCAATTCATTACCAAAATTGAAAAGAAAAAAAAGAAGATAAATTGACCTCAACAAACTCACCTAGTGACTCTAAGCCTAATTCAATAGACTAAGACACCAATACCATTTAGATGCTAATAATTCAAATCATTAGAGGCAGTAATTACCGATTTAAAGCTAATAGTTCAAATTTCACTGCAAAATATTAAACTAAACAAGATAATTATTTTGCCAACAAAAAACAAATTAATCAACTTTCTCTTTCCAATGTTATTACAAAATTGACACTTTTCTTCTCCTTTCTTCTACTCTATAATGAATGTAGCCATGAATTGAAGAACATTCATTTCTTCCCCCCAAAGATGCCCAAATACATTCCTAAGCAACTCACATTTTCCCACATCACATATAAATAAACACCCTCATTTCTTCGCTCTCCAAATCTCTTCTTTCATCAAAATTCTCAAAACACATTATATTATCCATAGAGATCCCTCCTTTTCTGTTCTTTCTTCAGTAAAATCGTTGTATCTGAAAAGGGTCCGCCGAAAAGGTCGAAATTCGAAAAGGATATTTGGAGATCGAAAAAATGATGAAAATTCCGGCGAGATTTCAAAGGATGGCCGTGGCGTTTGAGGAGAGCAGTGGCAGCGAGCACTCACCCGCGGCAGAGAGTTGCACTGACTTATCGGATCTCGTGAAGTCGTTTATGGAGAGAGATTATTATTTCGAAGGTGGAGATGTTTTTGACGATGATGGTGGAGGTGCGGCGGAGAAAGTGGAAGACGGAGACGAGTGGTCGCTGTCGGAGGCTATGGGGCAACTGAGAAGGCTGCTGGGCGGGGGAGAAAGTAATCAAGAAATCCGCCGGAATATTGTGGCTGAAGCTGAGTTGGCTTGCCGGCTACTTGAGGAGAAGCCCTCTTCTTCCGGATTTAAACGTAAATTAATGACACATTTCCGGAAAAATGGATTTGCTTCCGGTGAGTTTTCTTTTTCCATTTTCATCCATGGTTGTAAACTTACCACTTTTTACTCCGCGTTTTTTTAAAATAAAAAAATAAATTATGATAATAGAATCCATCTCACAATATTTTTTAAATTTACAAAAGTAACCAATTTAAAAGTGATATCATCTTGTAGTCTTATGATTATCGTTTGACCTTAGATAATCTTATGATTACACTTTTGATAGCTATCTGATATCATTAATTTTGTCATATTTGCAATATGCAAAAATTTAGTGTTAAAGCACGATTATTAAATCACCCGATGTCTAATTTTTTATTGAGATGCAAGTAAAAAGAATTGGTTGAATTTAGTTGAGATATATGATTGCTTTGAAGTAAATTTTGTTTGGTTGGTTTGACTTTTTAAAGTATAGACTTTACATTAGTTATATATTTTGGTTGATATAATTATCAAATTTTCATTATACAATGCTAAACTCATATATATGCTTGGCTTGGACTTCAAATTGATTATACTTGCTTAGAATGTGAACTCCATCAACTTTAAATCGGATAATAATCTTGATTTGACATACTATAGGCCTATGCAAAACCAAATGGGATAAATTTGGACAATTTCCAGCTGGAGAGTACGAATATGTGGACGTAATCGTTGATGGAAATCGCTACATTGTCGAAGTTTTTCTAGTGGGAGAATTCGACATTGCTCGGCCGACGAGTCAATATGTGTCTCTTCTAAAAGCTTTTCCTCAAATATATGTTGGGAAAGAAGAAGAGCTGAAGAAGATAGTGAAAGTGATGTGTAGAGCAATGAGAGAGTCAATAAAAAGCAAAGATATGCACATTCCACCATGGAGAAGAAATGGGTATATGCAAGCTAAATGGTTTGGTTCATACAAAAGAACAACAAATGAAGTCACAACCAAAAAACCATCGTTGAAATTAGGTCAAAGTCAAAACCCTTTCGCAGCAAAAAGATCATCACTTGGGTTTGAAGCTAATTTGCCTCTCAAAACTTACCAATATTGCAGGGGGGAATTTGGTAGAAGAAATAATAATAATAATAATGGGATTAAAGTTGGCCATTTGAGTGCCGCTTTTGAAGGCCAAGGGATTGGGATGTTATAAATATATATTGGTTATTATTGGTATGATGTTTATTAGGGTTTAATTTAATTTGTTCAAAGAGATTGGGACAAAAGGGCTTGAGAGGCAAAACTATATTATTAAATTTGGCAAATTTAGGGATGGGTTTGATTATTCGATTGCTGAGGTAAATGTAAATAAAGCCAAATTAAACCACAGCATAAAATTTTGTAAAAGTTTCATCCCATTTTATTATAAAATAATAAAGATTGGTGTACCATTTTTTATGAATGCTTCAACTGCTCTAGCTCTTTCCGTTTATTTATGGTCAAATCATATATGTAAAGAAAAATCTATATAGATTGAAAAATTAATTCCATGCAAATCGTGAAAACCATCGATCTTTTCATGCAAACTAACAACTTCAACTTCCACAAATAGATTTGCTTATCAAAACCAAACCGCCATTACTTTTATTAAAAATAAAAGAAAATCAAAGAGCCCTCAACTCTCGAGGAGTTCAGAGAAATTTTTAGACTATTTTTTCATCAAGGTTTCTTACTGTACAATGAGATGAAACCAAAAATATTTATGAAATTCAAACAAACAACCGCAAATATAATAATTAGATTCAAAGTATTGGCATCAATATCATCATTTATAAAGTATGGTAAATATAACAAAATTAAAGTATTATAAATATAACAAAATTTGTTAGAGTCTATTGGGACATTTTTAAAAATAGCAAAATAAATTAAAATATTTACATGCTATAGCAAAATTTTGGATTCTATCAATGATAGTCTTCTATCACTATAGCATATCAATTACTATCTGTAATAGAATTTGTTATAGGTTGTAAATATTTTCTAAATTTTGCTATTTTTGAAAATTCCCTACTTATAATGTATAGAGTTTCATAGTTCAAAATAACTACAAAACCAATTCATAAAGATACTTCATGCAAAAATCATCTATGAACAATATTCATCCCAGATATTAAAACGACTGACAATAAACTTTTTATTCAAAACTATCAATAAACTACATTTTAGTGTTTCATCAAGTGCCACTTATGTTGAACCATTTAAAAAGTTATAAAGTGTCACTTTTTGACTTTCAAAACCATTTAAAAAATGTCTGAGTATTACTTTCAAAGACAATTTAAAATGATATAATCTAAAATATTATCACTGAGAGATCAACCATAAAAGTGTATTACCGATAGAAGTGTATCACAGGCAAGAGGAAATAGGGAAAATCTAGAAACGAAGAACCTAGCTAAAAGTTGTGAGTGACTAAAAAGAATTTAAAATGAATTTCTAAGCTTGATTTAAGAATTTATGTTTTAAAGCATGCTTTGAGTTTAACCATTTATCCATGCTAGATTTATGACATTATTTGCAAAGCATGAGTTTCAAGTTTAGAAAAGAGTTATGAGAAAGCATAATTGTGTTAAGTTTCTAAAGCATTCAATTTGAGAAATGTTTCTTAAAACATGAGATTTATGAAAATGTGGTTGAATATTGTGTTTCTGCAAATATTTGAGCAAAGTGTGAGATCCATTTCTAATTTGAGTAAGAAAGTAAAATTCGGCTAAAGTATTAGCGTTTGAATAAATCCGCAGAAAGAATTAAGCAATAAAATCTTTTATGGTTAAGTTACGAGTAAAAGTTTGCGATAAGAGTTCTATGCGAGTAAAAGTTGGTTAGTTCGCATGGAAGATTTCTTATAGTAAAAATATAACCACGCGATAAGGTTATTCGTGGGAAATGTTAAGTAGTTGAAGTTATTCGCAGTTTGGGTTGGACGAGAAGCAAGGTCTGGTGAAGAAAATGTCAAATCTAATTTGACAGGGGTTAACATGTAAGATTAAGAATTTAAGCATGACTAGGTTGAATATTAAATTTACACATGTAAAGTTGTAAGCAAGAGCTGGCGAACTGAGAAGAGTTTTATGCATGACTAAGTTAGTTTAAAGGCTTTATAAATAAGAGGATTTGGGTAACTAAGGAGGGGAGAATGAGAGTTTTGTTGAAATGTTGAAGTGCTACTAGTTTAGCCCCCAGAGAAGAGGCTTGCAAGAAGAAGAAGAAGGACTTCTTTAGTAAAGTTTTGTGAGTATGCTTTTCTCTCAAATGAATTTATGTTAAAAACTTTATTATGATTTCTCTTTACTGATTTGAAAGAAGAATTATTCAAATGAGAATGTTTCAAATAGATTTATATGAAAAGTTATGTTTTCAAGCATGATTTATAATGTTAAAGCTCGATTTGATGATTATGATTTCAATACTATAAAACGATTTTCAAATCATTAGTTGTTCTTTGAGATGATGCTAACTTTTATGTGCATATAAAAAGTCAAGGCCACCATGGGGTGTACAGGCAACATGGTGATAAGAAGCTAGCTTATGCGTTGAAAGGAGCGTATAAAGCTTAGCAGCCTAAGCAACAATGAAGAATCTATATGTTCTCGGATGTTGTTGATACAGTAGTCTGAACGAGAGGTAATGAGGCCAAGCGTAAGCATGCTAAGTTGGCAAAATGAAATGATTTGTTAAGTATAAAGAAAGATTTATGCGAAGTGAAACGAATATTATTAATAAAGTATACATTTTGATTTGTATTTATTTTGCTTGGCGTTACATTGACCACCGTTGTGTTTTGAGTGTTGTTAATAGTTTAAATGGAGTTGAGAATAAAATTTGTGATAAGAAAATTTGAAGGTTGTAACTAACCTGGTTCCTATTCCCACTACTTAGCGTTTTGGTCGCAATGCGGTTTAGGGTGTGACACAAAGAGATTATTTAAAGCAAAGGTAGATTTGAGACATGTTTGATGCAAAAGTTTTTCATAAGCATGCTAACTTAAGTAAGCTAAAGTTTTAGCATGAGATTTCTGAATATGCTTAAGTCTATACCAAGATGGCTTGATCCGATAGCAACCTTATGGGAGAGATTGTCTTGTGCACATAGGTCGTGTGATGAGGGTATCCAATAGATGCCTAGAGTTTCCATCACATAAACTAGGTAAGAGATGGGAGCCTCCATGGACGCCTAGATTTTCCATCTCATGATAGCTATAGCGAGATAGGGTGCTACTGGCACCTATAGTTTCGTCTCATAGGTATTGTATCAAGGGATAGGGCTTTCACGCCTAGAGTTCCGTCCCATAGATACAAAGAGTTCATGGTATAGCAAGAAAGAAAGAAAAGAGAAAGTTAAATGCTAAGTTTGAAAAGAAAATTGCTTTGTTAAGTTTATGTATATTTTGCTCAAAGTTTTCATTATCATGTTTTGTTTTAAAATTCGTCACCCACATGGCTTTATACCTCATCCTTTCAATGTTTATTTCCCTTACGAGTAGAGATTGTGATTTTGTTGTCTGTTAAAGCTCTGCCTACTCTGTTAGAAGTTTGATTAGATTTTTGTTTGCATGCATGATAAATTGTAATTAAGCTAATAAAAGACTTAGTTGTCGTTGTCTGTAATAGACTATTATAAGGGTTTAAATTTGTTGAGTTTTGTTTGGTGTTGCCATAGTTGAAACTTTGAACTTAGTTTTGTTTATACAAGATTGTTGAACAGGTTGTCCAAAGGTTGGATAAACCTGAAAGTGTTTTGTAAAGTGCTTCAAATTATTGCTTTCAAGAATAGACAGTTTCTTCCCCACTTTATGTTTAAAGTCCTAAAGGATGTAGATAAGAGCTACAGGTTAAGTAGGGTCAACAAGTATCCTAAGAAGAAAAACAATGTCGGTTGGCTTCATGCTACATCTCGGGCCTAGTGAGGAGATGCTCCGGGATAGGGTGTGACAGTTGATATGGGTATAATTGATACTTCCTGATGGGTGTGATTTTCCATTCAGTCCTACACTACAAAAAAATATGTATTTTTCGACGCACAACATGGATGTTGGGATAAGTAACGTCACAAAAAAAGCTTCTCCCAACGTCGTAGAAGCTCCGTCGAGAAAGGTTGACAATTCCAACGCGACATAAGGTGACGTCAATATAAGGTAGTTTTTTTAAAAATTATGAACTTCTCCTGACGTCGTTATTGCATGGAGTCGGAAAAAGTTTAATTTTTTAATATATTTAACTTCTCTCGACGCCATGCATAACGATGTCAGAAGAAATCCATAAATTTTTTAATATATTTAACTTCTCCCGACGCCATGCATAACGACGTCGGCAAAAGTTTATAATTTTTTATTATATTTACCTTCTCTTGAGATCATGCATAACGACGTCGGGAGAAGTTCTTTAAAATCTCAAGACCATCAATTCTCTCTCCTTCTTTCTTTTCTTCTTTTTTTTTCCTCATTCTAAGTCCCTTCCTTTCTCTTTTCTTTTCTTCTTTTATTCACTTTTTTGTTCTCCTTCCCCTTTTTATCATTGTTTTTCTTCATTTGGTCTATCTTTCTTCACAAATCTGAGAAGAAGGGAAAGAGGACACAGGACACCGCATGCATGAGGGTTTAGGGTTTGATGTCAAGGATGTCGTAGTGGTCATCGATAGTGTAAACTGCATGTGACGGCTAACCTGGGTAGATTTATTTGTTTGTTTATTTTTCATTTAGCTCTGTAGACTTTGTTCTTTATTTTATGATTTTATGACGAATCTGAATTTTAGTTCTGTTAGTTTAAATGTTCATCTTTGATTTGTTCTAATATGCTTTAGCTTACAAGGTAAAAATGGTAAGGCTAGTTCAATTTTTGCAATCTTTTAACTTTGAATGAATTTAAAAGTAATACTAATTCCAAATATTTTTTTTGGAAAGGTTCTTCATGGATACATATTACCTTCCATTTAATAATTGAATGTATTTTTTTAAAAAAAATATAAGATCTCCCAACACACAAGATTAAGCGTTGGAAGATCCTACACACATCTCTTGATGCCATAATCTTGTGCGTCTGGAGATCCAGTTCTGATACATTTTTTTTACTTTGATCCCAACAAGAGTTTATGCGTCGGGAGATTCTTTCCCGATGATTTTTTGTTTACCTCCTGAAAATTATGTGCGTCGGGAGACACCCCTTTCCTTGTAGTGATAGGTCTATGCTATTTTCTTCAATACCTCTTTGGCCTACCCTTTTAAGGTACTTTCAATCAAAACTTCTCCTGATGTCTTTTCTCCCATAGGCAAGTCATAAAGTTCGTTGGTGGCCTCAGTGTCGAAGTAGATGCATTTTTCGTCCACTAGCGCGTAGTATTTTAAAGAGTGATAGTTTGCATTGTAGAACACCTTCACCACATCCAGATGCATCTTGGTTACCCCCTTGAGAAACTTTTGCCTACCAAAGTTCTTGATTGGCATCCCCATAAACTCGCGAAAGGAGCCTATTGAAGGGAAAGAGACCTTTGTCGATTTTCACCTCTTTGGTCCTTGTTGTACAAACATTTATTCGTAGATATGTCATGTTAGACTCTAAGTGAGCCACATAATAGGTGACTAGGTTAAGATGATGCAAGAAAAGATGCACGCCCTACCTATGCATTGCTGATTTCATAATGATATGTATGTAGTACAAGTTTTCCTCTTTAGCGTCTAAGTGTAAGCGAAGAGAGGTTTTCTGGTAAGTCTAGAGTCAAACTTAGGAAATTTATGTTCTAATTAAATTTATCACACAGCTAATCCTATGCAGTATAGTCTATACAGTGTAAATATGCATAGTATGTTTGTCCTAGCTATATACATTAAGGTGAAATTGGCGGTGCAAGATGAACATGACGATGGAGTGTAATGAATTGTAAACTCATGTAACAGGCATGGAATGGAAGAATATTTAACTAATTAATTGCAATGTATTGTGTATTAATAATTTAAGGCGATACAAAGCATACGTTAACTTCATAATTAAGGCGAACGTCCTTTTGCCATTGTCGCCATACTTGCTCGTCTCTCCGGATCTAAATACTTGAAGTTAAGTTGTGATTTGTATATAATCAATCTGTATGCATTACAAGGAATTTATCCTAAATTAAGGCGAGCATCCTTTTGGTGCTTTCAATGCACATGTTAGACATTTCTACAACTTATGCAAAGGATGAATTCGACGATGAGATTGTATTTCTACAATTTCTTCGCTATCCAATTAGTCAAATACAGGTTTTCACTTGTTAGGTGATCACAGTCAATAACGTTGTCTTTTCTCTCAAATAAAATAAGACATTAATCTCCACGGTTAGCTAAACAGTACTTATAAAACATACACTAAGATTTTTTAATATCAATAACACATTACATCGTTCACAAACTAATTAAATGAGAATTGAAGGATAAGCAAAAGAGATATGAGAGAATGGTAGAAGAAGTGCATTAGTACCATAATTAGAACTTTAGGCCTCTCAACCATAGAGTTAATATTACAACTTAATACAGAAGAAATACAAAATGGGATACAAAGAAATGAATCGAGTCTCTAAATATGATTTCTCATATTCTTTGGCTTTGACTTATGCCTGCTGTGATGAGGGAAATCTCTCTCTCTTGTTCTTAGGCTCTCACTTAAAACTTTAAGATAGAAAAGATGAAGAGAAGAATGAGCTTGCTCTCCAAGATCCAATTTTCTGCACCTATGATTCTGAAGTAAACACCTCTATTATAGACAAGGAGTTATGTGACAGGACATTCCATGCCTCATTAATTCTTCTAATAAATTTGTAGTTGGCGCCTAGATGTCCTTTTGTCCTTTTTTTTTTTTACATTTGCACCAACCACTTTTGTCTGCTAGTGTTTCAGATCGCCTAGCTTGTTGAGATCGTCGTCTTGCTGGTTGCTCGTTTCCTCGTTGGCATTCTATCGCCAGACTATACTTCTTTTTGCCTAAAATCTTACGATAAGACAAGTAAAATGCGATAAAACAAGGATAAAGTTCTTTAATTATTGTGGAAATGAGTAAAGATAATTTTATCTATGGAAAATTAATTATTGTGGAAGACAATTAATTATTTTGAAAAAAGATAAATATTGATTGTGGAGAGAAGTTGATATGATTGGATAAATAAGGAAAGAGAAGGAATGAATTTTATTTAAAAGAAAAATTGATAATTATATATTGGAATATAATTATGGAGAAAAGAAACATAACATCCTAAATCTTTAAAGAGTTTTTATAGATTATCTTAAATTATTTGGGTGTTATATTCACAATTGGAGCTAAAATTTAATTATTGGATTAAGATAATTCATGTTCAAATTTATGATATTTTAAAATAACTGATTTACTGGATAAGATTTGGCAAATTAAAAGAATTGAGAATTTGAATTAATTTGGGATCTTGAAAGGAAAAGTTGGTGTCAGACCCAAAAATTAAGGTAAATTTTAAATTTAATTGTCTTAGTTGAATTTAAATAATGTTGGAATTGTTTGGGTGTTATTTTAAATAATTGTTCAATTTTGTGGAAATTGGAATTAATTAAATATTTATTGAAAGAATATTTAATTAATTATTGAAGAGAGAATTTTATTTTTTTGGTGTTGTTAAAGATTTGAAGAAAGTTGAATGATATTGGTAAGTTAATTGCTAAGATTTAAGGGTTTAGTTGATTATTATATATAATTAACTAATTAAAAGAGTGAGAAATAATTATATTAAAAGATAATACAATTATTAAGATTAGGGTGTTATTAATTTTAGGAAGAAACAGATGATTTGATAGTTATTTAAATGGAGAGAGTTTTTATTGGAAAGGGAAAAGGAAAAGGAAAAAGAAAATATAATAATAATATTTATTATTAATAACATTATTATTATTATTATTATTATTTTAAGACCCCTCTCGATTTACATGCAAACAACTATTCATCTTCTTCTTCCTCGAGAAAAACCTTAGATGTCGCCCTAGTTGTTCCTTCACCGTCTCCTGATTTCTCCTCGACGCTTGCTCAGATGAAGTCGAAAGACTCCGCTCAGCCGAGACCAAAATCGAACGCATCTTGCTCCAAGAGTCGAGGTCCTCATTCATTCGTTGATTCGTCTTCATCCGCTTGCGAGCCACCATGCGCGAATCTTCGTCCAATCGTTCGATCTCCTCCGGCTGCCTTTGATCGTTATCGTCTGTCTCCATCTCTCTCGGTTTCAGTTGAAGCCGAAAGGGTCATCTGAGTCTATTGAAGTTGAAAGCGTCGTCCGTGTGCAGTCCTCCTTCGCGAGTTGTCCGAGCTAGTTTTCCTCCTCCATCAAGCCACACGCATGCCGAAGTTTCTGGTTGCCAAGCCGTCCGAGCTGTGTCCCAGATCTGAGCCAATGTATCTCATTTTTAGCCTTCTTGCAACCTATTTGAGCCATTTAGGTGAGTTTGTGTTGGGTTTGGTATGCCCAAATAGATACTCTTTAGATCTTAAATAAATTTACAATTGGATTTAAGTTGGGTTATTTTACTCGAAGGTTTGGCTAAATTTATTAGAGGATTTTAGCTGTGAATTTCTCCCAACAAAGGTTGAATTAGTTTCAACCTCCAATGCAACCAAGGTTGAATTGGTTTCAACCCCATTTGTTGGCAAGTTTGTAAGCCTAAAGAATTAATAGTTTGATGTAGTTATTAAACTATTAATTTAAATTTTATTTATGTTTAGGATTTGCCTATTGGAAAGCTTGACTGTTGCGGATAGAAATAAATTCGGTTTAGCTAATCTCGAGGTAAAAGATTCTACTATTAGCCCTTCGACAATAGATTAAAGAGCTTCCATGTATGTTTTCCTTATTATGCATTAATGTAGCTAGGATGCATGATATGACTGTTAGAGATGATTGATATTGATGGATACATAGATAACTATTATGTATGACTGAGATATGTGATGATCGAGATATGTTATAAATAAGACATGCTATGACTGAGATATGATATTTATGTTATGCTACATGTATAGGTTATGGTGTTCTGTTAGCTTTGTCTATTAGAGTTGTACTCACATGGGTGTCCCTCGGGATCACCACCAGTATGTGTTTTAGGAGTGGTCTGATAAGGTCACTTACAGCCCGATTTTCTTAGGTGTTCCTTTAGGTTACCGAAGACCAGTTTCTCTTAGGTGTTCCTTCTGAATCACTAAATACCAAATGTGTTTCCTTCGGGATCACTACATAGTGTGTGCTCAGGAGCACGATAGTTATGGGGTACTTCCTTCAAGGACCCTAATGGAAAGTTAACAGACACCTAGCGAGACTAGTAGTGCGTCCCTTACCGAGTCTATGTTTATACTCACTTTTTTCTATGTTTAATTTTTCAGGAAAAAGGTAGAGGTAGAGGAAAGTTGACGAATGACAATAAGTGACCGTGATTCGCCATAGGGGAAAGTTTATGATTTCTTCCACTTTATGTTTTCAGTATTTTGATTTACAGTATTTTATTTAAAATTTCAGAACTTATGAGTACTCTTATGATATTTTCTTATTATTTTAAATAAGGCCCGAACTAGTATATGACATTTTACTTTTATTTCTGCATAATTCATTTATGATTTATAAATAAGTATTTGAGGTTTTTATTGAAAAATGCCCCCAACTTTATAAATAAGTATATGATTTATTTAATTTAGTAGTAATAACATCAGCTTAGTATAAAGAGTTGGGTCGTTACAGTTGGTATCAAAGCCTTAGTTTTTGGGTTCTGTAGACTGACTCATTATGTGAGTCTTTGATTTTTGTCCCTATAGCTACACTGTACTTCGTCACTTGCCAAGTATGTTTTATGATATAAATTTATGATTATGCATATATGACATTGCCTGAATTAAACTAGATAAGTATGAATCTTATGAATGAATTTGTTGTAAAAGACTTTTGGTGGTGGAATTTAGGAAAAATGCCGTCACGCAGAAGTGTTCAAAAGGTGGTAGGGGAGACAGAAGAGCTGGACGTAATCAACCTGAAGGATAGCCTGATGTACAAGTTGTCGACCCTGCTGCACCTGTCACTCATGCAGACCTTGCTGTCATGGAGCAAAGATACATAGATTTTTCTTTCATCTTCTGCCATTTTTCTTTTATTTCTTTTCAAACTGTTATTTGGTTCAAGATCATGTACCAAATATAAAAGATCTATTTTTTTTTTCAAAATGTTGGTTGTTCAAGATCATCTACCAAATATAAAGGATCTTGAGAAAAAAAATGTCGTTTAGATTTGTTGTACAAAAAAAATTGTCAAATCTAAACGATTGTGTACCAAAAAATCTTCATAAAAATCGTTTAGTTTTGACGACTCAAATCTAAACAACTGTGTACCAAATTTAAACAATCGTGTACCAAAGAATCTTGAAAAAAATCGTTTAGATTTGAGTAACTAAATCTAAACAATTAAATCTAAACGATAGTGCACCAAAGAATAGCCAAATCTAAAGTACCAAAAAAGTTTTTTTAAAAATCATTTAAAATAGTTGTACGCGAGTGCCAATTAATCGCGAGTTGACTAGGCATTTTTTATATTTTTTATTGTAGGTTTTTTCCTTTTTCAAAATTGTTTTATACAGTATAAATATTTTACAACTTTGTTTTATTTTTTAAAAAACCCGTTGTTATAATTATTATCATTACTATTTCTTATATTTCTTATTTTCACATATTTTCTTATTTTTCCCAATAATCTACATTTTATTATTTCTTAAAAACAAACACTATACTTTTTTTTGTTTTATTTTATTTTTTTCAGTTTCATCTCAGTTCTGTTTTATTTGTTTAAATAATTGGATGTACTCAATTTCCATGTATAAGATTTTTTTTAATAATAAAATTTTATTAAATTATTTCACTTTTTTCTTTCTTTCTTTCTTTGAAATCTAATTGAATGTAAGTTTACGATTTCTTTCAGGACATTTAATGGAACTTTTAGCTTGACTTACCTTTAAAACTGCTACATATAATCTATTTAATTTTTATTTTGGAAATGTTAATAATATCTCAAAAAGACCCTAAACAAATAAATTTCACAATTTGATTTGTTTTTTAATTTTGCTTAAGACTAGAATTTTATAAATATTTTTCAACTTTGTAAAACCTAACTTTCAAATTAAAGCTTTGTCATGTTTTCTTTTATATTTCAAATTAATACTACAAATAGTTTTTTTAAACAAAATTCTAGTTTAAAATAGGCTTCGAATTTCAAATAAATCTCAAACTTTGAATCGATAGTTGAATATCAATTTTGCTAAACATCGGAGATCTTTTTTCCAATTTTCTTGAGATCTAAAGTTGTCTTCAAACCAAAACTTTGTTATGTGTTTTTTATTGGGACGTTTACAAAAATAACAAAAAAATTATGATAATAGGATCTATATCACTACATTTTCTAAATTGCAAAAGTAGCAAATTTAAAAGCACATAATTCTCTGATAGCCCTCTAATAACCATCTGATATCATTAATTACTTGTCATATTTGTTAAATTCGCAATATACAAAAAAAAAGGTGATATGGGCAGTTTTTTTCTAATTTTTTTGTCATCTGATGCAATTTTCCATTAATATATAATAGTTTCAATTGTCTAATAAATTTCAAATATTTTATGGGGTTTTCCATAAATCCAATGATAGAGTTCATATTACGAGGAAAATATTTACAAGAGTGATCCAAAAATAAGTTGATAATACTGTCACTCAGAAAATTCAACTATATTTTATCCTTAAGGTTATGGTAAAATTAGGTGAGACATTTCTTTTATTCAAATCTTAACTTTCTTTTATTGTTTATCAATTTTTATTATAATGTTAGATAATAGAGTAAAGTGTTTTCAAACTAGTGTTGTAGGGTGTTAATATCTTCCCTACGCTCAATGATCCTCAAACTTATCTTTTGTAAAATAAGACTAGTTTTAATTTAAAAACAGGTCACCAGTCACACTCTAAATTTATTGGTGACGACTCCAAACCTTTCACTCCAAAAGAGACCTATATGGTGGGATGTCGATCGCTCCGCGTCACCACAACGTTGCAACAATATTTTTGTTACTCGATGGATAATACTCATTCCTCGTTCTTAACATCAGGCTACTAAACATTCTTTCTATTATATCCTGGTCACATGCTAGTCAATTCTCGTTCCTCCTTCTAAACACCTGACTATTTAAGGTTATGTTTTTTAAGAGAGTATCATTAATACATTACATAAGGTATTAAATCAACTTGTTTACAACAATTGAGTAGATTTACCAAAAATTTACATGGTATCACAAATTATTACAAATAATTAGCCACCCACGATTTGGTAGCATATTGAAACCTATATTCTAATATCCTATCCTATCGTAGTAGACAACTTAGAACCGATCACAAGATATTCAAAAAGTTTCAAATAAAAAGCCCTATTGTCCAATGTAGATGACCCTTGTATGTTGCCAAAGTTGCTCTAATATACCATTCATGGGCCAGATTGAAGCTCGAGCTTTGTCTCTGGCAAACTACTAAATTCAACAAGTGACGGTGTAGTATGACATGTAGGCGCCATGAACTTATTTAAATCACATATGGAGATGTAAGAGCGGTATAAGTCATATATGAGGATTCAACCTTGGTTAATTTTGATTACTAACACCATCCAGTGTCGACGATAATTGATAAGGGTTTAAATGTAGTCCATGTCTGCCCACCTCGGTTGATGATTCTTTTCCAAACTAAAGACTAAATCTATGAATGTTAACTCCCTCTCCATACGTATGCGGCCTCTTCTTTCGTTTTGTCAACTATCTTAACAAATATACTATCACATTCACTGGAGTTCAAGTGACTATGTAATCACGAAAATGCAAATCTGTGTTTGTTGAATGCACAATGGATCATAGAACTAAGAAAACATTAAAGCACACGTACCAACAATGCGTAAGGGAGTGTCATAAATCTATGAATACACATCTTTGAGAGAGCAATCAAGAACCTCAAGACAAAAGAACAATCCCTTAAGGATTTGTAAAACCATGATAGTTTGAATTGATAAGGCTAAATACCTAAGACAAAAATTATTGATTAAAGGAAAATTTTACATCACATTCCAACCACTCATTGTTCTTCGTGAGCTCTATGAACAAGTCTTGCTTTGTAGTTCTTCATTAGAAATGGGCCCAACTACTAGGCTTATTGTATGGTCTAATATCTGTTGTGGTCATCCACTCCACAATTCGATCCATAATTGAAGGATCAACAGTGTGTTCAAGATCATAAAGGACTAAACCACGCCTCCTAGATGGAGGAATGCTAGGATCAATATATTTTGTGACGACCTTAGGTTTCTTCAGCTCAACTGGTGGTGTGTATGGTTGAGACTGCTTCCTCTCCTTGTAGTTATCGGCCTTACCAACCAAACCTCGTTGTAATCTTGAAAATGTTTTGTCA
The DNA here is from genome assembly GCA_025688845.1 of Cucumis hystrix. NCBI lineage: Eukaryota > Viridiplantae > Streptophyta > Magnoliopsida > Cucurbitales > Cucurbitaceae > Cucumis > Cucumis hystrix. The sequence goes on along the minus strand of CM046894.1, from coordinate 7,779,898 downwards.
CATCCCATCCCAAATGTCACACCACGCGACTAAGTGGAAGGCGTGTTGCCTAGACATCTATTGCAAATTACTCTGCGAGACAACACGACGAAAGCCTAGTAAGCAGAACAACTCTTTTACAAGCTCAACTTAACTTAACTCTTAGACGACAACTCAAAGAGATATAATGAAACAACATAAGAACTTAACTTCTTCTCTTTATTAACTTAACACTTATAGAGTTCACAATTACAAATTACAACCCTTAACTTTACTTTGCATGAAATAAAACCAAGTATGATATTCTCACATCCTTCTTCTTTCCACCAAGGTGCTACTCTTTGTGCCAAGCTGTTTAGAAGTATTAGACTATGATCCCCATCCTTTTTCCTTTTTGTCATCTTCAATCCAACCCAAGGACTTTCTTCAGGGCCTTCCTTTTCTTTCTTTGCCTCTAAACATTGCTCCTTGTGGCAGGTATTTAGAGGCGTAAAGGTGCAACCTCGTTCTTCACTTCTGACCAATATGAGGTCGTGGTTTCCTTCGTAACTCCCGAAACTTCTTCGTAGTGGCTTCGTTCCATGCCTCATTTCATAGAGAACCTCAAAGTGGCTCTAGATCGCCCAACCATCGGTCTTAGCGAATCGTGTTTAGGGCTATCATTTCCCTGACTTAGCTCTTTGGCTCTCTAGCTTACTTGATTTAGCCTCATCAATCTGGATATTACTCTCACCTTCCTTCTGAGTTGGGTCATCCGCGCTAAGGAACGATGCACTTACCAACTGGCTCCTTAGACGCATGATGAAATGCCATGGTTAGCACACATGTAAGACTACATAGTTACTCTACCTTTCCACCTTAACTAGGCTACAATGCCTCAGAACCAACCTTCGCATGACTTCAACGCCTGACAACCTAGGGAGGGGAAAACTTAAAACATAAGTCAAATGAACTTAGTGAATGAAGGGTTTGAGAAAACCTTTGTAGGGAAAACACATAGAATCCACAAATAGTAAGGTCACCGCATCAGATAAATCACAACATATCAAACCACCACAAATAAATCACCATCACAATAGGCGTCACAAGCACTGCGTGCTTAAGTCATTTCGCAACAAGTTCATCACTGAGACCTGAGATTCTCCCTAGCCTATACCTGGGATTCACACTCAACCAGCATCATGCGAGGTACCTGGGATTTCCACTAGTGTCTCGTCACATTTATACTTTCTCAGATCTGTTATTCACATTCAACCAACGTCTCATCACCAACTTGCTTAGACCTAGGATTCTCCCCTCGCCAAGAGCTGGGATTTACACTCGACCAGCATCATGCGAGTTACATGGGATTTCCACCAGCATCTTGCCTCAAGAGCATATCACAACTCGCCCTAACTTGAAATTCTCTCCTCGCCTAGACCTGGGATTCACATTCAACCAACATCATGCGAGTTACTTGGGATTCTTACCAGCGTCTTGCGATAGATCAACCACAATGCACAAACCACACGTCTAATAACAGAGGAGTGTTAGCTCAGAGCTTACTCCTATCACAATATATCAAAGCATCTCATAAACATAATCACAGAATGATAAAAGAATACTTACAATACCACGTTTATAGAACATCTCCTTTTAAAACGAAGATCATAAATACAAATATTTTCTTATTTCAAACTGTGAGACCATAGAAGGGTTAAAATTTTGGAAGTAAGTATTTTTTTTTTAATCACATAGGCTAGGCATTTGAATGAAGGAAAAGTATTATGAAAATATGTGATAAGAATAAGCATTTTGAAGTTCTTCGCAGGGAGAAGAGTGTTGCGAGCAAGACAAATTAGGCTATCTGAAACTAATCGCTGGATGAAACTATGCAACGAGAGATTGGAATTTTCTTAGAAATTTCCTATTGGTAATTAGCTAGTGAGTTACGTATCAAGTTAAAGTTTAAGCATGTTTGTGAGAAAGGTTAAGCATGTTTGTGAGAAAGGTTAAGCATGTTTGTGAGAAAGGTTAAGCAAGTTTATGAGAAAGGTTAAGCTTACACGTATACCACTTGTAGAAGGAGTTGGCAAGCTACTATGAGAGTAGAGATGACTAATATGTTTTGATAGTCGTATATAGAGAGGAAGACAGTAGAAAGCTAAGGAGTTTGATTTGAGAATTTGTGAAGAAAAGTGAAGTGTTACTCTGCTGAGAAGAAGAGCCAACAGGCAAGAAGAAAAGTTGGAGGCCAACCAAAGGAAGCCAAGTTTTCGTGAGTGAATTTCAAAAGTGTTTGCATATTTAAAAGCTTTCTTTGAATTTCAGAATGCTTGTAAATGATTATTTTGAATGAAAGCACACGTTTTGAGCTCAAGTAAAATTTTTGTATTTAAATGAATACGAAATTATGTTCAAACCTTTAGTCTTATTCTTCTTGTTGAGCTAATTGTTATGTGCACATAAAGAGTAAAAGGCAACCATGTAGAAAAGATCTGCATGGTAAAATAAGACGAGACAATGCATAAACGATGTGTATTGCATTTCGACCTGATCAACGAGGAAGAAGCCAGGATATTCCTGAATGTTATTCGCAGTAGTCTAAATGTGAGGATGATGAATCTTAGCGTAGGGAATGGTTTTGGATTTTTCGGTGAAAGGACATAGAGACTAACGAGTATTTATGTGTTCTGTTATATTTGTGAAACAAGGTGATAAGCCTGTTTGATTTAAAATGTATATGGTAAAGAAATGGAATTCCCATAGTGGAAGCGTATGAACGCCGTGCAAATGGAATTTAATTTGAAAAACAAAAGGAGTTTAGAGAAAAACAACAGTAAAGCCTAAACATGCTTCTAAGGATGAAAAGGAAAAAGAAACTAACCTTTGAATCTCCGAACACCATGGAGTCTTCCTTGTTATCCTCAAGGTGAAAATCAATAGAGAGTTGTGGGCTTCTGTGATTTGGTTTGGTGAAAAGGGAAAACTTTTATATGTTGAGAGATTTTGCAGAGAGATTGTGATCGATTGTATCTTAACAATCTTTCTTAAGAGAGATGGAGGGAGAAGTTATCAAACAACTCCCTCCTTCTCCATCAAGTAGAATAACTCGCTATAATATAAACTTTATATTATATCATATATAATATAACCAATAGTTTAGATCTCTAATATGATATATCGTTCTAATATGAATTGAATTCATCTTAATTTTAACCTATAGTTTATTTATGAATCTTATTCATATATATTATTACTATTATTTGAATCATATTCAAATATTAACTTCTCTCATAAAAACTTTATATTGTAATGTATCAAATACATTATATTAATTGTATCATATACAACTTATTCCCTTTAATCAATTTGAACAATTCAAATTGAACCAAAATAAAATTGATTCTCATTTATCCTTATTGAGCTAACAAGGGGACCTTATGGATCTACAGATTAAAGCTCCAATGATATGAGATTAATAAATTAAATTGATCTCTATTAAATAACTATCAATCCTTCCACTAAAGACTAATGGTTGCATTCTTCTTACTGCAGATATATTTTTGTGTCCATTAGATATAACCAATCAACGGTACAATGACCTTTCACAAATTGCTGGTAAGTATAGCTAGGCCAAAAATTATCGTTTTGCCCTTATAGGTACATCTAACTCCTTAAGTACCACTAATTCCTCTAGTGAACAATAATTATAGTCCCACTATAACTGAACTCCTCTTTGGCCAAGAGAGGGTGTGATACCACATTGTTCAAGCCTTGGAATCAGCCCTTATGAGAACAATTTCTATACTTACTCTATCTATAGATGAGTGAATTCCTTCTTGTGTAGCTACGTTTCTAGCTCCCCAATTAGACGAATCCCCAAAATGGTAGACATATTGAGTCGACGACATAGGCCACTCTCACCCATGCAAATCAAAGAATCGCCTAAATAGCAGGAGTTCACAACTCACTCAAGATTCAGGTCAAGTCACCTATGGTCATCCTAGTGAAATGTAGTCTCAACTAGTAATAGTGTTAATAAGAGAGACTATTCATTTCATGGTCTGATCTTATACAAACTCGCTCTAATGTCTCAACATAAATGATTAGGATCAAATCATTTGTAGTACTGTAGAACAATTGTAACAACTACAAAGCAAGTTGTATTCATAGTGTCACCAAGAAAAGGTATCCAACCTTATCCATCTACTACATACCGTTCAGGTTACCACTTAAACATTATCCACTTGTACGTCTCCACATACATGTTTAGGTTACAGAAGATAACCTTGGATGTTAGTTTATTGGTTTTGTGGGTTAATGCAACTAAATGTCAAATAAAATAAAATATTTTATTTTATTAAATAAATAAAATGTTTGTATAATATATACAATTACAAACTACAAGACCACGAGATTTAGTACATCAACCCCAACATATGATACAAAGAGGTGTTTTCAAAAAGGTTTTCTTAAAACCTCACTAAGTCTTTTGACTTATGTTTTAAGTTTCTTTCCCCCAGGTTTGAGACATTTTGGTCTGCTGATCAGGCGTTAAGGCCAAGTTGAGAAAAGGATAAGAAGGTTGCTAGTGAGGAGGCTTTCCAAGGCGATTAGTTAAAGTCGTTTAATTTTGTATTTAAACACTGTTTGTAAAGCATATTGTAGAACTTATGGTTTTTGTAATAAAAGTTCAAGATTCATTTAGTTCAACAGCGTTATGTTTTCTTTATCTTCTAGTAAGTTAATTAGACTTAATATTGAGCTAGGCGATAAAGCCAAATATTAAAGCTTAAGGACTTGTTGACTTGCTGGTGTTTAACCACGTCAGGAATGCTTGAGTCACACCACGTAACGCAATGCTTCAAGTGCTTGCAGAACGAGGTGTGACACAAACAATCATTCGATATTCGTATGCAAGAATAGAAAAACATTCAACCATAAACAATGGTTTAGAAATCACGTTCGAAAACTGATTTGTCATTCACAAACATTTATCCGTTATAAAGATCTCACAAAACAGTTGTTCATTAAAAGAAACAATCACAGAACAATGCTCCTAATCAGACATAGAAAACATTTAATAGAAACTTAGAAATCACGTTGAAATCTTGTTTTGTCACTCACAGAAGATACTTAGCCTCAACTTCATCCTTCTTTGCTTTCAGCTTTCTCCTCTCGTCCAACAGTTCTTTCAACCGACCATTTAGCATTCAAAACTTTCTCTTCTTATTTTCATCAGAAAATCTAACACTTTTGAACAAAACTCCTCTTTTTCTTTGTGGCTTTCGACCCTATTTATAGTGAACTCTCACATCCAAGGGTCACTTCTGTGCCTTACACGTGTTACCTTATTAACTCACCGTACCATGCTGCCAACTCAAACTCGACAAGTAGTCTAATTGTAACATCCCAAAACTATTAGGTTATTTTTATTATCATTTTATTTTGCTTAGTTTTGGGTGTTATTTGTGAAATTGTTTAAATTGTGGAGATTAAGTATTTTGGAAGGATAAGTGGTTAATTTATGGAAATTGGATTTCTATTGTTAAAATTGGTTTTGGATTTATTGGTTGGTGAATTTAAATTGTAAAGTTGGAGGTATTATGAGTAAATATGGTTATGTGTATATATAAAATCATGGAGGAATAAGAATAATTATAATGTGGGTTAATATAATTATTAAGAGAGGAGTACTTTGGCATTTTTGGAAAAAGAGCAAATTTATGGTGATGGAAGGGGTGGTTAATGAAGAAAGAGAAATTAAATAGGAATAGGGAAGGGAAATAATAATAATATATTTATTATTAAATAGGACTCATTGGATTGTGTGCACTTCATCTTCAACCTTCCTCCATGTTAAAACCCTAGCTGTCGCCCCTCTTCACTATGCGTCTCCTACGCCGCGAATCCTACAACTGATGCAACTCCTCCGCACGACGACAACCGCCGCGAATCCTACAACCGACGAAACTCCTCCATGCGTCCAGCCGCACACGTTCGCAAGTCGTTCGTCCAGCCACACGCGTCTGTCTCCACCAAGCCGCGTCCGAGCCGAAGCCTCTTCTAGTCGAGCCATCTTTAAGTTTAGCCTCTTGCAACCTTTTGAGCCATTTGGGGTGAGTTTGTATGGGTTTGGTACACCCAATTAAAATTTTTTTTTATCTTAAATGAGATGGTATTTGGAATAAGTTGATCTATGGTTGCTTGAAGGTTCAAGTGAAATTGGTGGAAATAGGACTGTGAATTTTCCAGTTAAGGTGGTGTTGGATTCAACCCTAATCTTGGGGTAAGCTTGGGTAAGTTTGGTTGCTTAATTAAACAGTAGGGTGATGGTTGACAAGATTATTAGCAGATCTCCTGGTAAGAGATTTTCCCCCCTTTTGATTGAGATGCAGTACCATTGGTGGATGATGTGATTATATGTATTTCTGAGATTATGGATGTTGGTATTATGTTGAGCATGTATAGCCTATAGAGTTCTGTTGGTCTGCCGGTTAGAGTCGTACCACGAGGGGTCCATCAAGGTCCTCCCTATATATGTTTGAGTAGTTATTGAGACGTGATTCGACGGGATCACTTACAGCCCGACTCTCCTTTAGGGTGATTCCTTCGGGTTCACCAAAAGCCCAGTTCAGTCCCGGTGGGACTACTGGATAGTGTGTGTTCGGGAGCACCATAGAGTGTGGTACTTTATTTCAGGACTCTAACAAAGAGACTAACAACACATAGGGAGACTAAGTATGGGTCTCTTACTGAGTATAATTTTATACTCATTCTTTTAAATGTTTAATTTTCAGGTAAGGGTAAAGGCAAGGGCAAGCTGGCGAATGATAAGAAGTGACCGTGGTTCGCCATAGGGAATAGTTCAACTTTTCCGCATTTATGTTTCAGTAATTATATTTTTTTTTGGATTTCAGAACTTTGGTAAAATTATTTTAATGTATTTCTTTTATTTTATGGGCCCAAACTAGTATTTTGTTTACCACTTTAATTACTTATTTATTTTCTTATTATTTAAATTTTTCTCAACTTATAAATTAATTTTCCTTTTTAAAAAAAAAAACTATACTTATTTGAATAGTAATGACCTCAACCTTCTAGTAAAGTTGGGTTATTACACTAATTGTCAGCGACGATTTGACTTTTCCTTGAGACACACACCTCATCTACTTGGAAAGCCAAACAATAAATCACCTAATTGTCCTTTTCTCTTCCTGAAAAGTCATCGGCGTTTCCTTTCCCACAGCAAGTTGTCAAGTCATCTTGACAAGACATCTTTCCTTGCCTTACTTCTTCTCGTAGTGTCGTGCTAAACGCCTAACTCTTTCGCGTTCAATGCATGCTTCCTTCTTGCCAATTGTTTTTATCGTGTCACTTACCTTCACGCGATAGATTCTTCATCTTATGCTTTTCTTTTTACATCGCCTAGTCTTTGTTCGTGTCTCTTTTTGTGGATCAAGGCCTCACATGTTCACTCCAAGAGAACGTTTCTCCAATTGAGACTATTGAAGTAATACATGTTTTCAACATCCATGAACAACCTCATGTCAACATAGGCTCTCGTTTTCTCCCTATTCATCATGGCCAGTTCGACGTAATAGACCATTGTCATCTTCACAATGTCCACGTCATTTTCAAACTCCATTATTTTGCATTCCTCTTCCTAGGGCATCAATGTGAATACCCTTTGTAATACCTAAGCACTAAGTCTTTCAATTCAAATTCAGCCCTTGAAACCCGTTTTGAATTTGGTGCCAACCACGACCTCGTCACCAATAAGAAATCATCTTGAACGTTGCATTTGAATCAAAAGTCATGACATCCCTTCTATACTGTACAAGTGGGCTGTTGAATTTTACATCTATATAGACGTAGCGACTGAATACCGTCTTTTGAAGAGATCAAACTGGGTAGATGTAAGTTTCTCCTACACTATCTTATTGGTGGGAAGACAAACCAGTAATTAGGCCAAGAAATTGATCATTCACAGGAATTTTGAATTGACTAACTATACTGCACGGGAAACAAAATGAAAAAAAATTATAGTTAGCCATTGATAAATCCTCACCCTTCGCTCCTCACTCCTTGTTATACTCGCTACTCAAAGCACGATATACTCAATACTCGATATTCCTCACAACACCCTAAACATAGTACTCGATCCTCGTAGACTCATTACACGACATCATGTACTCGAGACTGATGCTTGATCAATGGTCAGTGTTCGTAAACATAACACTATAGTCGGTGTTTGTTAACATTAAATCCTAGTTCTTCGTACTGAAAAGGAAAACAACAAAATGAAATGTAGATTCTATTTCGAACTCTACAATGGGACGAAAAAGACAATGTGAATATGCTTCAACTATGACCAAGTATCAAGCAACTCCTAACATGCATGTGTTTCAAAATGATTTGTTACCATTTGGAAGTATTAGAGATATCAAGAAGTAGGATGAATCAGAGTTGAGGAGAATAGAATAAGAAAGCACCGAAATTTTAGAAATGATGAGAGGAAACGTTAAGAGAGCACAAAAGTGAACTTTTTTATTTAAGTATTCAATTTTTAAAACTGGTTGAAATCGAGGATTTGTAGCGCGCAACATGGTAGCGTGCATTGTGTATATTGTGTATCGAGTAGTTAAAACTGTATTTATTTTTTTTGTTAACTTATGGAACGAGGGAGTGTGTGTCGAGCATTGAGGATCGAGTAGACATGAAGCGAGTCACGAGTGGTCAAACATGTAAATTCACATGATGCTGACGTAATTAGAATGTCATATTTCGTTGAGTAATGAAAGTGGGTCATTTATCGCCCCTGCGATGGAGAGCTATCTGTACAAAAACCCAAAAGTTATTCATTTGATAATTTTCCATAATTATATCTGGGAGGGAAAGTTGAAGGGGCATTTTAATGAATTAACATTGTTTGTTTAATTTAGGCTATATTAAATAAAGCAAAAAGAAAGGAGAGAGTGAAAAGAGGAATATCAAAACCGCGCTGGCCATTGACCAGTTTGGCCGCCTCGAAAATCCATTTCCATAATAACACCTTTTGATTGAATAGAATCAGAAGTAAATTCGAGCTGGTGGCAAGGATCTTTTGAGCTTGAAGACAAAGAAGAAGAGTATTATGGCGGCTTCGAAGCTCCAAGCATTGTGGAACCACCCTGCTGGCCCTAAAACCAGTTAGTTTGCTCGATCTTTCACAATTCATGTTGTAATTTTTGTTCTTTAAGGAGCAAATTGAAGTATGTTACCTCTTTTTTCTTATAGTCTTCTACTTTCTTTTTTCATACCATCTCATTTTCTAAGCAGAATTTGGGTCGCGATAGATCCATTTTCAATATGATTATTGTAACGTTGCGATGCTCATTTTCTCGTGTATTATGTGGGTCGGGTAGCCGATGACCATTGATTTTCAGATGGTTTGAAATGCAGATGAAGCTCAGATAGTTTTATAGAATGATTAGTGCAAAATCTGAAATGAGTATTTAGCAACTACTAGTCAGTCAACGTAAAATTATAACGTGGATGTAAGAATCGATTCTTTGGATTTAGTCCTATCACCTTTGTATTTAGACCCCATGCATAGCCCACATGTTTCTCGTGAATATCTCGAGTAGAGGAAAAGATTACCTTTTGATTGGATATAGGGCTATTACCTTTGCGCAATTGAAAACATAATGATATCTCAAGGAGAAGCAAATAATCGAATCAGGAGATATGAGTCTCAATTTATCGTTTTCTGGACAAACTTTTCCCACCTATGAATCGTACTTCCTTAATATTCCTGCTAGGATGTGTTTTGATAGGGAATTGTGCTTGTGTTCTTTTTTCCTTTTTCTTTTTTTGAGTGTCAGTGCTTGTTTACGTGCACCTCGACTAATCTCACGGGACAACTTGCTTGATCCTACAACATTTGGGTGTCAAGGAAATTCGTAAGATCCCCTTCTTAGCCATTTACTTACAACTAGCTCAGCCCATGAAGGTTGAATTGTGCTTGTTCTCTTAAAAGCACAAATATGGGTATGACTTATGCGACACATATGTGACATGGAAACGACAACATGCCATTATTTTAGAATCTACATATGGATATGGCAATGACACATTTATTAAAATATACATTTGAAGAAAATATGTATCATTTTTACACAAGGAAATTCGAAGTCAATGAACTTATGCATGTATGTACTTAAAAAATTAGTTTGATTTCAGTCTAAAATATTATTATTTTCATTATAATTATTTTTATTATAGGTGTCTATTTGATATTACTTAGCAAGTGTTTGATGCATAAATGTTCCATGCACGTCTAACAAATGCTTAACCTACTTTGACTTTGTATAACTAGTGTCTAACTCATCTATTCCACTAACAAGTGTGTGATATGTGTTCGACAAGTGTTGGAGCGAACTGAAGTGTCTGTATCTCGTAGCTCCTACTTCATGGTGAGGGTAAAGTTACTAAGTGCTCTTGGTTGTGCTTCAAATCATTACTATTTGACTCAGACTTGTTCTAAAAAAGTCTAGGCATTTTGAATTGTTTGTTGACACGGACAAAGTCAAGGAAAACCTCTTAAATTATTTCAATATTGGACCTTGGACATATAATAGTTCTGAATCGAATCTCTTTAGAAAGATCTTTTGTTTGTCTCATGGTAGCCTGCTCCAGTTCCCTTACAAAACTTTTCTTATTGGGTTAGCCACACACTTCACGTTCTTGACTTGTAGGGCATCAATGTATCATCACAGAGGCTGTAATTCTCAAGTTGGAATTCTTTTTGCAAGAAATTTACTCACATATTCACCAATGAGAGTGGAAATTGCCCATAATATTATTTTTTATTTTTTTATAACAACAAACGAATTTTATTGAGAAAGAACGAATGAATACACAAGTGCACAAAAAACAAGCCCACAAAAAAAAAAAGGAATACCACTACAAGAAGAGATTCCAACTAAACAAAATCAAATCCATCGTATAACTCCAAAAAAGCTTTCGATATTGAAGCCCAATGAGAGACATGAAGATGGACATGCCCCCACAAGTCTCCACTCACCCTCTTGACCCCCCTAAACATCCTACTATTCCTTAAACCCTACAACACCTGTAAAATAGCACAAACACTAACACTCCGATATTATTGTGCCTGATTCTTTGCCTTCATATTCTTCCACTTTGTCATTTCTTGTAAGAAACTCCTATTAAGTATAATGAAAGAATACAAACGCATAAAAAAGACAAGCCCATAAAAGGAGTCATCTGCTATCTATAGGAAAGAACCTCAATCCAAAAGAACACTACCAAAATTAATAGTTACAAAAAGTTTAGTTAACGAATGCCCATAAAAATCTATTAAATCTCATAACCTCCCAACTCCTCCAAAGTCCTCCACTTCTTTAAAAATGCTCATTTCCTCCTGAGCCACTCTCCAAAAGAAAGTGAAAAAAAAGGCATACATAGGAGTCCCTTTATCCCAAAGAGGGAAAGATCATCAGTATCTCCTCAATCCTAGAATGGTAGAGGACAATACCTATTGTGTTCCACAACTACAAACAAACTGAGGCACATTGACTCCAAGGGGAGTAACAAGCAACCCACCAAAAATAAACAAGATCTTCCTTCTACTTTGTGATTTTCGATGAAGTAGTATTAAAATGTTCCAAGTGGTTACCTAATCTGAAGTTTGAATTATGAATTTTTGTTTTTTTAATATGGATCAAAAGAAGCTTTATTTTTCTCATCACAGCATAAGGACATCTTTTGTATTTTTTTTTCTGTTGATAATCTTGTTTCTTATTCACAAATAAATAAACAAAAATTAGATTTCTTTCTTGCTTGGACTAATGTCTCATGATATGATTCCTTATTGAAAGATTTACCAACTGGATTTTATAATAGGATGTGGCTCATACCTACATTAATCTAAAATAAATTATCACATGATATGCCTAGAAATTTTATTGCAAAATCTATTGTAGGAATTCCTGGTGTTAGATATGAAATAAACTTCTGTGGCCTTGTAATGAGCATCACTAAGAGTAATTACAATATATTTTACTAATCTCAATTGGAAGGCTTTGTTTTGTAATAACTCTTTGGAGAAGGGTTGCTTCTTCTCGAACACCCCAGTTTTTGTCCTTTTTTGTTCTTTGGTAATAATATCTTCCTTTTTTTTTTGGTTTGAAAAGGAAACAAGACTTTTCATTGTTAATAATATTGTCCATTATTAAAATGAACAACCAATTATCATTTGTGGTCTTCTAATATTATTGTTGCTGTAGCTTTTCAGTTTTCCGCAATGTTGGCATGTAATGGCAATAATTGAGATCATTCTATTGATAAGCAATTTTTTCAGTCTATGCTTTAAACTAAATATGTCATCTGTACATGATTTCTATGAGCTAAATTCTGTTTGTAACACAGTTCACTTCTGGGCACCAACCTTTAAGTGGGGTATCAGTATAGCCAATATTGCTGACTTCTCTAAGCCACCAGAAAAAATTTCTTATCCTCAACAAATAGGTATGTGTGTTATCTGTGACATTGGATGTTCAAAGGGATAAAAAAAAGGTCATTCAAGCCATGTAAACTTCGTACCTTTTCGGTTTTTCTATCACCTAATTCTTTTCTCATGTGCTCTCATATTGCAATTTTGAAGGAAAATCAATAATTTAATATATTTTCCTTTCTGTTATAGTTTGATTTCGAGTTAGAACAGTTCCTTTATTGACTTTGTTTTGCTTACTTCATATGCATACAGCTGTTACAGCCACTGGAGTTATCTGGTCACGTTACAGCACTGTGATCACACCGGTAAGTTAAAGAAATGATTTGACGAATGAACTTGGAAACATAAACTTAAAGTGATACTAATACAACCATATGAATGACCCATATTTCGTACAGTATAAATATTATGTAGATCGTTGGTCTCCAAGTCATGTTGGTTCAATATTTTTATTTCATTTACTTTTTTTTGGATGAGAAATTATGATAGTTTTTCTATCCTGCATAAGTTAAATGTTCTTAGAAGTGACTTTTGTACCATATAATCAGAAGACCTTGTCTTGGTCTTTTAACAAGGAACTACATAAAAAAGGGTGCAACCCTTGCTGCACTAAGTAGAGAAGGGATAGATTCATGTGGAAACATTGGGAATTTTCCATCATACGTGGAGAATGATAGCTAGAAAAAAGATGGTCATCACTTTCACGTCTGTATTCCTGAAGGATGCTTTTCGTAATTAATTACTGGGGTGGATTTCTTGGAGTTTTACTTTGGAAATACATGTGGTTGATTTTATATTTGATTCTTGGTGTGAACATGTGATTATAGTATTATTTATGACTAATTTATGGAAGTTATATCACATGTTAGGAAAAACTATATATCACCTTCGATGATTCATGTGGAACTCTGAGTCCACTCTTTTTAAGAATGATAAAGCTTTGCTTCAAATGTAATATCAGAGGATTCTTTAGGGATATTGAAAAATGGAAAAAAAATAGTTTCTTTTCACATGAAAATTGGGCAGTATAGAAGCATAGTAGATCTGTATCTACCATCGATTGTGGGGGCTAGGCTAAGTTGAAATTTGGACCTGCCTTCAGAGTCTGGGACTTCTGGATGTTTCGAAGCTATTGGTTATCATTTTGGCAGTCCAACCAGAATTTGTTCTAAAATCCTAAATAGCTTGGATTATAGTTCAGCAAATTGAAGTTAGAGGAAATGTTTGTGGTTTTAGTTTAACTTCAATTGAAATTACAAAGGGACATTCAGGAAGTGCTTTTGTTCAAACTAGGTGTTGAAGGAGAGATTTTGGACCAACCACAAATCACCACGTCATTTTTCAAATAAATGAAAAAATTGCAAATCATTAAATTTAGGACTAATTAAAGGTTGAATAGTGTCCCAAATTGAAATTGAAGACATAAATTGGCGAATCCCGTTGATGCCATGTGTTTTCATCGTCACCGTTGGATTAAACAAAATTAATTTGGCCCCATTTGATACTATTGTTTGGGCAAAAGTCCAATTGAGCCCATAAATAGGCCTAATTAAGCATGCTAAAATGCTAAATAAGTCCCAAATCTAATTAGTTGGGCCCAAGGAGCCAAATTCATGGATCTACCAAACCCAAACCCACAAAGTCCGCAAAAAACTCTGATCAATAAAGGAGTTCTCTTCATTCGTGAGGTTCAAAAAATTGAGAATTCTCCCAATAGCAAGAAGACCTTCATAACTCCTAAAGATTGAACCACTCCTTGAAACTCAAGTTCTTTGGAGTTACAAATATTTTTTCAAGACTCCAACTTCAAGAACATCAAGTACTCTGCTTCCATACATCAAGCGTATGCATTCAATCGGGAGAGAATTAGAGATCAAGTACTAGAGATTGAACCATATTGCATCAAATCAACATAAACACAACATCAACATAAGTTTAACTCCACAAAACACGTTTCTCTAGAAACCTTGTGCAAACTCTAGGGTCTATGATGTGCCTTTCATTTCAGCCCTTATCTTGCAACTTCTATAGGGTGCAAAGAAGGAATCTCTCTTTAGTTCTTGGTCCCTCAGTATGTCCTTTGTGTTGGTGCACTCAGGAAACTCCTGACCATTTGTTTCTGTGTTGTTCTTTGCTTGTTGTGGGTGGTGCAAGTTGCTGGCTTTCTTTAATTTACCTATTTGCCCCCTTGGTCAGGTTGATGATTGATTATTGGAAATTTTGGGTGGTTGGAGTTGAAGTGGAAATTTCGGGTTTTCTTGAAGTTTGCCTTAGAGTTCTCTTGTGGTGTTTTTGGTTGGAAAGAAATCGAAGGATTTTTTAAGCAAGTCCTCTTTTTTTGAAGTGTTTAGGTTTTATACAGTTTAATACTTCATGGTTGTGCCATACTTAAAGAAAATTCTGTTATAATTTTCATCTTGCTTTGATTCGTGTAGCTCTTTGGGTGGGGGTTTCCTCTTCCCCACCCTTAGGCTGTTCCCTTCCTTTTTGTTGAATGTAGTAAAAAAAATTAAAAAACAAATTAAGCAAGGTTGATAATTCTTTGGACCACCTTTGATACAAAACAATTTCAGAAGATGAAAAGTTGGACATTTCTCCCTTTTTACCCTCAGCCGAAGGTCAACTAGATCCAATACGATTAAATGATCATGAACATTCGCTCTCAATTGTCAATGGGCAGATATTCAAAGTTTTATTGTTCAGAAATTGGAATTTGAGAGGAATAAAGGTGTTTGTTTAAACAATTATGTGAAGGATAAGGTGGCTTCCATAGGCCCAACAAGAAAGTTCTCCCAAGTGTTTGGAGATTAGAATTTGTTCACTTATTCTTTTTTCTACACTCGGTAAAACAGTATTGTGAACTCCACATTCTGCGTTTAGTTCTTTACCTTGAGAAAAGGAGTCTTCAGCATTTATGGAAAATCCAAAAGAAGATTATGGATATTTGAATTCAAACCTTTTAAGCAAAGACATTCTCTCGTCTTCTATCTTATCCTTTTGTGTTATTAATTAGACTAAGGAAATTGGAAGAAATTCTAGCTTGATTGGGGTTGAGGATTCAGTTATGGAGTATATTATTGGTATGAGTGGTTTGAAATTAAAGGGTCCAATTACTCAAAAAGCTATGGAGAATGTTGATCGTGAAAAAGATGTGTATCTAGAAGTTCTGGGCACCTTATTTTGTGAACTTCTCCCTCAAACTGTGGAAGATAATCGCAGATTTGCAATGTTTCAAACAACATTGATATTCTCAAACAAATGGTAAATAGGGGACTTGAAAGGAGAATTCTCCTTCTAACCTGTATTTGGACACTATTATGATCTTACAAAATCCCCACCCTCCATCCTTAGTATCTGGAAAATTCTCAGCTCTTATAAAAACAATCGGTTTGTATTTTTGTGAAATTTCCCCATTAATATCAAAGAAAAACCATACATGAAATCGCTGGTGTTGTATTTCTTGGGAGAAAGTGATCTCATTACGTCTAATATGATCTGTGTTTCAAGGAAATTGTATTTCTGTTGTTTGCCACATTTCTTATCTTTGGTTAAGAAGAATTCATTTGATCAAGTTGGGTTCGTTAGCGTATCTGGGTTCTCAGTTGTTTTATTAGTTGGTTTTGATATCATTAGTGGTGGTTTCTCTTGAGGAATTTGGTAATTTGGCTTCTAGGACGTAGCTCTGGGTTTTCTTAAGATTTGTTTGAGGTATATCATGTTGAATAGTTTTCTGCTTGTTGGTTGTTCTCTGGGAAGTTAAAATGCTTTTTTCATATGGAAGTTGCCTTTGTCTCTAATTTTTAAAGGGAGCTATCTTTCATCTAGGAACGAAATATTGGCTATAATTTACACAAAGAGAGGCTCTGAGTAGTTATTGTCTTTCCATTGATGATAATAGAATACTTTGCCAAATACAAACGAGCTTGGACGCATTTCCTACATTTATGGCCAAACCCTTATCTTGTCTCTCAAAATATTATCAAAGAATTGTCAACCAACCATTTTCTCTATATCAAGGTTGATAATCACTTCCTTTTTCTTTTTCCTCTCGTATTCTTCAATGAGCTCATTAGCTATTAAAGAAGCATCATTGATTTTCCGATTGGGATATAAATTTCACTGGGATGTAACTAAATAAGGCTATCTAAATAAGCCACCTAGTTAACTAACCAAAACTGTTAAAGCTGTTACAACTAAAATAGTTAGTCTGTTGTAAAGTTCTTATATAAATAAACATCTTCACCACATTGGGAAGATAACAGAGAAATTTTCAGAAAATATACTTTGGTCTTACACCAAATTGGTATCAGAGCATCATCGGACTTGGGACTGATGGCTAACCGTCGCGGGGGAGCTCCGGCGGCCGAGGAACAACAAGAGGCGGGAGAAACACCCGTCCTCTCTCCAAGAACATCAACCAGACGCTTGCTGTCGATTGAGAACTCCTTGTAGGGAATTCAAGAGACCTTGGATGTTGTAGTTAGAAGATTAGACGCAATGATTCCATTACAGCCGGAAGAAGAACGACTAAATTTACGACAATGGGGAGTGCAAAGAAGAAGAGGTGCAGGATTTCAAGGAGGTTACAGAAATCAAGAAAACCATCAAGAAAGGAGATGGAACCCACTTCACAGGAGAAATAGACAGGAAGACCAACGACTGGAAATTCAAGATTGGAGTTCTTCAAGCGGAGAAATAGAAAGCGAAGCCACCATCAACAACAGAGGACGCCGACTTGATCATTTCAGAGAAAGAAGGGCAGAAGCATATGAATATAAAATGAAAATCGACCTTCCCGCGTATGATGGCAAATGGAACATAGAAACCTTTCTTGATTGGATCAAGAACACTGAAATTTTTTTCAATTATATGAATACAACTGAACATAAGAAGGTTCAAATGGTGGCTTTGAAACTTAAAGGAGGGGCTTCAGCCTGGTGGGATCAAGTGGCAGTTAATCGACAAATGCAGGGATAAAAGCAATAGAAAGAAAAGGCATTAGTGAATCTTAGCTATTCATATTCCACCAAAGCAACCAATTCGATTGTGGGAGAAAATGAAGAAATTGATGAAACGGAGATTTTTACCTCCCAACTATGAGCAGACATTGTACACACAGTACCAAAACTGCCGACAAGGGTCCCGAAAAACAGCAGAGTATATTGAGGAATTTCACAGATTGGGAGCTCGAATGAATTTGAAAGAAGGAGAGCAACATCTGATCGCAAGATTTACAGGGGGGTTACGGATGGACCTAAAAGAGAAGGTAAAACTCCAACGATTCCAATGGCTATCAGAAGCTATAGCTTATGCAGAGACGATAGAAGAAATGATGGAAAGTAGAGGGAAGTACACAAGGAAAGGACCCTGGGAGAGTTCCACATCAAAAAATATGTTAGCACCACAGGCAAATAAGAACACCAGTACAGTAGAGAAGAATAAGGAACCAGAGAAGAAAGGGGACCAGGGTAACAAAGGAGATGCCACTGAAACTGCAAAAAAAAATCCAGAAACCCCTACAACAGGCCTTCTCAGGAACCTGCTATAGATGTGGACAAGCTGGCCATCCCTCTAATGCCTGCCCTCAGAGAAAAACAGTTGCAATAGCAGATGGTGAAGAAGATCTAAGCCAAAGAAGCAACGAAGAATTTGAAGAAGAGGCAGAACTAATAAGGAGACAGTCTATCATGTATTTTACAGAAAATACTAATCACTCTGAAAGAAGAACATCAGCCCCAAAGGCATAGTCTGTTCAAAACAAGGTGCACAGTGAAGAGTAAAATTTGCAATGTTATAGTCGATAGTGGAAGCAGTGAGAACTGTCTCAAAGAAACTAGTGACAGCCCTGAATCTCAAAAGTCAAATCCACCCCAATCCCTATAAGATTGGATGGATAAAGAAGGGAGGGGAAGCTTAAATAACAGAAATATGCCCCGTTTCATTATCCATTGGCAGCAGCTACAATGATCAAGTCGTATGTGATGTACTCGAAATGGATGTGTGTCATATACTCTTGAGAAGACCATGGCAATACGACACTCGAGCCTTACATAAGGGGAGAGAGAATACTTACGAGTTCCAATGGATGAACAAGAAGGTAATTCTACTGCCTTTAAAAAAGAAGAATGAGGAAGGAATAATCAAGAGTAAGAAAAGCAGCAGCCTCTTTGTGACGATCAGTGGAAAGAAGTTGATCAAGGAATGTGAAGCAGATATTCTGGGATTAGTTATAACTAATCAAAACAGGGATGAAGAAATTGTTGAAATCCCTAAAGATGTCCAAGAATTATTCAATAAATTCCCCAATATCATTAAAGAGCCTTCAGAATTACCCCCTTTGCGAAATATCCAACTCAACATTGAACTAATACCAGGGGCTACACTACCCAATCTGCCACACTACAGAATGAGTCCAAAGGAGTATGCTGTTTTACAACAGACTATTGAAGATCTACTAACAAAGGTCCATATTCAACCAAGCCTGAGCCCATGTGCAGTACCTGACTTATTACCTCCAAAGAAAGATGGGAGTTGGAGGATGTGCATTGATAGTAGGGCAATAAATAGAATCACAGTGAAGTACAGATTCCCTATCCCAAGGATGAATGATTTACTTGACCAACTTGGAGGAGCATGGGTTTTTTCAAAAGTTGACTTGAAGAGTGGATACCACCAAATCAGAATTAGAACCGGAGATGAATGGAAGACAGCATTCAAAACAAGGAGGGCCTCTTCAAATGGCTCGTGATGCCATTCGGATTATCCAACGCTCCAAGTACCTTTATGAGGCTCATGAATCAAGTACTTCACCCTTTCCTTAATAAATCGGTCATCGTGTACTTTGATGATATCCTAATCTACAGCAGAACTCTAGAAGAACACATTCTGCACCTACATCAAGTGTTTGAAACTTTGGCAAAAAATTAATTATACATCAACCTCAAGAAATGCGTCTTTTGTGTAGAAGAAATAGCCTTTTTGGGGTTCATTATTAGGAAGAATCATATCCTAATGGATGAAAAGAAAGTGGAGGCATTAGAAACTGGTCAATACCGGCTTCAACAAAGGAAGTTCAAGCTTTCATCGGCTTAGCTTCATTCTACAGGAAATTTATCTGTAATTTCAGCACCATTGCTGCACTAATTACAGACTGCTTGAAAAAAGGAGCCTTCCTATGGGGAAAGAAACAACAAGACAGCTTTGATTTATTGAAGAAAAAGCTGAGTAGCAAGCCAGTGTTGAGACTCCCAGACTTCTCCCAACCATTTGAAGTGGCGGTAGATACTTGTGGAACCGGTATTGGAGCAGTCCTATCCCAAACGGGCCATCCCATTGAATACTTCAGTGAGAAACTCAGCCCATCAAGACAGACTTGGAGCACCTATGAACAGGAGATGTATGCACTCATTCGTGCCCTAAAGCAGTGGGAACATTACCTACTGTCTAAAGAGTTCCTCCTAATAATAGACCATTTCTCCTTAAAATATCTTCAAGCTCAGAAATCTATCAACAAGATGCATGCTAGATGGATCTCCTTCCTACAGAGGTTTGACTTCGTTATCAAGCACAAAAGTGGAAAAGAAAATAAGGTTGCTGATGCACTTAGTAGAAAGCATTCCTTACTTTCCATATTAGCATCGGAAGTAATAGCATTCAAGCATTTACCAGATGTATACGAAGATGATGTTGACTTCAACCAAGCATGGTATCAATGCACTCATCACCTCCAAGCCGGAGCATTTCATATTTTAGATGGATTTCTATTCTAAGGAGAAAGGTTATGTATACCCCACACCTCCCTAAGAGCAGCCCTACTAAAAGAGGCGCATTCCAGAGGCCTAGCTGGCCACTTTGGGCAAGACAAAACACTGGAAATACTATCCTCCAGATACTATTGGCCTCAGCTACGAAAAGACACAAACAACTTTGTGAGACGCTGCCCTATTTGCCAAACAGCTAAAGGGACCAGCACCAATGCCAGATTATACAACCCTGTACCTATACCTACAACCATATGGGAGGATTTATCAGTAGACTTCGTTGTGGGATTGCCAAAAACTCAGAGACAGCATGATGCTGTAATGGTGAGTGTTGACAGATTCAGCAAAATGGCCCATTTCCTACCCTGCAAGAAGACTAATGATGCAGTCTACATCGCTAATCTCTTCTTTCGGGAGATAATTCGACTACACGGCATACCTACATCTATTGTATCAGACAGAGACGTGAAGTTCTTAAGCCACTTTTGGCGCACCCTATGGAAAACACTAGATACTACACTCAAATTCAGCACTACAGCCCACCCACAAATAGACGGCCAAACGGAAGTCACTAACAGAACATTGGAACATCTAATCCGTTGCCTAAGTGGATCAAAACCTAAACAGTGGGATCTAGCATTACCTCAAGCTGAATTTGCATTCAACAATATGAAAAACAGATCAACCGGGAGATGTCCCTTTGAAATTGTCTACCCCAAAAGTCCTAGACTTACTTTTGATCTTGCTAATCTACCATCACATGTAGATATCAACACTGAAGCAATTATGATTGAGAGAACTCAAAGCCTGCACAAAGAGGTACATGAACACCTAGAGAAAACTACTTTATCTTATAAACAAGATAAAGACAAGAAAAGAAGGGAAGTAAAGTTCAAAAAGGGAGATCTAGTGATGATTCATCTGAAGAAAAACAGATTTCCAACAGGGACGTATAATAAACTCAAAGACAGACAGCTTGGGCCTTGCAAAATACTAGAAAAGTATGGAGACAATGCTTACAAAATTGAACTACCAGACGACCTACATATCAGCCCTGTTTTTAATGTAGCAGACTTGAAGACCTACCACGTCCAGATGAGTTCCAGCTTGCTGATTAGTTCAACTCAGGAACGAGTTGATTTTGGGTGGGGTGGATTTGATGTAACTAAATAAGGCTATCTAAATAAGCCACCTAGTTAACTAACCAAAACTGTTAAAGTTGTTACAACTAAAACAGTTAGTCTGTTGTAAAGTTCTTATATAAATAAAAATCTTCACCACATTGGAAAGATAACAGAGAAATTTTCAGAAAAGATACTTTGGTATTACACCACACTGTTTGTGGATGACACTTCTAGACGGAACCTCCTCCAATGACCTTACTTGAACATGATCTGTTCTATAGATTGTGCAATTGTGTGCTCAAGTTCTAAAGAAAGAATCTCCACCACATTGTTTTTTCTCTATGAAATCAATCTATGAAAGTTCTCATCCCTTGCGATAGTGAAGATCAATGTCCATAGGGACAGTCCCAGCCAATCTCTTGCCAAATCAGGGACAGATTGTTAAAATATGAAGTAGCATCCATTGTCCTCTGCTTGCACTCGTGAATCTGCTTACGCAAAGTATAAAGGCAAGATGCATTCTGCCTCTTTGAATATAACTTCTGAACTATATCCCATATATTCCCAGCGGTAGCGACATATAACAAGGGTTTCCCAATTTGAAGTTCCATACTGTTAATTAACATAGACTGAAGAAGAGAGTCCTCCCCTTTCCAGATTCGCTCTTGAGGGTTTCTTGGTGTATGCCTCAATACCTCTCCTGTTAGATACCCAAATTTGTGATGTCCCTCAAAGGCCATCTTAATGGATTGAAACCATGAGAAATAATTCTAGCCATTTAATTTCAACCTTCAATTACTCTTGTGGAACTTTCCATAAAGCAAGATAAATAATTTGTAGCCATTAAGGTATGGAAAGAGGTTACCGAGTTCTCCAAATACATTGATAAGACTGAAGGAGTGGCAGAATTTGTGGAGTTTGTAGGTCACTTCCCTTTGCTCCTCCAAAGTCTTTGGTTCCCTTCTCTAATGCCTGTTCAGCGCCCACTAAAACTTCTTCTGGGAAAGCCCCAAGTACTTTATCTTCCTCCACTCGCATGCTTCTTCTTCCCTTTCTTCCTCGGCCAAATCTGAGACAAGAGCCAAGTCGTAGAAACTCCTGCTTCTATTCAAGATGTTCCCAAAGCAGTTTGTTAGAAGAAAGAGGTTGAAGGAGGCCTCAAAACAAAAATCTATAAAAACATGTTAGATCAGAATTGGAGTTTGTTAGATGGCAAAGTGTGACCAATTTCAAGCCCCATCCCATTCAAACAGGTCAGACTCTCAGAGCCATCCTAAATTTAATTACTGTTTTTTCTTTACCTAATTCAAAGGTAAAAATTTTTAGAGGCTCTCCTGGCCAAACTCCGATCCCTTCGCCTACAAAGAAGTGTGTTTTGGATTTTGAGTCTCCTTTAGTGTAAGCAGTGAGGAAGCCAACCATTTGTGGAAGTCACCTTAAAAGGAGGATCAATCACTAAAGGACCCTTTAGAATCTGATTTAAATGCGCCGTTCCAGCCTGAGGAAGATTTAAATTTTGAAAAGCTGGTCCCTGTAATTGCCTTTCAAGCTCAACATTGTGAAATTCCAGAGCATTTGAAGTCTTTTGTTGAGAAATGTGGAACATTTCTGGTTGAGTCCTCGAAAGTAGATTTTTTTTCTGTTTCATCAATCAATTATTTCTTAATTTTGAATAGTGGATCACAAGGTTTTCAACAGATACTTTTGATAGTTTGGTCATCCATTGCTTCTTGGTCAACATAATACGGATCTAGATTCTAGTCATTCATTCTAGTTTTAAAGGCACTTAGGAGGCATGTTGAAGCAAGGTCTTGTTCAGACTGACTTCTCTTTATTCCAGAAGTTTGTTTTTGGCAGTTAGGAGCTCTGGTTGGTTATTTCATCACTTTTTGGTGGGCAAAATAATGGTTTCCTCTTGGAAAAGAAATTGATGTTATATTGCAGTACGCTGGGTCGAAAGTTCTTAGCAAGACTTCTCAGGCTTGGGATCATTTTTTCCTTTTCTTGGTGTTTCCTCTCCATTCATTTTGAAGCTTTTAGTACGCAAGTCTTCAGCTGAATTTGAGCTTCTTAATGTCCCTGGTGTCTCCTCTCCATTCATTTTGAAGCTTTTAGTGTGCAAGTCTTCAGCTGAATTTGAGCTTCTTATTGAAAGAACATTATTTTTGCTTTGTAGTTAGTTCCTTTTATTGGCTTGAGATCTAGAGGATTTTGTTCAGCTTGATTGTGAGTCTTAGTTGGGGATGAAGGATCAAGATCAGAAGGAAATATAATATTAGTGGTGCACGGGTTTCAAAAGTGCGATGGTGGTAGTTTATCAGTCCGTTGTACAAAGAGTTTAGGGCACGTTGATTGGACAACTCACAACTCACAAGATGGAGAACAAACTTCTGTTTGGCGCATGCTCTTCAACAAAATGTCCTTTGATATTTGAAAATGAGTATAGGGCTATGAAACGTAGGCATGTAAGCAATGGAGTAATCGTCCTGGAAAAGAGGGTCAATGTTGTGTAAGACCACCAATTATTCACACATATAAAAGGAGGGGCAGGAAAGTAAATGAACAAATAAAATGATGAAAGAATGATGGGAAGGGATCGTGCGTGTGGGCGTGTGGGGCCCAGGTTCAGGAAAGAGAAAACTAGGGGAAGGAGCTATATAAATAGGTCCTTTTAGGGTTGAGGGGGTAGGTCTATTTTTTATGAGTTTTGACGGCTGCTTAGCCTGGGAATATCCAGCTACCCTAAAAAGGAAGCTGGGTTTGTCTTATTTGTATTTTTGAGTGGTATTTGAATCCTTATGGTTGCTGTACTGTTTTTGGCTATATATAAATAAAGATTACAGAGTGCTGCCTCTGTTTTTAGCCATTGTAAGGGTGGAAATAGTGCTGTTAATCAAACAGAATCCTTACATGTTGACTTTGTTGCCCGAAGTCTAATGTGGATGGAATGACCCTAAATGAGTTTTCCTTCATTCTGATGATAACTTCAACCATATCAAGGAGAGTAATGGTTTTTCTTTTTTTTTTTTGTTGCAATTTCACAAATCCCTCCACAAGCGCCTCCAATGAACTAAATTATATCAAGACTCCATTTTGTCCTGAAGAAGGGGTCTGATGTTCCTTTGGGTGGCCAGGGTGATTACTTAATGCATTTCTGTAGGATTCTTTGTTGGAAGTTAAGTGGGAAGGGACATTAATGGAGGTTGATGTAGTGGTTGGTGGGAAGTCTTTAAAAAGATTCCAGCCTTTCTGTTTTCACTGCTGGGACAAATCAACTTTGCTCATCAACCATTTTCTTCCAGCTTAGCAGTCTCTGCACAGTGCCCCATTCTGCTTGATAACTTCTCAACCCACATGCCATCCTTTGTTCTTTAAAGAGTTTTTGAATGAAAGGGACTCCATGAGGCTATTGAGGGTAGATAAAAGCTAGGCTGGAAACTCCACTGAATAGAGGAGAAAGCGGTGTCTTTGGTGTTCAGTAACTAACTCTGCTTCCTTTTCAAGCTTGGTCAGTTTCAATGGAAATTTCTTCCTTCTTGGAAGGAAGACTTTGGTGGGAGGTCTCTGGCCATTGAAGAGCGACCATAGGAGGTTATTTCCTGGTCGGGGGGTTGGCCAGAGTGGATTTTTGGCTAGGTAGGATCATGGATGGAGAGCGAGGTCTTCAATATTATGTGTTGACTTTGACAGTGGTGTGAAAAACATACATAAACAATAAATAATGAGATTAAAAGTCAATTGATGCTGAGTTCTTATTTTATCCCTTTAAGTACCTTCATCAACCAATAGGATTAAACTTTATCTTAACTAATAGCTACACTTTCTAACTCTGAATATCTTTTTTGTTTCTGGAAAATACAGAAGAACTGGAACCTTTTTAGTGTCAACATTGCAATGGCAGGGACTGGCATCTACCAATTGACAAGAAAAATACAGTAAGTCAGTCTCTCACTTCTTCAGGCTCATGAAGAAAAACATTTCTCAGCATGGTTCTAGTGGGTCAAGGGGATTTTGTTGTGATCTAAAATTAGTAATAAGTACAAGCTTTATGTTTACGATATCGACATTTTAACTTGGAGCCTAATTTTCATGTGAATATGCTATTTGCATTTTTCAACTTTATTTAATCTTTTTTGCATCAATCATGTGCATCTTTGCAACTAGTTTTAGAATATAATTTTGAAAATACAAGTCCGCAAAACTTTTTAAATCTAAGATGTAAAAGGAAGAACCCTCCTTACGGACTTGTTGGTCTCCATGCGATTTTGTTTCATGGAAACTAATCACTTTCATCTTCATTGAGCAAATTTCATGCTTGATAGAAATTAGAGTTCAATTGTATTTATGTTTTCTTGAATGTGACCTTAATATATTCACACAAAATAATGGTGTAAAAAATAAACGTCTGAGACTCCCCATTTAGGAATATATTAGGATTATCAGTATGTTTATAAGTGGGGGCATATTAACAATTAACTAAGGAGTTCGTTAGGGTTATAAATAGAGAGTGGGATTGGAGCAAAATTGGAAGGGTTTCAGAAGTTGACTTTCAAAGAGAAATCTCTCGAGAGGCTCCTATTATATTATAGTTTCCCTTGTATTTCAATAATTTTTTTCTGAGTGTTCATGTGTTTCTTTGTATTCTTAGAGTTTTATCCTAACCCATTCGATGATTGTAACAAAATGTTAACAAGCTTTAACGTAACTAAAAGAATTATTTGTTAGGAAAATGAGTTTAGAAAGATATAACCACTGTATTTTACCTTGAACTTTGCTGAGTTCTTAGATGGATATTTTGATAGGATTGTTTGTGATACCATCTCCTCTTTACTAATTTTACATTTCATTTGCAAAATGGTTGTAACAGGCATGATTATTTCTCCAAGGAGGAAGTAGCTGTTGCCAAAGAATGATGACGAAATATGATCTATTCTTGATTTATCTCTGTGACGATCAAAATTTCCCTTACTTTTTCATGCATCTCCTCCAATTCTGACCTTCTACCAAAGGCTCTATGACTTCTCCTTTATTTTCAATCAATTTATCTTTCTTTATTTTACTTTTGTAGCTATGCAACTATGCTTGATACTGTTCGGAAAAATAAATAAGATCCTATTTAGGCAACATACACTAATGAAACGCTTCTTAATGGATGAGTTATGGAAATTGTGCATTAATAACATCGATAGAAATTGGTCATCTTGAACTTGATGAAATA
Organism: Cucumis hystrix; assembly: GCA_025688845.1. Classification (NCBI taxonomy): domain Eukaryota; kingdom Viridiplantae; phylum Streptophyta; class Magnoliopsida; order Cucurbitales; family Cucurbitaceae; genus Cucumis; species Cucumis hystrix. Next base: position 7,753,315 of record CM046894.1, on the reverse strand, counting down.
TAAGCAGTTTATTTCAAGGATATGGGAATAATGAATATGAATAAAAAAAATCTAATTCCCAATTGATTTGTTATCTAAAAGGCAGAATGAAATCAACCGGTGGAACTCACCCCAATCTAGTAAATTGTTGTAGCGAAAATCCATTACTACAGAACTAACGTTTTATGAATTGGAAGGGTTCAGGGTGAAATTATTATATTATTAAAAGTTTTATTAGCATAGTATTTAATAATAAATTTTAATTAGTTTTTATTACAAATTTTATTTAGTTAAAGATACAAAAAATGCTTGTTAGTACGTATAATATATAATTTGAATTTTTCATTCTAGTGTTGTAAAACACATCAAGCTAGATAAACACGTAAACAACATTTACATTTTGATTTTAGCCCATTTTCATTCCTACATAAGCAAGATCTTATATTAATATTCACCTTCTCATCTAATTTGTTATAGTCAGATGCTTACTTGATTTTGTCGCAAAGAGCATGATATGTTCACTTCTTTCCCATGGGGGATAACCGAAGATAACAATTGGAAGCCAAAATTGAAAAGAAAAGTAGACATGTTGGGAAGTTAACATGGAGAAGAGATGTGGAATAAACGTTCATATATCAATTGAAATAGCAGGGATTGTGAGTTCATTAGACGATCATTTTAACAGTGAAATCAAACAAAGCTAAAATCTCAACATGTGGATAATCGTACACAATTTCCTTGCCTCTCGTAACAGTTTCTTACATTGATATGGAATTTTAAGGATAAAAAAATTGGTAGTGTATATTTTCTGTGAACAAATCAAGATTAGAATATGTAATCATACTAGAGAGAAACGATATACTTCAGGATTAGCAGAGATGTGGGATGTCAAGTAACTCAGTCCCAATAAGAGAAGTGAATTGGCAAGGACTAAACTGTAGCTGCTTCTCTAATGTAAAATGACAGGTCCAAGCAATCCACACAATCTAAGGTTAGCCCTTTCTCTTGCCATCTCTAATGTGATCAGCTTTTGAACTAGCTTCGCCGCCATCGTCGAGAGCATTCAAATTCAGACTTAAATCTAAAGTGCTTTCGTTCAAATCTTGACGCACTGGACGATCGTTGTCCTGAGACTGATGAAATCAAAAGGCCGACCATTATACATGTGTTACACTAGAGAAAGATGAAGCTTAGTGCCAAAGGTTACTGAAAATAAGTTCAGAGTTGTATAGCTCATCAGTTTACATTGAGCTTATGGAGCATTGCGTGTAACTAATTTTGAAAACTTAAGAGTACTCAATACTCACTAAAGAACCCAGAAACGTATAACGTGGCAGATTGAAATTACTTACTAGGACAACAAAATATAATTTACCTGACTTTCTTCCATCGGCACGTCATTAATATCTGGTTTCTCATCTTGAAGCTCCCCCTTGGTTGCTACTGTACTACTTGGTTCAACATCATTTGATTCGAAAGCTTCATCTTCGACATTATCAGTGGCTTCATTTTCTGCAGCCTCGTTTTTTTGTTCCTCTAACACAGCAATCTGCACACAAAGACAAATAAATGCACTTTAGAACTTCCAAAGATTCCACTTATTTATAATTTAGATGTGTACGTCAATCATAATTATGAAGCTTCACCACCATCTTCCATTAAGACAAACGGTACCTAGAAAAAGAACCCAACTGTTGGTGATCCCTTGAAAAGAACCCAACTTTTGGTGATCAAAATAAACCCCCCACCCCCCGGAGTATAACCTAAAAGAGAGATATTATGTCCAAAACCAAAACTCCACATATCCTAGGAACTATCTAAATTTTTAAAATCTTAAAGTAAAAAGTTGTCTTTCTAGTATGAAAACTAACAAAACATCAACAAATGTCTCGCTACAGTAAGCAATCTTTATCCCACAACATTGAAACCAAAATAGCCTTTCTTTAATCATCTTAGACCCATCCTCTAAACCAAAGAGATACAAAAATGTCTGGCCACAAATGACCCCCACACCTTCGAAGCAAAGCAAAAGGAAAACTTGTAACGAAGTGATTCAAATCTTCAGTAACACATTTACACTAGATACACCTATAGGGTCAACGAGCCTCTTTAAACAAAGTCTAAGCAAATGATCCTTCCAAAGACGAGGCAAGAAAAATATGAATCTTCTTTAGAGTTCAACTTCTAGTGTTTGGAGGAACAAAGAGAAAACGAGGAGAGGGGAGAAAACCAACCAAAGATCGACTTCCATGTGAAGATATCAAAGAAATAAACCTACATACAATGATAACTGTGTAAAGAAAGGGTCCGTCTTGGGATTAAAATAGTGGAGTAATCAGTAGCACTGTAATATATATGCCCTATCATTGCCAATTGTATAAAAAAGGACATTAAAAAAAAATATCCTACGTTTTTAAAAGAGGGGGAAAAGACATAGTAACAGCGTTACATAGCTACAATCACTGCAAGTGTCAACAAAGTATCTATTTGTTAGTAGTGTTCATTAAAACAATATAAAGTTCATAAACATCAACATAATTTCTAAAGTTTGTATTCGTCAAGCAGCTAGAAAGATCTATGTTTACCAACGAAGACTGCTCCTCTAACCTTGCCCAGGCAATCTTGTCCAACTCGCCTACTTTTCCCTCTTTAAGATCCTTAATGAGGTGTACAGTTATTTGGAGAAAAAGTTAGAAGACAAGCTTGATAGGGATGCTCATAGCCATGAAGGGGGAAATCAGCTTGTTGTTTGCTCAAAATTTTATCACGTCTATAGACCTATTATTTTTTTAAAAGAAAAAAGGGCATATGTGGATCTAGCTAGCCTCCATTAAATCAAAAACCTCCGATCCTTTAAAATCACACCTATCGAATAATTAGAAAAAAATTGTAATTGAAGTCCAAAAAATCTAACAAGAAACCAAACATCAACCAGGTCCCTTTCCAAGCCTCTAAATATTACTGTTTTTCTACAGAAACAACTTTTCTTTTTCAAAAAAAAAAAAAAATAACAACTTGAGAAAAAATGAAAGAAAACAAGGATATCCAAGAAAAAAAGCCCCACAAAAGAACCCCACAAAAGAAAGGGTTTCCAAATGGGTAAAATATTGCTTAGATAGTACAAAAAAACCTCAAAACTCAAGCCCATGGAGAAACATGAAACCTCACTAAGGACCAAGTCTTACAATAGTCTCTTTCCACACTCCTTAACACTATTGTTTCTCGCACACCACAGATCCCAAATCACAGCATACACCCCAGCAAATTAAAGGAGACGCCCTTTCACTCTAAAGGCCGATGTAGAAGGTATTTCCCAATCATTAGATGAACGTCCCTCTAACAAGCCAACGAGACATCAAACTCTTGCAAGAAAAAGATCCAAACAGATCTTGTACACGGTCGTCCCTTTAAATAAACTGTTCCTCTCACCCCAAAGATTCCATAATAGCATACATACCCCGACAGGACACAAGAAATGATCAATTTCCATAAAGTCAAACGGAGAAGGAATTCCTCTATAATCTCAACCAGGTCTGTATCGCGAGCCAACTAAAAGCCATACACCTCAAAAAATAACTACACACAGGATGTGCAAAGTTGCATCACAACTAGCTTCAGAAATTGGCCAACCAAGAAGCACCATCTTCACTACCATGCTTTCTCAAAAAGAATTTCTTAAAAAGGACATGTTCATCTTTCAATCAAGAGGCCACCAACTGAAGTCTCGATTGTGAGACCTTCAAAATTACCAATGTTGTTGACAAGCTGCCCATCAGAATCACAGCCCTATGCTAGGGGTGCTAGTAGAAAAGAATTAGGAGTTTTACTGGGGTATAATAATTAGCTAAGGAGATTTTGTTATAAACCCTAGGCTTAGCTGGTTTAAGTTTGATTATCATAAAAGAAATAGGGTTTAAGTACATCACAGTGTTTTCAAAACGCTAGGTGCACTTTAAGACGAAAAGTCTTCTAATTGCCTCAGGACGAGAGGTAATTAACAATATTATCTATTAACATTTACATATTATAAAGACCTGTTTTCAAATATAGCATAATGAACCAGAATATTTACAAAATATCACAATCTATCTGTGATAGATTGTGATACTTTGCTATATTTATAAATATTTTCTTCAAAATAATTTTTCCTATTAAATTATTAATAATACCAGTAAATACTCGTACTATAATAGCATTGTTTATCTTTGACATGATTATCTTAAACAACTGAGTTATTTTTTAATTTAGTCAATTTTTTTTACATCATTAAGGTTGTCAATTTGAAATAATAATTAAAATGAAAATTTTAAGCTGATCTAAAATCTAACGATTGACTTAACATAACTAAATATTACAAAAACTCAGGATTTCTAAACCTACAGTCCAAATCTAATACCGACTTCTTGAACCTGCACTCCAAACAAAATAATTCTAAACCAGCTTAACACAAATGCCCGCTCAAGGTTATATCTAATCTCTCTAAAACTGGGTTCTCTTCTTTCTGGCTGGATGGTATCTTAATGATGCCCATCTTATTCATGTCTATTCTACATTCCTTTCCCAAATTTAAGCTCCAATCCTGTATTTTGATAGAAAAGGTATGGAATAAAACTCCATTGTGGAAGCCATGAAACTTTACTTTACAATGCCAGAAAGAATATAACAGTCTGGTTAGAAAGACGTTGGGAGAAAAATAAACAAGAATAAACAAATCTTATTGTTGGTAATTACATTATTTCCAGACCATCAGGGAAAAAAATTCCCCATACCTCTTCATCGGATCTGTCTTTTTCTAAGGGATACTTAAAATTTGCCATTAAGGAAATGAAAAGCAGACTTATGTTCCAAACTACAAAAAGGTATTAAGGAAAAATTGCCCAGAAAAAGTAGAAGCAATAGAAGTACAAAAAAACAAGATAGCAATTATAAGGGAACAGGGAAATTCTCTCAGTTAAAAAGTTACAATTCCAATCTTGAATAGAGCAACTCTTGAAGTTTTCAGATCATCGCATCTGTCTTAAAAGCACTTGTAAGATGTTATTTAGACTAGAGAGAGATTGATTTACAAGTTTACCTCTTACGAACTTTATCAGTACGACCTTACTTGAATAGGATCTATTTTATAGGTTGTACAACTGAGTCCTTGAGTTCTAAAGTCTACCTTTGATGTCTAGTGAAGGACTAAGATTCCAAAGAAAGTTAAGCTTTTTTCTTGGTTAGTTCTATTGGGTCGTGTAAACTCAATGGGCGGCTTATGAGGAAGTTACCTTTGTTAGTTGGTTCCTGCTGTTGTATTATTTGCCAAAAGGCAGGGGAACACCCAGATCATCTCTTCTAGAGTTGTGAGTTTGCGAGGTCAATGTTGAATTGCTTTCTCCAAGAGTTTGGTTTCATGTTGGCTCCACAGAGACGAGTGGCATGCTGGCTCCTAAGACATGCTACATCCACAACTTAACTATATCCTAGTATTTTAGAAATTGGTGCATCATCGAATCCTATGTAGATGCTTGTGCTTCCTAGAGTTTGTCCATGCTTTTAAGTTTTGTGTCTATAAGGTCCTAAAATGCATCCGGTCTATTTGCAGGTTAGGCTCTTTACTTGGCAAATTAGGTTCAGCAAGGCAACATTTTAGTAAGTTAGGTAATTCTTTACTTAGCAAGTTCTGCTAGTTTGAGTGAACACTTTAGATAGGCTTGCTATGATGATTACTTCACATGTGGTGCCTTTTTGTTGTATTCTTTGTCGGTAGGCAAACAAAAACCTGGTCATCTCCTTTGGGGCTGTCAGCTTGAGCAAGTTGTGTGGAGTTGGTTTGCAGGAGACTATGTTGGGATAGCCGGCCAAAGAGATGTTTGTGTTGTGATTGGGGAGTTCCTCCTCCATCCACCTTTTAGAGAGTAAGGTCGTTTTTTGTGGTTTGCAAAGGTGTGTGCGGTGTTATGGGATATTTGGGGGTAGAGGAACAATAACGTGTTCAGGGATAGGGATAGGGATAGGGACCCTTGTGAGGTATGGTCCTTAGTGAGGTTTCATGTCTCTCTTTAGGCTTCGGTTACCAAGCTTTTTTGTCACTATTCGCTTGGTAACATTTTACTTAATTGGAACCCCTTCCTTTAGTAGGGGTGGTTTGGTGGTCTTGTTTTTTTGTATGTTTTTGTTGTCAAGACTATATTAGTAGAGTTGTGGTTTGAAAGAAATTAGTGAGTTTTCCACGACAAGACTTCACTTTGGTTTGATCATTATGAGTTTGCCCTTTTAAATGTTTCTTTTGGTGCTCTTTATCTAAAGCATTTCATGAGACAAAGGTCCACATTTGCCAATTGACTACAAGTATACTCAGACACGTAAATCTAAAAATCCCAGTAAAGTAGACCAACAAAGCTACAGCAATGCATTTAAAACTTCAAAATTCAACAAACCCAGATAATTCAAACAGAAGAAAAAGGCGGGTACCGGCATGTATTTAAATTTTCGGCGAGGAGGCTCCTCTGTCACCGTTGGGGTGTCCTCTTTGCCGGCGTTCTTTTCATCGGCGTTGCCATTGTTGAGACTCTGTGTAATAGGCGTCCACTTGAAAAGTAAAAGATGCGAAGCGTTAGTAGTAGAGTTGGCAGTGGCATTGGCGGTAACATTGTTGGGGTTAGTGTGGCGCTGAGAGTGGGAATGGTTGTTGGAAGCGGTGGTCGACGGCGCAACGTGGATCCATTTCTTCTTCCACTTCCTGACCGGGCCAGTGAAGACGGTGGCGGGTCCGTAGCGAGTTGAAGAGCGGCCGAGTCGGGCACCAACGCCCTCCATCAATCAATCAATCGGTCGAATCGGTGGCGCTGGCGTCAGGGTGGGGCGTCCGATCCGTATCGGGGGGAAAATTAAAATTGGGAAATTCTTATCTCCTTCCCTCTAAAATGCTTTTTGGCTTCGACTTATTAAAAGACAGATGGCTTCTTCTAAAACCGTGTTTCCATCCACGACCTTCCTCCTTGTTTTATCAAATCCTGCCCTTCAAAATCAATACCTAATTATTATTAATAATAATTATATATGGTAAAGTGAACTTAGCTCCTAGTGTTTTCTCTATTTGAAAGGTTGTTTCTTCATCTCCACACTACAAAGGTTAGTTTAGAAATTAATATTTTTAGGGTCACTAATGAAGCTTTTGCAATTGTAGAGACCAATCAAAATAAAATTTATATTATAAAGATTAATATTACCTATACTAAGTAGTACAAGTGACAAGATCGAATCCATCCACAGGGAAGCACAAAGGTTAGTTTGGAAAATTGCCAAAATTAAGACATTTTCAAAGGAGTTTAGGAGTCTTAGGATAACTTTTTAAAAAGCAGTGTCACACCCAACCCGATTGTCGCACCTTGTGAACAATGGAGGGTGTGTCGCCTAGACACTTCAACGCATCTTCCCTCCAGGATGATGCGCCAAGAATTTAGTGAACGAAACAACTTGATAATTTAAAATTTGAACGCATAAAAAGGTTTTTAAATGAAAGAAGATCAATTCATTAAATAAATTATTATAATAGTACATTTAACCATGGGTGCTTAAGTCCCCCGAGAGAAAATAAATTACAGACTGACTCGATCTTGCTTGCCTAGACCCTACATGTTATGCAAAAAGATTGTGGCCACTACCAACATTATGCGTAAGGCATAAAAGGCGATCATGACTGCAAGTTCAACGTTGGATGTCCTTCGCTACCTAGAAGGAAAATAAAACAAAATTTGAAAGCTTAGATGAAAATGTCTAGTGAGTTTTGGGATTTATGTCCTAAAACTCATAGATTGTAAATATAATTCATTGATCGTTATTAATAGTGTTATTATTGTAATTTCAATAAATGTTATTGACTATATTATTAGTTTTGTCTTAATAATCCAAATCCAATAAACTAATATCCTAAGTTGTTTGACGTGTCTTAACAATATGTAGAGACACACACAGATCAATGTTCGAGATCAGCTTAAAAGGCTATAGTAAAGGGATAAGGTTGTATAGCTTATACTGGCAACACTATGGATACGGCTCACTTTGTATTTGATACAAACGCAATGATCCAACACATTCGTGTAGTTGACATACAAGTGAGGGTATCCTATGCAATGAGTTTACATAAGACCAGACTACAAAATAGTAACCACTAGATATAACTCCGTTAACAAGTTAGGTTTCTATTTCATTAGGATGACCTAGGTAACTTAGTCTTAATCTTGAGTATATTATAAACTCCTGTTCTCGAGGGATTGTCCTTTGATTTGTATGGGTGAGAGTGGTCAAATTGCTAACTCAATAAGCTTATCATTTTAGGAACAAGACCGAGTGGGGAGCTGGGGACATAATTACACAAGATGAAATTCACTCATTCCCTACTTTAGGGTAAGTAGATGAGTGTTCCCTTAAATGGTGTCTCTAGGACTTGAACAAAGGGCTCTACCCTCTCTATGGCACGGGAGGGGTTTCTGTTTATTGGTAGGACCATAAACAGGTTGTTCACTATAGGAGCACTGGTATTTAAGGATTAGAGGTAATCCAGGGGTAAAAAGGTAATTTGACCTAGCTGATGTTACGATCACTCGTGAAGGACTAACTTGCTGTTATTAGTCTATATCCGTGGACACAGAAATATATCTACAGTGAGAAGAGTTCAACTGTGAGTCTTTAGTGGAGTGTACACATAGTTAACAAATATTGATTAATGTGGTTAATAAGTTTAGCCAATTAATCTCATATTGTTGTAGCTTCTGATCTGTAGGTCCATTAGGTTGTGACGACCCGGACTTTTCGGACTGACCGTCTAAGTCGTCAATTTGACACAAAACCGTTTGTTTACGAAAGACATAGAACTTTAAATGAAACCATACGAATTCAAAGAAAATTTAATCGGGCCCTATTTCAAAACATGAAATTTTAAAGTACTGTTTACAAACTTTAACTACTTTTAAATTCAGTTCAACAAAACATTTATAAAATTGTCAGCGGAAGCAGTTTAAAGGACAGTCTTCTATGGCCATTCACGAGTCCTTCTTGTCCCTCGTCGGTCTACCCCTCGTGTTACCTTTGCCTGAAAAGTTAAACATAAAAAGGGTGAATATTAATATACTCAGTAAGGGACCCACTACTGGTCCCGTTCGGGGAAAAATAAATTATTAGTATCCTATGGTGTACCCTGCACAGTCACAGTCTAGTGCTCCCGAAGGATGCACATATCAGTCTAGTGCTCCCGAAGGATGCACATATCAGTCTAGTGCTCCCGAAGGATGCACATATCAGTCTAGTGCTCCCGAAGGATGCACATATAGGGGATAATCCCGAAGGACACCCGCAGGGTAACTATTCATTAGGAAAACTAATAATTTATCCCCTCAGTCCATTCTATACTTCTTAACAGTCAATTTACAACTCAATCAAACGTCCTCATCACGTGAACTTTCCCCTTGACCTCAAACAACCATTTTTATTCCAATTTAACCCGAGGACTGTCACAAACACGTTAACACCTCAGTCGACAGCAAAACCAACCATGACATTCACTTCAATCTAAAATAGCACGACCATGATTTCTCTTCCGTTCACAATACATCCTCATAGTCGTCTACCAGGCATTCAATTTACACAACAATCTACTCATTCAAGTCACACATTATGTAATCACATCTACGATATCCAGACATTTCCACACCCTTGTATTTGCACATATATATATATTCAACCAGTCATAACATACTATCAACCACAAATCCACATTCAAACATACACCTCATAACCGTTATTTCCCCGCAGTATAACAGCACGAAACATACAGCCAACACATTCAAATAACATTTATTGAGTCCAGTAGAAAGTCCCTTACCTTGGCGTTACTCTAGTCCCTTGACTGAATCCCACGTTTGCCAACAACTCAATGTCACGAAACGAGTCCCAAATTAACAATTGTTCGTTGTGAACCCAACGACTTCAAGTGTTACCCTCAACCTAAGATTGAACATCCAAGCAGTCAATTTAACAACATCCACAAATCGAATTTTTCAATGGAAATCCCCAAATTCATCAATTTCATCCTTACCAATGAAGTTTCCAACATGGACGTTGGATCCGCGGCTGGATGGAGAAGGACGCGCGGGGAGTCACGACGGCACGTGGAGTCACGGCGGCGCGTGGAGTCACGGCAGCGGCGCGTGGAGTCACGGCGGCGGCGCGTGGAGTCACGGCGGCAGCGCGTGGAGGACAGATCCGAGAAAGGGGTGCGGCGAGACGTGCAGATCTGACGTTGGCGTGCGGCTGGGGAACGGCGGGACGTGCAGATCTGGCGTCGGCGTGCGGCTGGGCTGGACGGCAGCTTCGTGAGGCTTCTCGAACGGACGGGTTCGGCTGGGTTTGGCTGCGGCTGCGGACGGAGAGACGACGGAGACACGGACGACGTCGGACGCAGCGGCGCAAGGCTTCGCGAAGCGGACGGACGGCGCGAGGAAGGAACGGATCTGGGCAGACGGCTACGGCTGTGTGCGGTGGGACTTCGTGAACAGAGGCGCGGCGCGGCGCGGCTGCTGCGGGCAACGACGTGGGCGGGGAGGCAGTGCGGCGTGCTACGCCAGCGGGGCTTCGAGGGCAGAGATCGAACGACGGCGGCTAGGGCTGGAGAAGAAGGAGAAAAGGAAAGAAAATGGAGGGGGGGGGCCTGCACGCGGGGGAAGAAGAAAGGAAAAAGAGAAAAGAAAGAAAAAGAAAAGAAAAAGAAAAGGAAAAAAGAAAAAAAAATAATTATTTAATAATAATATTTAATAATAAAATAATATTATTTTATTATTAACCCCTTTTTTTTTTTTTTTTTTTTCCAAGGGCGTTACATAGGTCCTCTTACTAGCTTGTATAAGATAATGAAATTTATTTATATTGGTTGTAATTTGAAATGTTCAAAATTACATTAGGAATCAGTTTAATGTATAGTGATATATTATAATATAAAGTTTATCAAACTTAATTATATAAATTTAGTTTTGGATATGATTCAAATTTAATTTATGAGAGATAAAATATTTGAATGAGTTCAAATATTAATTTAATGTGAATTTGATTCATATTAAAATTATTGGTTATGAGAGAAATTTATATTTGAATATGATTCAAATTTAATTTAAGTTAAATATAAGATATTTAATTTAACTATTAATTAATTAGAGAATTAACTAATAGTTTAGTTTAATTTTAGAGGAATAGTTAAAAATAGCAAATTTGACAAAATATTTACAAGTTATAGAAAAATTTTCAGATTATATCAATAATAGATATTGATAGTCACTATTGATAGGAGTCTATCAGTGACTATCATTGATAGAATTCAAAATTTTGCTATAGCTGGTAGATATTTTAATTTATTTTGCTATTTTTAAAAATGTCCCTTAATTTTATTTTATTAAATTTGATTTAGTTAAATTACTTTAAAACTATAAGATATTGAAGAGATATTCATTAAATATGATTTAAATGAAATATTAATTAAATATGATTTAATTAATTAATTAATTAGTAGATTTGAAATTTCTATTAATTTAATATTTTTTAAATTAATAGAATCTCATGATTCTTTCTTACTCCTTTAAGAAAAGTGAGTTATAAATATGCAAAGAAAAACAGTTTTTCTTAATCAAATTAAGTCAATGCTTTTACTCTCTAAACTTTTTCCCATCCTAGTTGGTTCTCACAAACCAATCTCATCTCAGATGATAGGAAGATCTCTGACGGATGGTGTCCCAATTTGGAGTTTTAATAGAATCTGAGGTGTCAAAATAAGTAGGTTTTTCATTCTCTAATCTATAATTAGAAAGCATGCAGCCTTTAAGTTATAATAAGAAAATTAGTTTTTGTATTATTTTGCCAATGTATTAGTATTTTAGGATTACCAAATGAATTGAGAAATGGTTCTGTAAAATCTTCTACTGCCTAGGGCTTTTATCCCTTCAGTGAGTGGGTTTTTTTAACAATTACTAACAAACAAGTCAAGTTGTCGTGTAGCCTTATAATCAAATATAAGAAAGTCGATGTTTTTCCAAAGAGTAACTCATCATTTCACAATGTATCATAACGTATGTCTTACGCATACTTAAAAGTTTGTCTCGAAGAATCGTTCTACAATTTAGTTTAGACTCTTATACCTTTTTTCCCTCCACTCAAGTGTTTACCACACTCTTTTCTTGAGTTGCAGCCATACGGTGCAACTCAACGCATGTAGTAATTTTCGTCAATTCCTCTACGCATTATGCATCTTCCAATGCGAAATCACACAACAAGCAAATGGCATCTCATGCTAGATGACACATCAAGCATGAGGCATTCATACCAGATCACACAGCAAGCATGAGACGTCCTATTCAAGATCACACAGCATGAACAAGGCATTATATTCTAGATAACACAGTAAGAATAGAGCATCATACCCATATCACACAGCAAGGTTAAGACATCTTATCCCAGATCACACAACAAGGAAAAGGCATGTTAACATTGAGGGTACAAGGTCAACTTATTGTAAACATATTTAATCTCAACATTTCAACATAAAGTGGTACAGTATCCATAAAGTTAAATTTCATCATTTCAACATAAAGTTATTTAGAGAGTATATTGTCACACCATTTTTAACGCATATTTCTTTTCATAGGTAAACTTTCTTGCGACGATGGGTGGAAAAATATGTGGAAAATCATATAACTCATAGTTTCAAAGAAGGCAGTAAGATATTAAACAAAATATTTGGAAACTCTTTCCTTGTTCGAAAACTTTCAATAACAAAATCACTCACTATTACGGTCGACTTGTTTAGCTTCTCTGGTCAAGGTCCCCATGCTTGTTTCGAAATCCAGATTGAAATGAACTCATTCCCGTTTCGGATCCTTAACACCTTTCATACATATTTTCAAGTGAGTCCGTTTATGTAGAAATGATTTCCCTAACTGATGGCGGAAAGTGACCTAATCTAGAAACGCCACGTGCCTCTGTCAACCCTTATTCTGAACTCAGGTTGGGCGATCAGGTCCTATCAGGTTGGGCTATAGTGACATTTGCATCACATCAATGTCCCTAAGTGAAGTAGGCTAACTTGCTCATCTAATGGTCACATCTCTTCCTCGCGTAAGAGTTCTTATCGTAGTTTAGTCGTAGCTTGCATTTTAACTCAAGAATCTCTTTGTGCATCATTCTTATCGCAAGGTCTTTATGGTGTTATTGGCATGTGATCACGACCTTAAACTACTACCTTCTTTTTGGAATTTCGTCCACAAAATTCAACGAGATAATGCGAACAACTGGGGGTACTTAGCTTTCATCTAATCTTCGTTTTCCAAGTGGCCTCCTCGACTCCATGGTTGTTCCACAAAATCTTAACCATGAGAATCACCTTCGTCCTTAACACTTGCTTCTTTCTATCTAAGACGTGTAGAGGTCTTTCTTCATAGGCCAAGTTTTCTTGTACTTCTAGGGGTTGGTCTTGGAGAATGTGTGAGGGATCCACACATATTTCATTAGCATAGAAATATGGAAGACACGGTGGATCCTAGAGAGTTCCATAGGCAATTTTAACTTATAGGCTACTGGTCCCATGTGTTCCAAAACCTTGTATGGCCCAATGTATTGTAGGCTTAGTTTCCCTTTTCTCCCGAATCTGATCACTCCTTTCCAAGGTGATAGTCTTATGAAGACCTTGTCTCTCACTTCAAACTCTAGTGCCTTGTCACGATTATTTGCGTAACTCTTTTGTATGTAGTGGCAACCTTCAAATTCTCCTTAATTACTTTGATATCATTCGTCGTTGCTTGGACTAACTCTGGTTTGTACTCTTCTTTCATTGACTTTTTCCCAGCATACTAGCGTTTTGCAACACCTCATGATAAGGGGTCATCAGAATGTTGGAATGATAACTATTATTGTAGGCAAACTTAATCAAGGGCAACCGCTCATCCCAACTTCCTTAGAATTGTAGGATGCAGGCTTTTAGCATATCTTCTAACATTTGAATTGTCCTTTCAGATTGGTCATCCGTTTGGGGTGGAATGTGGTGCTGAAGTGTAGTCTTATGCCTAAGGCATCTTGCAATGGCCAAAACTTGGAGGTAAATCGTGGATCTCGGTTTGAAACGATAGAAACTGGTGTCCCATAATTACTTACAATTTTGTGAATTACAACTTGGCAGACGACGGATTCCCCGCAAAACCTGTGGCCCACAACGTTGTTCACAAAACATCCACCAACGAAATAGTACTTACCTCAACCAGCTGCACTTTTATCATGTTGTCCATCAACATCTGCTCAATTGTAAATTGGGAGTACTCTGAAAGCGAATCCAAAACCAATTTTATAGTGCTCTTCGACAGCATGTAGATGAACTTATCAATGTCGAAGAACATCCACTTGGTCATAAACTTGTAGCAATGCAAATAATACCATGAATTGGTCGTGATAGTATCCATCAAATTTCTCCTCTTTAAAAAATAGCAACATATACCTAAAAAAATTTAAAATGTCAATAAAAATTTTTAATAAAAAAAATTATTAGAAGACAAAATTACCATAACAACAAATAACTAAAATTATGATTTAGTTAAGAAAAATATCAAATTAAAAAAAACAACAAATTATTAATATAAATCAACAAAATCTCAACCGTATAACCATTAATATAAAAAAACAACAAAATCTCAACAACTTCAAATTAAATATATAAATTATTAATAAATAAATAATAATTTTCTGATATAAATTAATAATAAATAAATAATATGAGTTGATTAAGAAAATTTTCAAATTTAAAAAATACAACAAATTTCAAATCCTAACAACTTTTGACTAACAAACCATCTTTACATTTATAAGACAAATTTTCATATTTTAAAATTAGGAACTCAATAACATAATCTTTTTTTATAGAAAAAAAATGATTTTACTTTACATTTAAAAAACACACAAATACATAGTCATTTAACGAAAAATATCTTTATCATCTAAACGTTAAACCATCTTGTAAGCGTTGGTTTAGAATTCTAATATAATTAAATAAATAGTTTGTATTTTTTGAAATTGAAAAACAAATTTCAATATGCAAGATAGAAGGAAAAAAAATTAGTATATTCACAAAAGTGAGATAAATTAAATCATCTTGTAAATTGGTTTATAATTCTGATATATTAAATAAATACATAAATACTTGGGGCGCATTTTTAAAAATAGCAAAATAATTGAAAATATTTACAAATTATAGTAATTTTTTTATTCTACCAAGGATAGAAACTGATAAAATTCTATTACTGTTTATCAATGTCATTGATAGAAGGATATTAGTATCAATAAAATGTTTGTTATTGATAAAATCTGAAATTTTGATATACCTTGTAAATATTTTGTCAAATTTTCTATTTTTGACAATTTCCATAAATACTTTGTATTTGTTGAAATTGAAAAAAAAATCAATATACAAGATAGAAGAAAAAAATTAGTGTATTAACAGAAGTGAAAATTACTTAAATTTTAAAGATTTTAAGAAAACTTTACCATTCAAAAAATAAAAAATGTGAATATAAAATACATTGTATTTGCTATTTAATTCATTACCTAAAATCATTAAATACGCATTGCGTAGAATCATTAAATATGATGTGTACTGGGTAGTTCAATATTCAAATATGTATACTTCCAGTAGCACCCATCGATACAGAGTCAATGTAAGACCCGTAGATAAGACTCATAGTTAAGACCCGCAGTTAAGAGAAGAAGTAAAATTTTGGCTAAGTGTCCTCAAATAGGTGTTTTGGGTGGTCTACGCGAGAAGAGGTGGGTTACTCCACGAGAAAGGTTATGCGAGAAGACTTTTGAAAGGTTAGGCGATTAGATTTTTTTGCAAAATGGAACTTGGCAAGAAGAAACAAGGAAACTTCTTAGAAATTTCTTAAGTGTTTTAATGGGCCACATGTAGAGTTTATGTTAAGCATGGTTAAGTTAAATCTTAAGATTACATGTGTACCACTAAGAAGCAAGAGGTGGCGACTTGCTTAAGGGTGACTAAGCTTGTTTAAGGATTAGTATAAATAAGGGTCTTCAGCCAAATTATTAGCCATGGTTATTCTGAGAATTTGAAGAGAAAAGTTTAAGTGTTGAAATGTAGCCAAAGTGCTTACGCGAGAAGAAAAAGAAGAGAAGCCTTAGAAGTTTAAGTAGCTACGTAGTGTTAGTGTTTTCTTTAAAATGTTTATGATTAAAAGTTTTTCTTATAATTTCTTATTTGATTTGAGTTAATGATTTCTATTTAGATGTTTCCAAAAAAGAAATTCATACGAAAAGCTTATATGTTTTAAAGTATGTATTATGTGTTTTCAAGCATGACTTGTTATGAAATTGTGTTCAAACCATTAATTTACTTCCTTTTAATGAGCTAACTGTTATGTGCACATAAAGAAAGAGTAAAGGCCACCATGGGGTGAAAGGGGCTACATGGTGAATTAAGGCGGGACAATGTATAAAAGATGTGCATTGCATCTGGGCTTGAGCAACAAGGACAGATTTATATATTCTCGGATGATGTTAGTATAGTAGTCTAAACCTGAAAGTGATGAGATTTAGCGTGGATAATAATTCGGGATCCTTGGCTAAAGGAATGTTGATAACTAATGTGTGTTTATGCAAGATGAAGTATTTGTGCAAAATGTTGCGTTTACATGAAAATATGAATTTATGTGATTCGATATGTTTGGCAAAACGATGTTTACAAAAAGGTATTTCATGAAAATGTTTTCTTAAAATCTCACCAAGTCTTGTAGACTTACGTTTTTAAATTCCATCTTCCAAGAACCGGGTGTTAAGGCCAAGTAGAGAAGAAGTGAAGGGCTTGCTACACGAGAAGTGTTGTCAGGCATTTTACTTTTAAGCGTAAGAGTTGTACTTTTGTAATTTGTATTAAGTATTATAGAACGCTTTACTTTCTAAAGTTAATAGAAGTTTTGGTTTGGTTTACTTCTCTTATGTTAAGTTGTTTTATCGCTTAAACTATAACTGTAATTTAAGTTACATAAAAGAGCCAGGTGATTAAGCAAAGCTTGTGGACCTCAAGACTGGGTGTTTTGGCATTTAACACGTCAAGATACTCAAGTCAGGCAGCGTCACGCAAGACAAGCTAGTGGGTCTATGGGATGGGGTGTGACAACTTGGTATCAGAGCATGATTTTGGGAAACTTGGTGGTTTAAAATATATAAACTACTAGAAATTTGGGTTTTAACAACGTAAAATTTGAGTTTCAACGACACAATTTTTGTGTCATTCAAGACCGTGTTAAGAAAGGCTATTTAACGACATTTCGAGAAATGTGTCATTTTTTATAGAAGAAAACTATTGCTGAATTATCACAATAAATTCTTAAGTGCTTGGCAATACTGTCGAAAATTTCAAGTCTCGAGATAAAGTTCTGCAACCATAAAACATAAATTATAGCCTCAAAGCATGCTACAAATTCAACCTCCATAGTGGATGCAACAATACACTACTTCACACATTTTCATGAAATTGCTCCTTCACCTAATAGGAACAAATAGCCAAAAGTGGATTTTCGTGTATCCACACAATCAGCAAAACCTGAATCTGAATATCCAATCACTGCAAGATGATCAGATCTCTTGTAAGTAAGCATGTAAAACAAGAATTATAATTAAACTTACTCCCAATGATCCTCAGGTATATACATTGATCAATGATGTTTTCTTTGAAACCAAAAGATGTGATGGTATCATTGCACTTAAGATACCATTGTCTGAAAGCTTGTTTAAGCCCATATATTGACCTATTTAATTTTCACACCATGTGTTCCTTTCCTTCAACCATAAAACCTTCTAGTTGATCCATGAACACTTCTTCATCTAAATTCTCATTTAGAAAGTCGCTTTTCACATCCATTTGATGAAGCTATAAATCATAATTAGCTACTAATGCTATAGTAATTCTTAATGAGTTCTTTTTCGAGACGGAAGAAAATGTCTCTTTGTAGTCAATGTCATCATTTTAAGTACAACTTTTTTGCGACAAGTCTAACCTTATGTCATTCAATATTGCCATTTGAGTTACATTTAGTCTTAAAGACCCATTTACACTCAACTCTTTTACTTTCTTTAGGAAATTCTACAAGATTCTAGACTTCATTATCATTAATTGATTTTAACTTTTCTTTCATGGCATCTAACCATTTGACAAAATTATCTTATTTAATGGTTTATGAAAATGAAACTAGATCATTATTAATACTTAAGTCAAATTCTAACTCATACAAATAAACCACATAGTTCATTAGAAATAATTGGTCTTCTTTGTCTTACAGATCTTCTTAACTCTATTTCTTGTGGTCCCTTAGTTACAGGTTCATTTATTATAACATCATTATATGGTGTTTGATCACTAATTTGTTCTTCTTATATATAGATTATTAAAATAATTAACAACAACTTGAAAGAAGTTATAGATGAAGGAATTTTCACCATAACTTCTTGAATTTCTACTTTACGTGGTTCCAAACTTTTACTAATTACGTCATTCTCAATGAACTTACATTTTCAGTTTCAATTATTCTCATATTGTAATTAGGACAATAAAATATATATACCCTTTTGATTTTTCTGGATAACCAATGAAGAAACCACTGGTTGTTCTTCAATCCAGTTTCTTTTAGTGTGGATTATAAATTCTTATTTTCGCTTGACAACCTCAAACATGTAGGTGTCTTAAACTATTCAAAAGATGTCTTTAGAACTAACTTACTAGGATCCCTATTTAATAAATATTGAGCGGTTCTTAATGCATACATTCACAATGACACATGTAAATATAAATTAATAAACATATTTTTAATCATATTCATAAATGTACAATTATGTCTTTTTGCAACACCATTTTTTTTGTGGTGTTTCTGCTATTGTGTATTAAGCACATATACTATGACTTTCTAGGAATTTAGCAAATGAGTTAAAATAATGTGCTTTCTCATTATATTTTCCATAAATTTGATAAAACCGTTGGCATTTTCAATATTGTAATTGTGGACTTGATATTGTTTGCTACACTCATTTGCATAAACTCTTAATCTATTTGATCTTCTCAAGCTTTATAGAAATATATATCCTCATCACTGCTAGCAGAAGTAAGTGCAACAAGTTTTTCACTTAATTAAGAGTGTCAAATCAAGATCCAAAACTCCAATATAGAATTGAATTTGTTCATCCCAATCAGAGAAATTGTGAGTCCATTAAACTTTATTATAGACGTAGCATGTGTATGAATAGAAACGGGAGCAAATGTTACAATTACAAAATAAATATGTTTATATCAGATAATATTAAATAATCATTAATATATACATTGAAGTTCTTCTTTGAAAGGCACAACAATGTATAATATTTATATTTACCTGATGCTATATTTAATTTCACATAATTGGTAATTTAAATGTTTAAATTAAATATATTAGTTATATTTAGATATACTAACCATATCTAAACAAACACCTCAATTAGCCACAATAAGATTCAAAATTATAAAACTACTAATTACCTTTGGACAAATTAAATGTTTTATAATATTGAAAATCAATACAGTCATGACAAGTCATTAATGTTTCATAATATCATCTTATTCATTAGCATCAAATGAACATGAGTAATTGAATCAAATTTAATTTGATGTCTAAAGATTTACCAATTTGGCCACTTTGGTGACTAACAAAGTGTTCATAACATAGGCATCATGATAAAATAAGTCCAACTAACCACAATAAGATTCAAAATTATAAAACTAATAATTAACTTTAACCAATTTAATTAAATGTTTTATAATAATGAAAATCAATATACTCATGATAATATCTTTATGTTTCATAATATCATATCATTTATTAGCATCACGTATATATGAGTAATTGAGTTAACTTTAATTTGATATCTATTGAACTTACTAATTTGGCAACTTTGGTGACTAACAAATTATTCATAATATAGATATCATATTAAAATAATCACAAATAATTATTTTCTTAATTTGCAAAACAATATTAATGGAATATATATCTTTAAGATTTACTAATTTGGCCAATTTGGTGACTACCAAATTACTCAGAACATAGATATATAACAACAAAACAATCGCAAACATTGCTAATTGAACTAATGTAACTTTAATTTGTTATGTATAGAATACTTAATAATTTAGCGACTTTGGTGACTAACAAATTATTTATACTATAGATATCAAATAATCACAAACAAATACATGCTTTAAATTATTTTTGATTTAAACATAACGTAAAAGAACAATAAAACATAATTTATTGTACCAAACTTTATGGAATTTGAACCTGCATAATTTATTATATTTTAAATTTAAGCAACTCAATCATGAGAAAAGTATATGAATTTTGGAAAACTCTAATTTTGATAGTGTAACTATCCTGTGATTTTGTCTTGACGATCTTTTTCTTCTTCTTTTTTTTTTCTTTTTCATAATAAGAAGAAAAAAAATTCTTTTTCATAAAATTAAAAAAAAAAAAAAAAAAAAAGATTTTTCTTCAATTTCTAAATCTTTTTTTGTTTTCCCCAATTAAGTTTCATTTGCTATCTATATAACTTACCAATTTGGTTACTTTTGGTGACTAACAAATTATTCTTAACATATAAATATCAAATAACATATTTCTCAAGTGATTTAATTAATCGCAAAATTTGTAAATATATTAATATTGCAAATAATTTTATCAAAACTCTCATTTAATCTAAATTATGTCATGTAAGTCACAAGAACAAGTGAATACTTTAAATCATACTTTATATCATTATCATTATATATCCATAACACATAAAATATATAATTGATACATAATTTATGTGATCATCCGACGTCTTTATAAGTAGTTGCACAAATTTTGAAAATCTAAGAATAATAGATTTAAACCAATCGATCCATTTTAAATCCACATGGATTATTGAATATAAAAAAAAACAATAAATTAATAAACAAAAACAATCACATCACAAGACTTAATCTAGGTAAAATTAACCAAAGAAAACTTAATCAAATTAAACTTGAGTTTTTGGTGATTTCTTAAATACCTTTCCATTTATTTATTTATTTACTACTATTATTTTCTTAATCTTTTATCATCAAATAGAGTTCTTCTTCTATAAAAAAAATCAAGCAAAATTATTTTCAGCGAAAACATGAGTTTATACCTTACACATCAATGGAAAATCATAAGTTCACAATCAAGGCTCTGATACCACATAAGTTTTATTTTCATGATTACACAATTAAACCATAACATTGTATAAAATAATAAATGTCAAAATCTTTAAACTACATAATTTTTCACAAATTAAACTTAGTTAGAGAATCACATTTCTTGATCCATGAATGGTCTTCTAAGAGATTGTGTTTCTTTCACTCAACCTCCCTTAACATAATTAATTTTCTAGATGAGGAAAAGTGAATTAATTGAATGAAATGATGAGAGGACCAATCCCTAAGGTTCTATTTATAGACACCACCCTAATGAGAGCCTAATAAAATAATAAGCTCCAAATAGATAAAATGACTTATAATGTATATGAGCCACGTTAATAACTACATTATATTTAAAATAAATCTAACATCGACAACTTGTGTAACTCCACTTGTATCCCCAATATTTCTTAATCAACGATCTCCAACTTCTCTTCGATCAAGTTTGTTGCCATTCTCTATCATTTTGCTAGGTAAAAACGCTATGATACCAATTTGATAAAACACACTAGTGCAGAAGTTCTTTATTCAATTTGATAAAAGAAACTTCAGTACAAAGAAAGATTGATAGATTATCCACCTGGAAATAAAACACAAAATACTATAAGAAAACCAGAACAAACACACTTTGTTATCCTCCTCTCAAGGATGAACAGTCCACTCACAAAATAACTAATCCCCCTTCTTTCCTCTCCAACTTCTTATTAATAATAACCACTATCGACCTATGTAACTGCCTAAATATCTAATTATCCTTATACCCCTAACCCTATACTAATATAGTATTTAACAGACCGCCAGCTACAAACGTCGACAACTTTGTCAGGCTGTGAACACAAGAGGAGCTTCTTCGACTTTGACGAATTGTGACAACACAATTACACCACATGTGTATGACTACCTAACATCAGTGGTGAATAATGCTTTCATCAAAAAATGACGACATGGTCAAATGATCGTTGAGGCTTACAAAGTGGTGGTGGTGCGTTTTAGACATATAGGTTTTGATTTTTTTACTCGAGCTTAGATAACAACAACGAAGACTTGGTAGCATCAACAACACCTTTAAGTTGCTTGCAAATTTGAAAATTTTCTCAAATTTCAACCATGGTAAGGAATTGGAAAGTATGGTTGTTGATTTTTTTAAAGTTATTATTTGCTGATTTTTTAGAAATTATTCTTTGTTGATTTCTGATGTATTTACTTTTGAAAATTTTCTGGTTTTTTAATTGAATTTTCTTATTTGTAAATTCATCTTCGTTGCCAAATTAGTTTTAGTGGACTAAGAAAGAAAAATTGTACTACTTTTGCAACAAAATGTTTACTGATTTTTGTTGTTTTTCAGTGTATTATTTATATATTTTTGTTGTTTTTTCAAGATATTTGACTATAAGTTTGTTATTATATTATAATTTTTAAATGTTGTTATTTCTGAATTGGGTACGAATATTAGATGATTTTGGGTGGGTTTAGTCATGTTTTATGTGAAACCCACGTTTTGGAATAGAAGGGTAGTGAGGAAGGAATTTGTGAAGAAGAAAGTTTGACTAAGTATCTCGGATCCTACAATAAGAAGAGTGAAAATTGTTAAGTATAAGAGGAATGCATTTTGAATAGAGATGCAAGGAAAAAGCTATGCGACGCAAGGAAGTGTACGCAACACTAGGAAAAGGATGTTTTAGGGTTTATGTGAGGAAAAGTTAGGTGAAGAAAGGAAGTTAGAAAATTTGGGTGAAGCGGCTGAATCAGATTAGTCAGCATCTTATGTGTTGACTTAAGAGAAATAGAAAACCTACAGGTGTAGTTCATTAAGAAGGAGCTGGTGAACAACAATGAATTTATGAATGACTAATCTAGTTTAAGGTTAGTATAAATAAGCCTTGTAAGTTCAAAAGAAAAAGTAGAAAATAAAGCTCTAAAGCGCCGTAAAAAAGAGAACATGCGAATAGAGGAAACTTTGAAGTGGGCACTAAGAAGAAGGGAGAAAAGAAAAAAAGGATTGGGCATTAAGGAAGAGGAAGAGTAAATGAAGCTAGGTTTCATGAGTGACTTTTCAATGAGAAACACATGTTTTTCCTAAGTTTTTTTCATGTTATGTTTTGTATGATGTATTAAATGATGTAATCTTATGATTTATATATATATGAAAAGCATGACTATTTCAAGAATATCTTAACAAAGTTAACTTTGTAATGCTTGTGTGAAATGTTTGTATGTGAGTAAACTATTAGCTTTATTCATATCACGAATTAGCTATTATGTGCACATAAGAGTCAAGACAACCATGTAGTGAAAGGACCACATGAAGATAAGAAGGTAGCTGAGTGCATTGAGATGTCCACGTTCAAGCTGACTGCATGAGCAACAAGAATAAAACTTGGACTTCTCCAAGGGATGCTGATGATGATACGGGTCGTCACAGTAGTCTATGTGTGAGAAGGTGGTGTTGCGGGTGAGGGCATGATATTTTACATATTTTTTAGATGGTGCTTTTTTTTTCTTTATCTCGCAACAAGTTTCCAACTTCCAAACTTGAAACGCCCAACTCCAAATCATTTTTACATTGTTTTAAGTTATTAGAGATGCGTTTAGACATGTCTTAGTTAGGATTTTAGCTATTTTTTTTATGTCACATAATATAGACATCTCGCAACTCCAAAACTTAAAATAGAAAATCCTAGATCAATTCAAAACTTGTTTAGGTGATTTATAATGATTCTACACGGGTAGTATGGAATTTTTTTACCACTATTTTTTTATTTTGTAAATATTTCTTAATTTTCAAACTTGAAATATCCAACCCCAAAGTAACATTTTAGGTGTTTCAGGGTAATTATACATGTTTTAGGTAATTTTAAACATGTTTTATGGAGATTTGTAAATATCTCGCACAGATGTGTTGTGAGACGTTGGGAGATTAAAGAAAAAGTAGCTAAATAACTTGTTAAAACATGTAGCCACAAGTTGACCAACTCACCTTATATATTCTCAAACAAACAAAACTGATAGGAATTTACATCACCTTTTCAATTTCCAATCCCCAAGTCCCAAGTTGACATCTTTTGCTATTTTCAATTTGTCCATTTCGATTTCTCAAAAGAATGATCTAATTTATGGATCTCTTTACAATCTATAAAAAAAAAAACTTTTTAGAATTCGAAAATTATAAACAAAATCAATAAATTCATCTGTAAAATCATTCTAAAGACAGAACAGCAAAAATATAAGACAAATCGTCTAATTCTTTTACTAAACAAATGGCTCAAGCTTAAGTTTTAGATCGAACTATATCAAAAGCTTCACAAAAGTATTTGAGAGTTTTTGAAGCAAGAGATTATAAACCACTCCACTCAATAACCAAATGTGGAGCAGTCGGCAGTTCATATAAATTCATAATATCAATTTCTATATCAAAATCAGCTCACCTCACCAATCCAGACTTTACAGGAGAAAAAAATTGTTCTCGGACGAGCAGGAACAAGCCTGAATGACAAAAGGCGTATTTGCAATTACTCTTCGAACTAAATTGCACGAACAATGGGTGAAAAATAACCACTAAGACCTTTTAATGCAGTCACCACCGATGAATGCTCGTGCTATTGCTAGAAAGAGAATGATTCAAGAATACATGGATTGAAAAATCCCAAGTTTCAAGACTCGGAAGATGTGCATGCAGAAGTTCTGAATTTTGAAAAAATGGATGATGCCTTCTTGTCTTTCGATCCTCTGCTGCAACGATGTCTGGTTAGAAATGAACTTCATCAATCAATCCATGGATTCAACTTGGTGGCACTGTGCAAAGAAGGCCACGACCAGGATTATGCTCCAAAGGATACATGGTTGTGCCTCTTACATATTTATTATGGTCAGCGGCAGGTTTGCGTAAGCTTGAAATTGATATTGGCTTACTTCTGCTTTGCTTTTTTATGATGGAACATGCAGCCAATGGGTCTCTAGAACCAGCTCCAACCTTCCTGTAAATTTAAGGAGAGCACCAAGGGTTCAGAAAAATGATATACTTATACATCGATCAAGTGAACAGACATACGAGTTTAGGAATTCTTTAGTTTGCATTAGTTAAGCAAATACGATAGAAGTTAGAACGCCAAACATTTACATCATAGTCGTTGATAATTGCTAAAGAGTTGCGGATCAAGAATTGGACTCCATAGTATAGCCCACAAAACATCAATTTATATGCCAATCTACTCACCAACTATTCATTTATGAACACGAGCATTGACATAATTTTAAAAATGGCATGAGATGGTCAGTATAATAGTAACTAACTAAATGAGGTCACCCGATAAATACATTGAATAGCTGATTTGCTAAGTCTTGCCATGCTGCACAGATTCATCGAATGAAATCATGAAATGACATCCATACAATGATTCCTAGTTTCGTAGAAACAAATACATCGATCACTCATGAAGTTCTTGTTTTCTTTTTTTTGGTGGGGTGGGGTGAGGAGTGCAGATGGTATTGACCAATGATTCAATTACCTCAATCGTTTCTCAGATGCAACTCTAGCAGCATTAACCATCTTTTGGCTTGGTACCCACTTCACCACCCGGCGAGGGTTAGGTCGCATTGGAGAATGGATTTTGACAAGCTACACAGTTTATAAAATACTATTACTTCCCAACTAATCAAGCACAGATGAAAGTTTAAGGTTAATACATAACTTGTCTCAATAAATAACAGTTCAACAAGAAAATGAAGTTCCACCAAGCAAGGATGAAAATAACAATGTTGATATCGATATCCAGATTTCCATTTTATGGATACATCAACAGATGTATTGACGAAATATCGGTTATCAAAGTATATCTATGTAAGTCAAAAAGTTGTAAAAGTTATTTAGATTGATAATTAGGTTGTTTCAACTCAAAACTAAGTGGTCATGTTTATCGGACTAAATAGATGACATTTTTTTTAATGTTTTACGAGCATTTATAAAAGAGATCAAATATATCGAAGATATCAATGAATCTTTACAATAGATATCAAACCCTTTTATTTATGGATATATCACCATGTCAATGGATATTTTAATTCTTGAGGATAGATATTCATATTTGTCGTTAAAACATCAAGTAATTTTTATCTATCAATTTTGAATTCTCTTCAAATTCTCTTGAGATCTACATTAAAATGAACTGTAACAAAGAAGACTCAATCTATATAACCAAACGTAACTCATTTAATAAAATCAACAATGAAATTTCAATGACAGGTTTACCACTTGGATATTCTAATATTTTCTCATTTTAACTTTTGACAAGGTCTATAATCTATCATCAAAGTTTTGATACTTAAATATTTAGTTTGGTTTTGCCATCAGAAGGGAACTTCTCAGTTACACTAAGTATGTAAAAGCACACAAATTTTAGTACACTACATAAATATTAGCAAACTTACACCCAAACATTCCATCATCTGGTAATACGCCCTACCATGAAGAGGTGTATGACCTTGTCGAGATTCCGAAAAGTATCTTGTCCTGAGAACATTTAGTTTCATATCATAAAGTATAAATTTTACTTCAAATATTAAGAAATAAATTGTAACGACAAATTTCATACCATTCTTTATAACCAGGATCAACAGTGAAACCATACATATCTACAGAGTCACATATAGAGAGAGCAAACTCAAGAGCCTTGAGCCCAGTTCCTTTTGCAGCAGAACCAAATGAAGCACCAAGCATGAGATAGACAGGATTTTTTATTGGAACCTCCTGCATAAATTATGAGAAAACAATAGAGTGGAATGAAGCAATCAACTAAATAAGATATCTGATGGTAAAATTTAAGCGCAAAGCAAATTCAACATTCAAGTTATAAAATTTTCAGTAGAAATGGTGCGTAAAACATGATCTATCTTTAGCGGTATGACATCTAACAAAAAAATTACTCTTTAGGTAATAATGGAAAATGAAAGAATTCGTTGGTTCACATTCTAGAGGATCTTCTACTACAAACGATGTCAGGATTGAAAAGTCCTACAGATGATGTTAGAGAAAAAACCCTTTATTTTTTGCTTGAACCTTGTTGATGAAAAAGAGGAACTAAAGAAACTTCAAGGTAACAAATCACTGAGTTTGGTCCAAACCAGTATCAGTTCTAGAAAGCTACAAAGCATAGAAATTAAAATCCCGTATTTTCTGCAAAGGTAGTTAAAAAAGAAGCCACTATAAACAGTAAGGGGACCTTAATCATCTTGTTCATGATGTCATGAATTGTTGTTTTAACCAACAAAACCTCCCTTCTTGTTTCTGCAAAATATGAAATTCGTACTTAGTATATTTTTAAGTTCAATGTCATTACCAAAACAAATAACAAGTGAAAAGATATTGATACCATCTAACTCCACGACTTTATCCAGAGCTTTCGCAGATCCTCTATTAAGAAGACGAAAGGTGCTCTTTTTACCCACATGGTCAGTATAGTTCTGTGTAAATCAGAACATAAAACATATTAAGAAAATTGTTTTTTAATGAATAACCAAGCTTTCATTGAAAAAACAAATAGGCCACCAATAAAGCAAAATAAGACCTAATGGATAATCATAATACAAAAAGGTTTTGTCACTGATGCCACATAGAAACGTAGATCCTAACAAGGGACCAACATCGCTTGAAGATCTCTCAAGCCTTGTAAAAATTCTAATGTTCCTCTCATCTCAAAGCCCCCAGAAGATAAGCACACACCCCACTTCAAATTTTTCTCTCACAAAACAAAGGGTGAAGAAAGAACTCCTCGAGCATCTCTATACAGTCCCTCTGACTAGCCTGGCCAAGATTGAACTCAAAAACACGACTTTAACCTACATAAACAAACTTACAACTCCAAAAAGTACAATGAAAATCCTCAATTCAACTACCCTCCTATTAAGAATGCAACACAAGGCTCAATCAAATTCGGCACCTTCCTTGACATTTTATCTAAGGAGTTAACTCTTCCATAGAGGACCCTCCAAACAAACAACGTAACCTTCTTGGAAACTTGATCCTTCTCCAATGAGGTAAGCAATATCAACCAAAGGAAGGGGTTAACTACACAAAGAAAAAAGTAATTACAAGAGAAATCAGCAGATAAACTGGGTTTTGAATAACTAACATCTCCCTTCTCCCTGAAGAAGGATGAAGTTCACTCAGTAAAGAAAGAAGGTCGGCAATATCCAGTGTTTCTCTATTAGACAAAGAATGTCAGAATCAATAGAGGAGGAGGGGTCTCAGGCTGACATAGAGCATTAGTTAATGAAAGATTCCTTATCGAGGAAATATGGTATAAACAGGGAAATGCAAGGCAAAGTGGGATTGAGAAAAGTTATTAAAAGGAAAGGAGCATCTAAAATGAAGAAGCGGAACCTGGATAGGGGCCCCATTTTCCCTGATAACAACATCAAAACCATCTATTTCCTCCCCAAATTTGGTTTTCAAGAGATCTCCAGAATTTCCCACAACAGCACAACGACCATACTGTTTTGGTACATATGGTGGTGTTTCAGGAAGTACTAGGGAAAGTTTCTCCATGCACAATGTTTTATTCACGCAACGATTACTGCAAAAGGAAAAAAGGTCACAAATGAGCCTGGCTAGGGGAAACTGACGATGGTCTTCTGATAAGAATGCACAGTCTGAAGCTCAAAACACAGCAACATCAACATGTACTTTGTTAATTTATGTGCACTTTGCAGTAAACTATACTGCTACAGAAGTTATTTCCTTATGATTATTAGAAACAAAGTTTAAAACTAAAATCTAATATGGTGCAAATTCAAAATTAAGAAAACGTACATTCAAAATAGGTTGCTTTTTTGCAGTAGAATACAAACCTTCAGCAAGTGATTGGTGTTTACCCATATATTATCAATCATTTCAAGGATAAACTTTTGCAACTGTAATTACTTACAGAAGTACTCCCTTGTTAATCCTACGCCAAGCATACTCCTCCCATCCATTTGGCAAGCCATCAATGTACTCCCTGGTCAGTATGGTGGTACTGTTCCGCACCTAAGCAGTCCACTCATTAAACAATAAATAATTTTAAAACAAGTCTATGAACATTTTATAAGAGAAATGATATAAAAGGAGACCTAATTTAGTTCAAGGTGCATCTTTTGAGATAAAAGTAGAAATTAGAATGGGTGACGGTCAATTACTCCAAAACAAAATTGATGCATACAATCTTTTATCATAAATGGAAAGTCCGCTTACCTGTTCCCAAATTGCCACAGCTTCGCAAAGATTAAATTCATATGATAAGCCTTCAATATCACCAGTTTTAGGGTCTTTCTGTCCACATGCAAATTTCAAAGATCTAAGTACTAGCTAAATTAAGTTCATAAGAACATAGCGTGGCAGGATCAGGACTTATAAATGGGATTTCATGCTCCAACTTAATCGGACTTCATCTACTCAACAAATATATGAAAAGTTCATCAGAATGACAAAGAGAACCTACCCATTTGGGAATAGTATCTTGAGGAAACCTCATTGTAACTAGGCAATAATCATCACCACCTTCAGCTTGTAAACCCAATCCATTCGCACTCTGCAACAACATTGAATAATTAACGTGCAACTACTGAAGAGAATAAAGTTTTTCATTTAAAGGTGCAAAATGTTAAACTACTTTGCACTAGATTGAGATAAACACAATCTTCTACGTCAATAAAAAAGTAACATCCTAAATCAAATAAACGACATTAAATATCCCATTCGAAAAGCTCTTCATGTAAACAGCATGTGAAGTCACAAGCTCATGCATCACAACAGCCACAGGCAAAACTTTCATCAGAATGTTTTTTCCAGTTGGGAATTAGCAAATTTTGTAAATAATTGGTTTCCAGAACTCACCACACACTTCTGGAAATTGCCCTGAAGAGATTGCAGAGCTTCAAAATCCTCGTCGGAAAGTTGATAATTGCCATCTAACAATAGATACACAAGTACAAGTAGATGATGAAACACACACAAGGAACGCAAAAGGAGAAGGAATTAAACAGAAACATGAAGGGTCTTACATAGGTTAGAAACACCGTTAATGTAGATGAGTATAGCGGTAAATCCAGAAGCTAAAGCAAGCAAAAAGGCGAAATGCAACAGCTTCATCTATATAGAAAGAAGCTTGATTGGATCTGAAACCTGGATATGTAGGTATCAGTTCCTTCACTCAATGGATCTCGACGAGAATCAACCTTGATTTGTAATTTCCTGTATCTTGATTCCGCTCTCACTGGAAACGGTGTTATTCGAAGTTCCAACCAGAAAACTTTCACCCAAAGAGAAAAGGCAGGACGGTATTAATTTGATTTTGAATTGAATGCTGTTTTTAACGAACCCGTATTCCTCTATTATTCACACATCTTGGCCATTCATCATTTTCCCTTCTATCGGGCTGTTTTTCTTCTCACAATCTCATTTGCATTTCATAGTGTGAATTTCACGGATCTTTTAAATTATTTATCTTCTGTTACTTCTGCACATTAGACTCTATAATATGTGTTATCTCTGCACACTAATATGTCTTTACCTTCACATCTTCAAATCGTACTTACCTTTTCAAAGAAAAAATCAATGTAGAGCTTATATTTTATTAATCTTTGTGTTTTACATTATTTACAACAATGTCTAATTTTCTTCCATAAATACAATAAAATTAGCCTACGGTTAATTAAAGGATATTTTAAATGGAAAGTTTGCAAAAATAGCAAAAAAAATTTATGATAATAGAGTCCATGTCACCTACATTTTTTAAATTATAAAAATAGCAAATTTAAAAGCAGATTATCGTCAGATTACTATCTAATTATCGTCATATTTGTCAATTTTGCAATATGAAAAAAAGAGGTGTTATACACTGTTTTTTTCTAATTTTTTTTGTCATCTTCTTTCTAAATTATGCAATTCAAAAATCACTTATTTTAAGTATATTTGATTA
The DNA here is from genome assembly GCA_025688845.1 of Cucumis hystrix. Taxonomy (NCBI): domain Eukaryota; kingdom Viridiplantae; phylum Streptophyta; class Magnoliopsida; order Cucurbitales; family Cucurbitaceae; genus Cucumis; species Cucumis hystrix. Next base: position 7,722,085 of record CM046894.1, on the reverse strand, counting down.
TTCTTGATCGACAAATAAACCCACCACTCTCACTCACCACCATTTACAAAAAAAAAAAGTATGTTGTCTCTTGTTTTTTTCTTAAATAGGTTTGAGATCTATGATATTTTAAAATCTATATATATTCGAGTTTAGGGTTTAATGCAATATACTCATATTCTTGTTTGAAGAATATAGGTAATTTGGATGGTTTTAAATAGCTTATATATGTGAATTTGTTTTTTGTTTTTTGGAAAATATACGATGGGTACTATTTAGTTTCAACCTACTATACAATTGGCACGAAAACGGTACCTAGGTATATATTATATTAAAATAGAAAAGGGTATTATTACATACAATAAATACTACAGTATATGCTTGATAAAAATATATCACATTTATGCAGCCAATATATGCACCGGGAGCCTATTATAACTTATATATCATAACATATAGGAATATATTATAAGTACTAGAGTATATATGTAATATAAATGTGTGATATTAAAATGCATTATATCATTATATTTTAAATAATAAAATAAAACAAACAATATAATCAATCATGTAAAAAACAAACACCTATACTTCAAATAACTGGGATAAAAATCAAACAAACAAAACAAAAATGGTTGTCCACATTTCACACACACCCATCAACTTGCCGAAAACAAAAATGAATAATGATGAAATAAATATAACACGCTGCCAAAAACATACTCGTCAGACAATATCCACATACTGTTTTAAATTTTGAAAACAAACTTGGCGAGCCTATGTCAAGGCCCAAAAAGGAATTGAACCCTAAAAATGTCTAGTAAGAATGTTGGGTTGATCAGTCTTGGCCTAAAATGAATGTGCATAACAACTAGCACAACAGGAAATCCTAATCGGATAAGCATTAGGAAATGAGGATTAAACCTGTAAATAAGGTTAAGGGATGCACTAGAGAGGTAAGTTCTAAACTGATAACAAATTCTCTTTTCATCTTCCAACCTTCTAACTTAAGCATCGGAGTGGTTGTGTCCTACACCACATTGGTGTCTAGGTTTCTTCCTGCTTGCAGGCAAGCTCTCTTCCCTTAAAATACAAATTTATTGCTACTTCCTCATGGAGATCAAATAGGCTTAGCTTGGTCAAAGTTTGGTATTAACAGTTGGTATTGTCTGAGTGGGGGAAGAATACTCAAAAGCAAGAATGAGAAACTCATTTGAAGATGAGTTAAAGGTTCATAAACATGAATCTGTACGAAGAAAAGTTTCCAAGAACACCACCATCGAAAAACTTGGGAGGGAGAAGCTCCTCAACCTCGATCTAAGGATTAGCCTGTTAAAGATAAAAAAAGATTGATTAAATTTGTCCCCCATCGAGGATACAAGGTGAAAAGTCTTGTCGGCCTTGGCCAAATGAAGGTTGTTCTAAGGCGTTAAAGATGCAAAATGGTTTACAAAAATATGTAAGAATTAAATGGAAAGCAACATAAGTGCAATACAAGTGATCAACAAACAAAAGAGATTAAGCAATTGTAAAGAAAATACAAATGGGTAGTAACCTACCAAAAACGATCCTTCAAAGAATTGAAAAAGAAGTGCCCAACTTACCAAATGTACAACAATGTAAGTAGGGGTCCTATCCACGGGAAACTATGGTTTGGTCGAGAAAAGTTAAGAATCTCAATTTAACAAATAGTAATTTCAAGAATTGAGAAAAGAATTATGTAGTAGTAAGAGGGTTTTGTAACATGTAAAAGAAAATCAAGATAGGGATAAAATACTTCAAGAATCAGTTGCAAAAGAATTTAACTAAGTTTCTTCAAGATTAAGGGATAGAGAATTAGAGTTGTATTGTCCATTTCAATTATAGAACAAAAGATTAGTCTCAAGAATTACAATCCTTGATCAATTAATTTAAGAAATCAAAACTTTTATTTGATTCTTGGATCAATTGCCTCAATTCATTGATCATTATAAAAAGCATACAAACAATCCTACTAATCCAAGTTTATTGAGTTTCCATTTTAACAATTTTCACACAAAAAATAAGGAGTCAAACCAAGTCGTACTCCGATGATGTCAAATCACCAACTTGTTAAAGAAGGAGAATTATCTTGTTAAAGAAGGAGAATTATGTAAAGATCATGAGAGATATAGGTGATTAGTTGAGAAGTTGCATTACTTAATAGTGACTAGACCAGACATTGCTTATTGTGTAAGTATTGTAAGTCCATTCATGTCTTCCCCTATAGTGAATCATTGGGCTGCAATATAGCAGATTTTGTGTTATCTGAAAGCTACTCCTGAACGTGGGATCTTATACAAAGATCACGGACATGCGAGAGTTGAATGTTTTTCTGATGCTGATTGGGCGGGATCTCGAGAGGATAGGAGATCGACATCTGGATATTGTGTCTTTGTAGGCAGAAAATTACTATCATGAAAAGAGTAAGAAACAAAATGTTGTTTCTTATTTGAGTGCTAAGTCTGAATATAGAGCTATGGCACAATCTGTGTGTGAAATAGTATGGATTTACCAACTATTATCTAAGATAGGCTTCAATATTATAGTGCCAACTAAATTATGGTGTGATAATCAAGCTGCACTTCACATTGCATCTAATCCAGTATTTCATGAACAAACTAAACATATTGAGGTGGATTGTCACTTTATTCGTGAGAAAATCAAAGATGGGTTGGTGTCCACAGGATAGTTGAAGATTGGAGAACAATTGGAAGATATTATAACTAAAGCTTTAAATTGAGCAAGGATAAGCTATCTGTGCAACAAGCTGGGCATGATCGACATATTTGCTCCAGCTTGAAGGGGAGTGTTATGATATATATTTATAATATATGACTTTTATCGTAATTGTACATACAGTCTAGGGTTTATTTGTTCTATGTATATGTGTGTAAATTTACTCTGACTCAAAATGAATAAGAAAGATACTTTTCTCTGAATTATTAAGTACAACCTTTATAGCTTAGGCACCTCTTGGACACTGCTTAAGTCGGTTTGGCAATATAGTTGTTGTACTTGGACACTTCGTTTACATTTTGGGTTGTTAGTCCTTTTTTCTACCTTTTTGGTAGGTTATGACTTGGAAAAACTTACACTTAAGCATTCTTTGGTTGTCTTTAAACCTTAGGCACCTTTTAGACACTACTTAGGTTGGTTTGGCACTAGAGTTGTTGCAGTTGGGCACTTGGTTGCCATTTTGGGTCGTTTAGTCTTTTTTCTCACTTTTTGGTACCTTATGAGTGGAGAAAGCTCACACTTAAGCATTGTTTGGTTGTCTTTACAACTAATGAACCTCTTGGACACTACTTAGGTTAGTTTGGCACTGTTGTTGTTGCTCTTGGACACTTGGTTTCCATTTTCAGTTGTTTAGTCCTTTTTTCTCAATTATTGGTAGGTTATAAGTCGGAAAAGCTCACTTAAATATTTTTTGGTCATCTTTAAACCTTATGCACTTTTTAGACACTACTTAGGTTGGTTTGACATTATAGTTATTGTACTTGGGCACTTGGTTGCCATTTCAGATCGTTAAGTCCCTTTTTCTAACTTTTTTATAGTTTATGAGTTGGGAAAGCTCAGACTTAAGTGTTGTTTGGTTATCTTTACAACTTAGGAAGCTTTTGGAAATTACTTAGGTTGGTTTGGCACTGTTGTTGTTGCACTTGGACGCTAGGTTATCATTTCGACTCGTTGAGTTCTTTTTACTCACTTTTTGGTAGGTCATGAGTCGGGAAAGCACCCACTTAAGCATTCTTTGATTATCTTTAAATCTTAGGCACATTTTGGACACTACTTAGGTTGGTTTGGCACAATAGTTGTTGCGGTTGGGCACTTGATTGTCATTTCGGGTTGTTCAATCTTTTTTTCTCACTTTTTGGTCAGGAAAGCCCACACTTAACCATTGTTTCGTTTTCTTTAAAGCTAATGAACCTCTTGGACACTACTTAGGTTTGTTTTGCATTGTTGTTGTTGAACTTGGGCACTAGGTTGCCATTTAGGCTCGTTGAGTCCTTTTTTCTCATTTTTTGGTGGGTTTTAAGGTTGGAAAGCTCACACTTAAGCATTCTTTGGTTGCTTTAAACATTAGACATCTTTTGGACACTACTTAGGTTGCTTTGACACTATAGTTGTTGCACTTGGATACTTGGTTGCCATTTTGGGTCGTTAAGTACTTTTTTCTCATTTATTAGTAGGTTATGAGTTGGGAAAGCTCCCACATAAGCATTCTTTGGTTATCTTTGTTGGAATTTACGTTCTAAAACTCGTAGATTATAAATATAATCCATTGACCATTATTAATAAAGTGTTATTATTATAATAAATGTTATTGATATATTATTAGTTTTGTCTTAATAACCCAAATCCAATAAACTAACATCATAAGCTGTTTGATGAGTCTTGAACAGTATGCAGAGACATACAGGGTCTATAGTATAAGAATAAGGTTGGGTACCTTATCTTGGTAACACTATGGATACGACTCACTTTGCATTTGATACAAACACATGATCCAACGCGTTCGTGTAGGTGACATGTGAGTGAGAGTATCCTATGCAATGAGTTTGCATAAGATCGGACCGCAAAATAGTAACCACTAGATGTAACTCCGTTAACTAGTTAAGTTTCTATTTCATTAAGATGACCTAAGTAACTTAGTCTAAATTCTGAGTGTATTATGAACTCTTGTTCACGAGAGATTGTCCTTTGATTTGTATGGGTGTGAGAGGCCAGATTGTCGACTCAATATGCTTATCATTTTGGGGACAAGATCGAGTGGGGAGCTGGAAACATAATTACACAAGATGGACTTCACTCCTTCCTAACTTTAGGGTAAGTATATGAGTGTTCCCTTAAATGGTGTCTCCGAGACTTGAACAAAGGGTTCTGCCCTCTCTATGGAACGAGAAGGGATTCTGTTTATTGGTTGGATCATAAACATGTTGTTAATTAGAGGAGCACTGGTATTTTTAAGGACTAGAGGTAATCCAGGGGTAAAATAGTAATTTGATCCAACTGGTGTACGAACACTCGTGAAGGACTAACTTACTGTTATTGGTCTATATCCGTGGACACAGAAATATATCTACAGTGAGAAGTGTTCAACTGTGAGTCTTTAGTGGAGTGTACATACCGTTAACGAATATTGATTAATGTGGTTAATGAGTTTAGCCAATTAATCTTATATCGTTGTAACTTCTAAAATGTAGGTCCATTAGGTCCCCTTTCTAGCTCGTAAAGGGTAATAAGATTTATTTATATTGGTTGTAATTTGAAATGTTCAAATTTGCTTTAGGAATTAGTATAATGTATGGTGATACATTATAATGTAAAGTTTATATTTTAGTCAAACTTTATTATATACATTTAATTTTGGATTTGATTCGAAATTAATTTATGAGAGATAAAATATTTGAATGAGTTCAAATATTAATTTAATTTGAATTGGATTCATATTAAAATTATTGGTTATGAGAGAAATTTATATTTAAATATGATTCAAATATAATTTAAGTTAAATATAAGATATTTAATTTAACTATTAATTAATAGAATTAATTAATAATCTAGTTTAATTTGATTTAATTAAATTAATTTAAAATTATAAGATATTGGAGAGATATTCATTAAATAAAATATTTAAATGAAATATTAATGAAATATGATTTAATTAATTATTAAATGATTAATTAATTAGTTGATTTGAATTTTTTTTTATTAATTTTCTATTTTTTAAATTAATAGAATCTCTTGATTCTCTCCTACTCCCTCAAGGAAAGGAAGTTATAAATATGTAAAAGAAAAACAGTTTTTTTTAATTAAGAAAAAGCCAATGCTTTTGCTCTCTAAAACTTTTTCCATCCCAATTGGTTCCCACAAACCAATCTCATCCCAAATGATAGAAAGGTCTCCAACGGGTGGTGTCCTCAAATTTGGAGATTTAGTAATTTCAGAGACGTCAAACTACGTAAGTTTTTTTTTATCTCTAATATATATTTTATTAAAGCATGCTTAATAAGAAAATTAGTTTTATAATTATTTTTTTGCCAATGTATTGGTATTTTGGGATTCCCAAATTAAATTGCGGAATGGTTCTGTAAAATTTTCCGTTGCCTAGACCTTTTATCACTTCAACCTTTAAACCTTAGACACCTTTTGGACACTAGTTAGGTTGGTTTCACACTATAGTTGTTGCAATTTGGCACTTGGTTTCCATTTCGGTTCGCTAAGTTTTTTTTCTTACGTTTTGGTAGCTTGTGAGTTGAGAAAGCTCACACTTAAGCATTTGTTTTTGTTGTCCTTAATGCTTAGGAACCTCTTGGACAATACATATGTTAGTTTGGCACATATGTTTTTGCAATTGGGAACTTGGTTGCCATTTCGGGTCGTTAAATCATTTTTTTTCACTTATTTATAGGTTATGAGTTGGAAAAGCTCCCACTTAACCAAAAGTCCTTCACTATTAAGTCATAACATTCATACTTATCTAGTTTAATACAGGCAAGGTCATATACATATGCATACTCATATAGCATAAAAAACATACTTGGCGAGTGACGAAGGACAGTAATAGCCACAGGGACAAAAATCAAAGACTCACATTGCAAGTCAGCCTACAGAACCTAAAAACTTAGGCTCTAATACCAACTGTAACGACCCAACTCTTTATACTAAGCTGAGGTCATTACTATTAAAATAAATAAAGACTTTCTTGTCAAAAATAAAAGAAGACACTAAACTTTCAATGAAAACCTTCAAATACTCATTTATAAATCGTAAATAAAGTATGTAGAGATAAAGTAGTAGATAAAATGCTGGTTCGGGCCTTATTTAACTTTTAAAGAAAATAACATAAAAGTAAAACATAAGTTCAATAAATTTAAATAAAATACGAAAAATAAAAATACTATAAACATAAGGCAGAAGCAACATAAACTTTTCCCTATGGCGAGACACGGTCACTTCTTGTCATTCGCCAACTTTCCTCTACCTCTACCTTTACCTTTTCCTTAAAAATTTAACATAGAAAATGGTGAGTATAAACATATACTCACTAACGGACCCATTACTAGTTTCGCTAAGTGTTTGTTAACTTTTCATTAGGGTTTCCAAGGAAGTACCCCATAACTATCGTGCTCCCGAGCACACGTTATCTAGTGAACCCATAGGAATACATCTGGTCTTCGGTGAACCCGAAGGAGACACCTAAGAGAAACTGGTCTTCAACGAATCTGAGGGAACACCTAAGAGAATCGGACTGTAAGTGACCCCGTCGAACCACTTATAAAACATATCATGATAGACTGGTGTTCTCTTCGAACACACACAATCATAAAGAAGATGGTGATCCAGAGGGACACTCATATGGATAGGACCCTAACAAACAAGTTAGCAGAACATCACAATGTTGGGATTTATGTCCTAAAACTCGTAGATTGTAAATATAATCCATTGACCGTTACTAATAAAGTGTTATTATTGTAATAATTGTTATTGATTATATTATTAGTTTTTTCTTAATAACCAAAATCCAATAAACTAACATCCTAAGCTGTTTAATGAGTCTTGAACAGTATGTAGAGACATACATGGATCAATGTTCAAGATCAGCTTAAAGGGTCTATAGTATAGGGATAAGGCTGGGTACCTTATCCTGGTAACACTATTGATACGGCTCACTTTGTATTTGATACAAACGCAATGATCCAACGCGTTCGTGTAGTTGACATGCGAGTGAGGGTATTCTATGCAATGAGTTTGCATAAGATCGGACTACGAAATAGTAACCACTAGATGTAACTCCGTTAACTAGTTAGGTTTCTATTTCACTAGGATGACCTAGGTAACTTAGTCTTAGTCCTGAGTGTGTTATGAACTCCTGTTCGCTAGGGATTGTCCTTTGATTTGTACGGGTGAGAGTGGCCAGATCGCCAACTCAATAAGCTTATCATTTTTGGGATAGGACCGAGTGGGGAGCTGGAAACATAATCACACAAGATGGAATTCACTCATTCCATACTTTAGGGTAAGTAGATGAGTGTTCCCTTAAATGGTGTCTCCAGGTCTTGAACAAAGGGCCCTACCCTCTCTATGGCACGAGAGGGGTTTCTGTTTATTGGTAGGACCATAAACAAGTTGTTCATTGGAGGAGCACTGGTATTTAAGGATTAGAGGTAACCCAGGGGTAAAACGGTAAATTGACCCAGCTGGTGTTACGAACACTCGTGAAGGACTAACTTACTGTTATTGGTCTATATCCGTGGACACAGAAATATATCTACAGTGAGAAGAGTTCAGCTGTGAGTCTTTAGTGGAGTGTACACACAGTTAACGAATATTGATTAATGTGGTTAATGAGTTTAACCAATTAATCTCAGATTGTTGTAGCTTCTGATCTGTAGATCCATTAGGTCCCCTTCCTAGCTCGTAAATGGCAATGTGTTTTATTTATATTGGTTGTAATTTGAAATGTTCAAATTTACTTTTGAAATTAGTTTAATGTATAGTGATACATTATAATATAAAGTTTGTGAAACTTTATTATATAAATTTAATTTTGGATATGATTCAAAATTAATTTATGAGAAATAAAACATTTGAATAAGTTCAAATATTAATTTAATATGAATTGGATTCATATTAAAATTATTGGTTATGAGAGAAACTTATATTTGAATATGATTCAAATTTAATTTAAGTTAAATATAAGATATTTAATTTAGCTATTAATTAATTGGAGAATTAATTAATAATTTAGTTTTATTTAATTAAATTTGATTTAATTAAATTTATAAGATATTGCAAAGATATTTATTCAAATAAGATTTGAATAAAATATTAATGAAATATGATTTAATTAATTATATTAATATAAATCTATAAGATATTGGAGAGATATTCATTCAAATAAGATTTGAATAAAATATTAATTAAATATGATTTAATAATTATATTAATATAAATCTATAAGATATTGGAGAGATATTCATTCAAATAAGATTTGAATGAAATATTAATTAAATATGATTTAATTAATTATTAACTAATTGATTAATTGTTAATTAAATAGTAAATTTGATAATAGAATCTCATGATTCTCTCCTACTCATTTTCCTATTCCAAGAAGGAAAGATGGTTATAAATATCTAGAAAGAAAAAACAGTTTTTTTAAAACCAAAAAATTCATTAAGAAAAAAATCAAGGCTTTTTCTCTCTGCAAAAAGAGTCTCTCAAATATCTCTAAACCTTTTCTCATCCCAATTGGTTCCCACAAACCAATCTCATCCCAGAGGATAGTAATGTCTCCGACGGGTGGTGTCCCAATTTGGAGATTGAGTTGTAGATTCAGAGATGTCATCGAAAATAAGTTCTCGTATCTTATCTTTAAAACATTGCTTATAATTTATTTAGAATTTTGATTCTAAAATTTTGCTAATGTACCGGTATTATAAGATTTTCAAATTAATTTGAGTAACGGTTCTTTAAATTCTTCCACTGCCATAGGGCTTTTATCCCTGCACACAGTCCATAGCATGCAACATATCATTAACATCCTATCATGGTATGAATATCAATCTTAATGTCCTTATCATGTGATTAATATACCATGCATTATAACATATCAATCATCTCAGTCATAACATATCTCTTTCATATCAGTCATAACACATCAGTCATAATGTATCAGTTGTAACATATCAGTCATAATGTATCAG
>CM046894.1:7589910-7712365 GCA_025688845.1 Cucumis hystrix | reverse complement strand
ATCAGTCATAATGTATCAGTTGTAACATATCAGTCATAATGTATCAGTTGTAACATATCAGTCATAACACATCAGTCATAACGTAGTCTTAACATATCAGTCATAACATATCAGTCATAACTTATCAGTCATAACTTATCAGTAATCTATGGTAGCCATCTATATCAATCATCCATATGTCACATTATGCACCTTAGCTACATCAATGCATAATGGTAAATACATGCAAGCTCTTAATTTTGTTTCGAATCTAAAGTCTAGTAGTAGAATCTCTTACCTCGAGAATAGCTAAAATCCTAGTTGACAGTCAAAATCCAAATAAGTCAATCCTAACATAGACAAAATGAAATCAATAATTTTGTCAACAAAACCAACCAAGAGTTTATTTAAGGTTTCAAACTTACCAACAAAATAGGTTGAAACCAATTCAACCTTGATTGGGAAAATTCACAGATAAATACTCATAAGAATTTAGTCAATTAAACCTAAGGGAAAAATAACTCACTTTAAGATAATTCAATTTCATCCAAAAATTATTTACTTAGACCAATAACCAAACTTGATGGGTGTACCAAATTTACCAAAAGATTACAAGTGGCTTAAATGACTTGAGAAAAGACAACGACTCAGCTAGGAAGGGAATTGGCTCACACACAAGGGAAACTTAGCTCACCTCTAGAAACCTACGACTTAGATGGAATCGGCTCGACTTGCTTGGACGTGCGGCTCGTGAAGGAGGTATCGACTCGAATTAGGGGTTCTTTACCGGTAAACGTAAAGACGACCGACGGAGACGTGGAGGCTACACCATTGTGGATGGAAGGCAACGGTTGACGACACGGAAGACGTCTAGACGCCAAACGTCGCGGAAAGTCTAAATAACAAATCAATATTTGTACTTTCCCCGACGTCGCCCTGCCACACGTCGTGAAAAGTTTCCGTATTGAAGTGACAATAGTCACGTTTCCCCGACGTGTGGAGGGTAAACGTCGGAGAAAGTTTAAATAATTAATTTTTAATTTAAACTTTCCCCCGACATCTGTACTACATACGTCGGTGAAAGGGATGTTCCCCCACGTTTTCAAAGACATAGGGGAAAGTCTACCCTATTTCTTCCCTTCCAACACAGAACTGAATCATAAACGAAGAGAAATCGAGAAAGGAGAGGGAGATAGATTTTTAAGTCCGTTCTTACCGTCACCGCCGCCACCGCCGAAAGTCTTCGTTCATCACTGTCGAAACCGAACCGAAGGTTTTTTTTTTTTTTTTTGAATTTATATATGTTTGTATGATTTATGTATGTATGTATAGTGTAAAGTATATGTATATGTATATGTATATGTATGTATAGTATGTATAGTATGTATAGTATGTATAGTTTAATGTGTATGTATATGTATGTATAGTTTAATGTATATGTATATGTATATATAGTTTAATGTGTATGTATATGTATGTATAATGTATTATGCATGTTTAAAGAAATTTAGAAATTACATACATAATTAAAAATTTATGTATGTATGTATATTTTTTTTATTGTAATTAGAAAAATATATAAATTTTAAAAAATGTATGAATTTAGGAAAATGTATGAGTTTAGATTAAATTTGAATAGATTATATTGAACAATGGTTTAGGGTGTAGTAAATTTGAGATTAGGGTTTCTTTATCGAATTCGGTATTGAATATGAATTTCACTTTCAAATTACATTTGAATTTTTGAAAATGTTAAATAGCCTAACTAAAAAAGTTGACATATTTGGGAGAGGTCTGCATACACCATTGAAGTGATCAGAGTGTTTCAAATGTTAGATAGTGTGTAGTTAATGAGAGATTTGACATAAATTATTCATAAAGTAAGTTTGAAAATAGTTGAAGTATTTGAGAGAAGAGATATAAAACTAATCTAACATATTTATTTGTAGTGATTTTAACGAGATTGACAAGAGTTGGATGACCCTTAGGGATAGGTTTTCTGTTGAGTACAGATAAGGACTTTTCCAATTTTTAGAGGTTGTAAAAGATCACACAAATAATTACGGAAAAATAAGGTGTCCATGCAAGAAATGTATGAATTCAAACCGGGACTTCTTAAAGGGTGTGAGGTGACATCTATTAACCACTGGAATAGCCTCCTCCTATATAAACTGGGTGTATCATGGAAAGCCCGTGAACTTGGACATAGGTATGTAAACATTTGATGAAGGAACGAGTAGTAGTATCCTTTTGATAAAGGAATTAACAGTAACCCATTTACTGAAGAAAATGAAATGTTGGGTATGTTGGATGATTTACAAGCTGGTAATGAACAAGTAGAAGAGATGGAGGAATGTTTAGATTTAGAAGAAGACAGAATAAATGTAGTATTTAAGGAGTTACTAAATCAAGCAAGTTGTGAGCTATACCCCGACTGTTCAAAATTTAATTCTTCACTATACTTTTTGGTTAAAATGATGCATGTGAATGTTCTCAATGGTTGGAGCAACAAGTCCTTCGATATGATGTTAGAGTTTATAAAACGGCGTTTTCAATGTGTGCTACCAACATCCTTAGTTCATTCTATGAAGCCAAACGAAAATGGCGTGATTTGGGCCTAGGGTACGAGACTATTTATGCTTGTAAGTATGACTGTGTATTATTTCGAAAGGAGTTCGAGGATTTGCCACAATGTCCGACTTATGGTGAGTCTCGATACAAGATTAATTCCAACAGATCAGGAAAGAAAATTCCACAAAAGGTATTGCGTTACTTTTCTCTAGTGTCAAGATTACAACGATTGTTTGTATCGCAAGAAAATTTGGCAGACATGCGATGGCATAAGGATAAAGGAGTTGAAACAGAGGATGTGTTGAGACTTCCAGCCGATGAAGAGGGATGAAAGCACTTTGATTATGAATTTTCTGATTTTTCTTTAGAGCCACGAAATGTTCGTTTGGGGTTAGTTTCATATGGATTCAATCCGTTCAGTCATATGAGTACCTTGTGCAGTATGTGGCATGTGGTGTTAATTCCATATAATTTGCCACCATGAAAATGCATGAAAGAGTCAAACTTCTTCATGTCATTGCTCATTCCCAGTCTTAAATCTTCTGACAGGGAAATTGATGTGTACCTACAGTCATTACTTGAGGAACTAAAAAATCGAAATGGAAACCAAGTGCCCAAGTGCAACAACAAAAGTGTCAAATCAACCTAAGTAGTGTCCAAGAGGTTTATTAGCTGTAAAGACAACTAAACAATGCTGAAGTGTGAGCTTTCTCCATTCATAAGCTACCAAAAAGTGAGAGAAAAAAAGACTTAATGACCAGAGATGGCAACCAAGTGTCCAACTGCAATAACTATAGTGCCAAACCAACCTAAGTAGTGTCCAAAAGGTGCCTAAAGTTTAAAGACAACCAAAGAATGCCTAAAGTAGGAGCTTTTCCGACTCATAACCTACCAAAAAGTGAGAAAACAGGACTCAACAACTCGAACTGACAACCTAGTGCCCAAGTGCAACACCAACAGTGCCAAACCAACCTAAGTAGTGTCCAAGAGTTGCCTAAGCTGTAAGGACAACCTAAGAATGCTTAAGTGTGAGCTTTCCCAACTCATAAGCTACCAAAAATTAAGAAAAATGACATAGCAAACCGAAATGGAATCCAAGTGTCCAAGTGCAATAACTATAGTGCCAAAGAACCTAACTGGTGTCCAAAAGGTGCCTAGGATTTAAAGACAACCAAAAAATACTTAAGTGTGAGCTTTCCCGACTCATAACCTGCCAAAATGTCCAATTGCAACAACTATAGTGCCAAACCAAATGTCCAATTGCAACAACTATAGTGCCAAACCAACTTAAGTAGTGTCCAAAAGGTGCCTAAGCATTAAAGACAACCAAATAATGCTTAAGTGTGAGCTTTTCCCACTCATAAACTATCGAAAAGTGAAAAAAATGACTTAACCACCCGAAATGGCAACTAAGTGCTCAAGTGCAACAAAAATAGTGCTAAACCAACCTAAGTAGTGACCAAGAGGTGCCTAAGCTGTAAAGACAACCTAAGAATGCTAAAGTATGAGTTTTCCCAACTCATAAGCTACCAAAAAGTGAGAAAAAATAACTTAACGACCCAAAATGGAAATCATGTGCCCAACTGCAACTACAATAGTGCCAAACCAACCTAAGTAGTGTCCAAGAGGTGCCTAATTTGTAAAGACAACCAAACACTACTTAAGTGTGAGCTTTCCCTAAATCATGACCTACCAAAAATTGAGAAAAAAGAACTTAACGACCCAAAATGGCAGCCAAGTGCCTAAGTGCAACAAGCCTAGTGCGAAAGGTGAAGGAACCAGAGAGGCAATTTGTGTAAGATGATGACTCCTTATGGGCAACTCGTCCACTGATGGATGACATTGTTTTGTAGGCCTATAACTACAAATATAATGATATTGTTAATATAGGTACATAACTAATGAAAAAATGAACATAGTGAACATATAATCACAAACCTAAAAGGTGAAGGGAAATCCATAGAGGCTACACGACTCTAGGGACTTGTTATTCACAAGTTTCTTCTTGTGCAAGGCCACTTCTCCATGGAGTACCCCTTTCAAACTAGTAAAGGTCTTAAACCATACCAACTCACCTCAGTTGTAGCTGATGAAGTCCTCCTAATCGTCAATCAAACCCAACATCGTCCAATCCATGAGTTGCCTCCTCTCCTAAGCCATCATCGCAAGCTCGATGAAGTAGAATACCAATATCTTCATCGCTTCCTTGTCGTTTTCAAACAAAAGGATTGGGTAAACCTTCTCGAACTCAAAGCGGTTCATGCTTGTTCTATTCCTCAAATATAGCCTTCTTAATTAAAGGGCCTTGCCCTTTTCAAACTAGACCTCGTATTTGTGCCTATGCCTCAACCATGTTATTCTGTTAAAGTCCTCCCACTCGAAGGAGACCTTCTCACCTAGTAACTTAAAACTAATTGTGTTATCTCGTCCCTCCTTGACCTCTCTCAACAAAATGTAATGGTAGAGATGTCCATGGAACACCAACTTCACGTTGAAGAAGTGTCCAAAGACAGTTTTCCTAAACATGTAAAGTTTTCTGGGCGTTAACTTATTTTTTATACTTGATACGGTCTTCGATAAATGTGACAACAGGTTAAGTTTACAAGGAAGAAGTCCTTGGAATTAATTTTGGTCACAAGAGGTATCTGCAAAACAGAAAAATTTGAACAAACTAAGTATTTTGTGTTAAAACTTGGATTCATCTTGGGGCAATCTCGGTTGAAACAACATGAAACGCCAATTGAACTCAGGCAACATTGTCAGGATGCCACGAGATAGGAGGTTTATATGCATTCTATAAGGTAATCTCGATCCCATCTCAAACAAAATCGACCCCAAGATTGCGCCACAGGCTGCATGTGAAACACATCGGATCTTGGGACTCCTTCAACGAATCTCAAAGCATTTTCATAGATCTCAACTGAAATTCTTCATTTGCATGGCCCCAAATTGATGAAATGACCGAGATTCATTGAAGGAGATCAGATGCATTAATTAACTTAAACTAATGTTGTACATCTAACTACATCAGACCACCAACTATAAAGTTTTCCATCCGCCTCATATTTCAAACTACAAACTAAATCGTAAACTATGAAATCGTTAAAAGTGCTTTACCTTGAGAGATTTAAGAGGATATATAAGTTAAAAAAGTTCCACGCAGAGGAAAAATCACTGAAAGCGTTCGAATTGTAGGAGTGAAATCGTTCACTACTTGGCAGAAATGAGCACAATGTTTTGCATTTAGTGTTTTTGGAGAATATGTAACATTCGAAACAACAAGGGTATTTTGGTCATTCGATATATCCCTTTATTTTCAATTTTTTTAATAAAAAACGCATAATCTCGGCAACTAACTCAACAGAATGGAACCGAGAAATTTCGTTCAAATAGTTTTTTAAAATTTACTAATGATCTTAGGGTTTGAGCTCGACCAAAAAAACAAAATTACAAATTTTTCCAAATGTGCTACTCTTAAAATGTAAAACTAAAGGTGTTATTTCTCAAATAACACCTGAAATTCTTTAATATTGTTTTTTAATATCATTAAATGAAATTTAAAAAGATAAACCGCATCCCGTTTCACTTCAGCCCTTTTGTAAAAAACAAACCCTAACTACTCGTCTACACTCTCCTCTAGTCCCCTCCGATCAGACGACGCCGGCGACTGCCACTCACCAAGCTGGCGACTGCTACTCCGATCACATCAGCCGCACTCGCCCTCCGTTTTGGTTCTCAGTTTGAAGGTTTTTCCCTCTTTTTTTTTCTTTTTCTTTTTTGTGTATCAATCTTTGAGGAATGTTTCTGGTTTGAAAGAACACATATATGCTTTTTTATTGATTACTTCATATTAATATGTATTCCCAACCTAGATGTTGAAATTTATATGAAACATGGTTTAGGCCTTGGTTGTGGTTAAATAATTTATGTATTTTTGTATTTATTTAATGTGGAATCTGTACATATATGGTGTGAGGCTGTGAGTTTTTAGAATATTATCTGGATTTTTTGGTATGTTTCAACTTTAATGAAGTATTGTTATGTTTTAACATATATGAGTAATTTATCTACGTATTATCACATATATTTTTTCTAAATAATAAATAATTATAACGTGTCTCTAAATGTGTCTAGTTTTACTTTTCTAGAATTTGGATGTATCGTAACGTCTTGTCTCCCGTTGGTGTTCATGCTTCCTTGGAAGTGGGTATCATCAAATAATTATTCAATTAGAGGATTAGGGAAAATGAATTGATGGTTGATTTACATGTGGAGTCATTTTCTCCAATGAACGTTGATTTCTTGGAAAATGGGTTTGAGTGGATCGTTGGCCATTTTTTGATATTGTCGCCTTCTTATTCTGCCCCAAACTGTTTTAGAAACATCATCGGAGTCACTAATCATTTTTCCAATTTAGATGATAATATGTTCTTTGGGAAAATCGAGCATTGCCAAAATTTGAATGTTGAAATTCTTCTTTCGAATAACTTGAATCAGAACTTCAGCATTGTTTATGGAAGTACAATTGATTTTCTTGTCTATACCAAATGCTGGTTTTTTTCTTAGACATCTTCTTTGATCAATAGTAGTCCATTCTTGCAAAATCTTGAAAGCAATCTTGAAATCTTGGGGAAACTTCTTGATACTTTTGATTAGGTTTCCTACATTCTTGAGCTTCAAAGCTTCTTTCTTGATGAATTTGGTAGTATTTTTGAATTCTTGGATGGGGTTCTTGGTAATCTTGGATTGGTCTCCTCCTTTCTTGAACTTCAAATCTTCTTTCTTGATGATTTCGTCTAGCTCTATGTATTCTAGCTCCATGAATGCCTCACTGCCCCCAATCACGGACGAGTTCTTGATGTACTATTTGAGGAGGTGCCAAGTTTTCAAGTTGTAGCATGACTTCTTGAAGTGTAGCTTCAATTCTCTCCAGAGAAGCTTCCACGGATAGCAAGCGTTACGAAGAGGTTCTTGGAGAGAGGACGGGGGTTCATCCGCTTCTTGATTTTGAGCAGGTTGCTCAGCCGCCACCGGGTTTACACGTTGGACAGCCATTTGGCCTAGAAACTTTTGGTGCTCTGAGACCAATTGGTGTAAGCCAAAGAATACTTTTGATTGAATGTATAATTTGCCTCTCAATGTGAAGAGGAGATGCTTTATTTATAGAGAAAAATAGTACAAGTAGTTAGTTACATAGTAACTAACTAAGTAGTTTTAGTTAACTAATACTGAGTTAAAACAGAAACTAGAAAGCAGTAGATTTAGGCTTATTTGATGTACATCAGCTTGCCTTGTACAATTGCTCTGTTTTAGTTAACTAATGCTGGCTTGAATACTTGGTGCGTGTAAACTAAAAAAATAATCAGGCGGGTTGTCCCATGAGATTAGTCGAGGTGCGTGTAAGCTGGCTTGAATACTTGGGAATATAAAAAAATAATCATCACTGCTACTTCTATTATCAATTAATACTATAATTTCTGCGAACAATGTTTTTAAAGTAATAACAGTAAAAGTAGTCTTAATTCAAATTGTCACAACTCAAACCTTAATATTTTGAAGAAGCTGGGCAAATCACTGTTATTTTTTTAATTATTAGACGAGGCGCATAGATTCTAAGTCTCGAAGTAGTTTCACAAAGGCGTAAGCTTCTTCTATGAGAGGTGTATTGCTCTTTGGTCCAATGAAGGTGTAAGTCTCGAGGTTAAAACTTAGAATTTTGTCTCAAGGCGAGCCTCATGACGTAAGCCTCTATAGCTTTTTGAATCATTGCTTTATTCCATATTGTACTCTTTGGATATTTTATTCATCAAGTATGGGCGTGATTTGATTCTCTTGGATTGGATTACTTTTATGCTGTAATGTGGTTCCTCCTTTTCTGTAGTTACGTGATTTCTCCTTTTTTGTGGGCTTTGTTTTTTTGTATGCACTTGTTTTTTCTGTCATTTTTCCCAGCTGATTGTTAGATACCTAGATTAGTATAGGGAAGGGGTAAAAGGGTAATTAGATTTGTTGGTAGTTAGTTGGTTATAAATATGAAGTTGGGGAGAGAAGAAGGGTATGGAGAATTTGGTGAAGAATTAGGGCTGCAACATTCCTTGAAAGAGAGGAAGGGCAGAGGGTTAGGGTTCTTTTACTTTTCTTTTACTGCTTTTATATTGTAATTCTGTTGAAGGTATCAATAAAATAGAAACACTATATCAGTGTTCTATCACTGATCTCTTAAGTATATGGAACTTGGCTTTCATTTGTTTTTAGACACTGTAACTCAAACACTTCTAATATTAGCAGGTCATTTGGTTTGCCATGGATCCTAGCACCAATGGTGGCAGTTATCACACACAACCCAAATGGAGAAAAGTGGCATATGGAGGTATGCAACCTGGGTTTGATGACAACCACACTGACGAGTCTTTTCTTGAAGATATTGTCATGAATGCCAATGTCGTCAAGAGAGATATCCTAAAGGTGATGCTGGACTCTGTTTCCATATCCGAATATCTGTGCATTGTCACCCTTGTTGGCTTGGTTTGGACATACACACTTAGATCAACTCTTGATGAGAATTCCCTCTTATTTCTTGACATTGGTCTTCTTGGTTCAGGGTTCTTAATTCTTCTTTTCACTGAAGGCTCACTCTCATTGAGCCTTCTCTTACACTATATTCTTAATATATCCTATTTCACAACTGGGTTGTATGTCTTGGCTCCCATCTATCAAACTCTAACTAGATCCATTAGCTCAGATTCCATATGGGCATTGTCAGTTTCACTTATTATCCTCCATCTTTTCCTACACGATTACTCAGGTTCCACTGTTAGGGCTCCAGGGGATGTTAAGAATCCAAGCTTAACCAGTTGTATTTCTTTGAATGCTTCTATTGTGGCCTCTGTTCTTATTGCTTCACGTCTTCCATCTCGGTCACATGTGTTTGCCATAATGTTGTTCTCTTTGCAAGTTTTCCTTTTTGCTCCACTGGTTATTTATTCCATTAAGAAGTTTTCTCTTCATCTTCATCTCTTATTTTCTTTCTGTTTAGTAACAATTACTTTGGTTTACGTTTATTTCTTACACCAGCTATTTTTTATTTTGTTGGCTAGTCTTTTGATTTTTGTGACCATAGTTTGTCCTTATTGGCTCATACGAATCCAGGAATTTAAGTTTGAGATCAATGGTCCCTGGGATGAGGCCAAGCTTTGTTTTGATATTAGAGACTGAGATTATCTTTGTTTTGTATAGAAAGATTAGTTCGATGAAGGTCAAATTGACATTGTATAGACATATTGGATTGAGTTTCATTTCCACTTCCTCACAGGTGGTTCTCTTTGCAAAGCTTTGACAATCTTTTTCTGTATCTAATTTATGCCAAGTATTACAGGCCTATAATACTCTTAAGCCTTGGAGGGAAGTATTAATTATATTCTCAAACTAATGTCAAAATAAGTATAGGGTCCAACTAGACTAAAACTTATATTGTCGATTTTGAGGTTAGGATTCAATTTTTTAAACTTACGTGTTAAAAAAAATCTCAAACTAATTATATATCTATTAAAATCTTTAATTTAGGAGTGGATCAATTTAGACTATTTCTTAGGATTTCATTTTAAAGTTGGTAATGTATAATATTTGGTGTATTCCTTGCTTAATAGTAGGGATCAATGAAATATGAGACTGCGATGTTCGGATCAAAAGAGGTTTTTTTGTCAATCTTTTTATAGTTATTCCAATTAAGATTTTTTTTTTGTTGGTTTGATATATTTAAAAAGGTGGGAACCTCAAACCTTGAAGTTTATAGTATAAGTTTGTTTTAGTTGAATTAGATTTTATCGATAAATGGTCTATTGATTTAAATTATACCGTAATTAGTTTTACATTTTAATTCTTACCATTGAAATTCAGGAACATTAATATAAAATGTGCACATGTTTCTTAAAAACAGTTAAAACTAATTAATCGTTTACATCATATCCTTGTGTATAGATAGTGGAAGTAAAAGGGAATGACAACACAAGTAGAGTAGCTGTAAGTAATTACAATTGACATGTTTACATTTTAACTGGATTATTATAACTCAAGTTGAAATGAAAATAAACTATCATGGGTTGATTTAGTGATGAAAAAGGAAATGTAGTCTTAATAAATGACAAAGAGGTCATGAATTTAATATATAGTAGTTTTAACAAAGAGGTCATGGATTTAATATATGGTAGTCATCTACCTATGAATATAAGGTTAATTGTGGGTCTAATATATAATAGGATTTGGCAAATTGTTTTGTGAGACTAGTTGAGGTGAGTGTACTCGGGTTTGGAACACTAACAAATGAAAAAAGAAATCAAATGAATATATCAAATTGGACATGATATAAAATTGGAAAAGTCAGGATCTTGGTAAAAACATCAGCCAATTAAGACTTTAGATTGTTGCAACTTTAAGAAGCCTTATGGGCTGTTTAGGTCCCAAACTAAGAAGGAATTTAGTGGGTTATCATAGCCCATTCCTTGTTTGGGTCCGTATTATGAAAATCCTAATCTTAAAATCCCTTTCACACAATTCCCTCACTCTGTCGTAATTTCTTTCGAAACCCTGCCTAATCTTTCTCGATTTTATGCATAGGGTCTTTAACTCATATAGCCTAAAATTGTATATTATATTACAAGATTGATCTAAATTTCTTAAAATTTTTACAAATGTTCTAAATTGACCAATATTTTACACAAATATAAGGCCTAAATGACTAATTTACCCATATTTATTATTAATAATATATTAAAAAAAGAGAAAAAAGAAAAAGGAAAGTGGACTATGATTAATATGTATATTTATTAGATATTCTATGTAAATATGGTAAGTCAATAAATCTATTATGGTAATATTATAATAAAAAAATTTCTTAATTATTTTTATTTTAGTTATTTTGTTCAAAAAATCTTCTCTAGATTTCTCTCACTTTCTAATCTCTCACTCCTTCCATTCTTTCTGTCATTTTGAATTGTTTTTCACATATTCCACCTAAGTAAAGTATATATTGAATAATACGGTATATATTTTATAAATGAAAGGTTCTTATATTAATTTGTTTATAGAAGGTGGACCAATAAGAAGAGCAATCAGGGATGTGGGTTACGGTTCATTTTTTTTTATTTAAAAAAGGTAAAAGTTCCATTCTTCGAATACGTTGAATATTGATTCCATTTTCTTTATAAAAGACGTCGAATAATAGATGATTAGTGAAAGTATAAACGGTGAAGAAGAAGAACATCAGTGGCTGACTGGAATAGTGATCTTTCGAAAAAATTTGCCAAAAATTTAAGGTTAGTAAGAATTTATATTTCATATTCGAAATACATTAGGGTATATTGAATATATTGAAGATAACATCATTTATGTATTATTGAACATATGAAGTAGTATATATGTAGCAAATCACAGAAAATATATGTGTTATGCAGTAGTATATATGTAAGAATTAAAAAAAAATACTGATCGGATACATAATCTATATATACAGTGGTATATAAGTGCAGTAAGAAAAAATCACAAAACATGAAGAAAAAAAATTATATGTATTATTGAATATATGCAATAGTATATATGTAACAAATCACAAAACATAAATGAATTATGCAGTAGCATATATGTAAGAAATAAAAAAAATACCAAATGGATATATAATATGTGTATATATTGGTATATATACGCAATAAGAAAAAATCATAAAACATACAAAAGAATATGTGTATGTATTATTGAATATATACAGTAGCATATATGTGACAAATCACAAAAGAAAGGATGAAGAACTTCTTGTCGGCGCCGGAAGAAATTTCTAAGATTCTTAATAAGGTGATGAAAATAGTTATATAAATTTATATTTAATTATTACACTATTCCATATTAAAAAAGATTTTATTTTATATTAAAAATAAAATATTTTCATAATAAAATCATACATTAATTAATAGCATAAATAAGGAAATTATCATTTACCTAATAAATTTGTGCTTAACATGAATAGGGAAATAATTTGAAATTAATTTCAAAAATCATATATAATAAATAATGAAAATAAGGTTAAAATTGTCCTAAAAATATACGAAATTCTAATTAAGAAAATAAATTTTAGTTTAGGACATTTGTGAAATTGCTTATTAAATTTAGATCTTTTTGCTAAATTTTTCTTATGCATAATCCTTTCCTTCTCCGTCCAATCCTTCTCGTCTTCTTCCTCTTTTTTCGTTTCTCTTCATTTTCCTCTCAACATCTCATCTTTGAAACGTTTCCTTCTCGTTTTCCTCTTCGATTCAATACCATCTATGACGTTCAAAGTCCTTTTGTTTTCGTCTCTCAACCTCAAAATTTCTTCGTGAAAAAACCCTTCGTTTTCCTCTTCGAATCTTTGTTCTCCCGTCGTAAAAAATGGTTTCGATTTTCTCTTCGAACTCATATCTTCGCCCTTCATTGTCCTCTTCGAATCATTTGGTTGACGACTTTGTTTCCACGCTTGCCTCCGAAACCCTTCCTTGCATGTTCGAAGAGGATTCTTGGGGAACATGCAAGGATTTCTTCCTTGTCGCTTGGACTCCCCTTGCCAATTCGAACTTCCCCTCTGTCACTCCTACATGTGTTCCAAGAACAAAGAGATGTTACATCTGGAGAATGGTAGGGGCATCGAAAATGTCTTAGCATGGGAGGGATGGAGGTTCTTCTTGGTTTGATTCGAAATCCTTATGCGATGATGAGATCAAAATATGATATTCATTCCATTGTTTTTCATATTTGGGTGTTAATTTTCCATGTATTTTGTTTTCCATTTTCTTCTTTGATCTGTTCTGGAAAGCAATGGAAAATTGTTTTGGTTCTTTTTCATATGGTTTTGATATGTGTTGATTGTCTTTACTTTGCTCATATTGTTGTTTAGCTCATTTCTGTCTTAATTTCTTTCCCTTTGGTCTTACTTTTTTTTTTTTCTTTGCTTATTATTCTGATTATGTTACGATTATTTGGCCGAATTCGTGAGAATTTTTTTTAGTTATCTCATATTTTTATTTCCTTTCCGCATGATTTTGTTTATGATAATTGTTACTCCTTTGCTCACACTTTTTTTCCCTTGCTCATGCTTCTGATTATGATTCAATCCTTTTTCATTTCTATTCCTTTGCTCATATATTTTGTTCCATTTGCTTATAATTTTGTTTATGCTCATGAAGAAATTTTGTGTTACTTGTTTTCCTTTGCTTGTAATCCTTTACACAGACATGTTCATACCTTTTATGTCTATATTTTATAACCATTATCTTCATACCTATTGTGTATTTGTGGTATTAGATCTTCTATACTACTTTTGAGTGTCATTTCTGATTGTGATATGAGTCAATTCCTTCTTTGCTTCTGATATGGTTATCAACTGTGGATGGTCATCCCTTATTTCTTGGGATATTTATTGGTCTTTTACTACTTAAAATCTTCCTTGCATCATTAAATACTCTCATTCCTCCACTATAAATGTGGTGTCCCCTTTTGTCCTTCCATTTCATCCTTGCTCGTTTCTGCACATACAACTTTTTTATATCACATTCTTCATTCACATGGTTGCTTAAATCGATGTCCATGTTTAGTTCATCTTCTACATTACATTATTTACTTGCATGTTGGATTGTATTTACATTTTTAGTTAATGTCTTCCTTGACTTGTTTGTTGTTGTGTTTGTTATTGCTTATACTTCAATTCTAGTTTAAAAAATAAAAACAAAATTTTCCCCTCCATTTTTTTTGGCTCTGGTTTCGGTCAAGTTGATCTTCGAAGTTGTTTATGTTATTTCTTTCAATCCTCAAATCTGTTTGTCATCGCTTCCATTTAAATGCATCTTTAAAAAAAGTTCTTTATTTCCATGGTATTTGTTACTGTTTTCTTTGCATTGCATGTTTGAAGACATTTTGTCGTCCATGAAATTCAAGTTCAAATTATAGACGGAATTTCAATCCTCTTAGGCTCCTTTTTTTCCCTACTCTTTTTACTTGCTAGATCTTATTTGGTCCTTCACCGTTTTATGGTTTTATGCAATTGTACAGGTTAATTTTTGTTATGGAATCGGTATGTCATCCCAACTTTGCTTTTCTTGTTTCTATCCAATTAGGATTCATCTAAATTTATTTTTGTTGTTCATCTTTTCAGGATGCTTGAGTTCAAAATTTTCTTTTCTGAGGTACTAGGGTTTCTTTATATCGAAATTTTTATTTCGTATATTTGAATCGTATTTATTTTACTATACGATGAGCATTTTACTTGTTTTTTTTCATATGTTTTTATTTTTTTTTGTGAATGTATGTGGTATAGCTAGGACATCAATCAATAGCTTACAAATCACTTGAAGCACAATGTATTATGTTATATACTTTGTCTTATGTGTTACTCACTTCATTAACATGTTTACGTCTATTTACTAGTATGACAAGTTCTTCCCGAGCTCTAAACACATCTGGACGAAAGAAGAAGAATCCAAATTGGTCGAGTGCTTGGTGGAGTTGGTTTCTGTCGGTGGTTGGGAGTTAGATAACGATACCTTCAGACCTGGATACTTGACACAGCTATAAGGAATGATGACAGAGAAGCTGCCAGAGTGTAACATACAGGGTTCACCGACAACCGACTTCGGATAAAAACCTTGAAGAGAACATTCCAGGCCATCATAGAAATGCGCGGTCTATCATGTAGTGGGTTTGGTTGGAACGATGAACTCAAGTGCATCATCGTTGGGAAGGATTTGTTTGACAGTTGGGTGAAGGCACGACATTCATTCTTTCAATAGTTATTTGTTTATAATCGTAATAAAAAACTAATAATTTATTCAAATGTTTGCACAAAGTCATTCTACCGCTAACGGCCTCCTCAACAAATCATTTCCTTATTACGATGACTTGTCCTAGGTTTTTGGGAAAGATTGTGCTACAGGAGCACGCGCAGAGACCTTCGTTGATGTGGGGTTGAATGTGTAGGAGGGTACAAGGGATTTTCCATTGACGATGCTAACAATTCGAAGATCCCTATGATGTATAGTCGGGAACTAGACATGTCGCCTGATGAGATCATGGGCACACAACTTGGTCGATTAGGTGAGGGTAGGAATTCTTTGAGTGAAAGCAAGAGGAAGCGAGGTGGACAGGTGGCTGAAATTTTTGACATCATTCACCATGCAATGAAATTTGCGAATGACCAGTTGAAAGCCATTGTAGGATGGTCGAATGTACAACGTTAGGCGGAGGACGACTTCTGCAGAAAATTCCTGAATTGAGTAATCCCGATAGGGTTTATGCCGATAATAATGCTCAATGTCCAAGACATGAAAGCATCAAGCTTAAATTGGACTAATGCATCGTGATGTTGGAAGATCACACTTGACTGATTGTCGATTTTCTTTCGTCTTCCTTTTGTCGGTTGATTCATCTGTTTTTATGTATTTGTTTTTATTTCTTAGTCTATAGTAAAAGATTTTGCTAGCAAGCTTATATATATTAATGAATTTATGTTTGGGCAAATATGTATTGGAAATATCTTTTGCCTTGCTTTATTACTTAAGTAACAAATCGTAGCGATGTATGCTTAAACTAGTATCGAGCACAATAACCTAAAGCAATGAGAAAATGATTTTATGGAGATTGGTCTAAAATTAATCGACTAAGGATCCCTAAGTAAGAAATTTTAATAATATCAGTTTGTAATTATATGTTTTTCATTACATGTGTATGCCAAAAATAAAGTAACGAAAACTAACGATTGAAACTAAATTTTTAAATGAACGTCGTAATTAAGAAAATTAAAGAAAATAATTTTGACGCAAAATTTTGTATTTCATGGAAAATATATATGCATAGAAAAAAAGATTAATGCAAAAGCAAGATCGAGGTGGTTTAATTTATGATATGAATGTTGTAATTAAAAAGTTTTTTTTTCATTTGATGTATCATATATATGCATGAAAAAAAAACCCAGTGAAAAGTCACGATTGAGGTTAAATTTATTAAATGAATATCATAATTAAAAATAAAAAATTTAATAAATTGAAAGAAAAAAAATGTGTATTGCATATACTCTGAAATAAGCAAATAATAGAAAAATCCAAACTAACTCACTAGTCACAACAACCAAGTCATGATACTCTGCTTCCACTAATGATCGAGATATTGTGGGTTGTTTTCTAGTCTTCCATGATATCAACGATTCGGCTAGGAAGACATGAAAACCAGTAATCAAAAGACTATTTCGAATCAGCAATCAATAAAGGCTTTAAGCTGAAACTTTAAATCGGTAACAAAATGCCATGTCCTGATGATTTTTAGAGATATCTCAATAGGTGATGGGCTGTAGGAGATGATCTTTTGTTGCTGTCTACAAATTGCCTCCGATTTTGCACAACAAAAGAAATGTGTCGCCTTGAGATCTATAGGTACAACAATCTGCCAATTAATCTTTCTATAACTTTTTACTGATCAATTCTCGAAAGAGTTGGCTAGCATCTAATAATCTCGTGTCTTCAAGTACTTGTAGACACAATACTTTCTTTAAGATGTGGATAAACCAAGGTTTGACCTCAAGATCTCCAAACCAAGAAAGTATTTCACAGAACCAAAATTAAGATGCTCTAACCTTATCAATTTCTTGAGGAAACGACCAATTGAGATTAATATTATCAACATAGACTAATAATGCCACACTGGTATTTTCATCATCTTTAGTAAAGAGAGAATAATCTGACTTTGATGGTAGAAAATCATGACTAATTAGAGAAAAATTTGGTAAACCACTGTCTTGAGACTTGTTTTAATGTAACCCGTAGATGGATTGATCATTGGCTAATACATTTGTTTAAGATTCGTAGCTTTGTCTCTTGAGCTGTTTATGTGGTTGTCCAGCCTAGATCCTGTATCAAAGTGACATTGTCTCAGCGGTTGTCATTAATTGAATCCTACCTTTGATTTGTTGAGATTTTTCATTTTTTTTTTGAAGTTCTAATGATTTATTCTACAGTTATTTTTTTTTCTTTGTTCTTATGTGCTATTTATGCTCAAGAAGGCTACTTTGCAAATGTTACTGCACATATTGTTTTGATTGTTCGTTCAACAAAAGCTTGAGAGAATAGATTGTTTGTTGTAGTCTACTTTCTTTGAGTGTGGCGAAGTAGTTTGTTGAAGAGTGCATTAATTCCAAGATATACTACATTGCTTTAGAGACAACCTAAAGCCAATTAAATCAATAAAGTTTTCTCATCTTTAGGAGGAGCCTAAGGTTCGTTCTTGAGTGAAAGAAGCTCACAAGGAGGAGGAGGCTAGATTTAGGATAGTGAGAGTGAGTCTCATAAGTTTAGGGAAGCCTAAGTTCTTTGCCACTAATAGTCACATACTTAGGGGAGCCTATGTTCTAAAGAGAGGGAGTCTAGCTCTCATCTAAAGGGGAGCGTGTTCCCATGAAGTACGTTCTACAACATATAAGTACAATGTTGTAGTCACTTAACTTGAATATATTACTGGATTTATCTTTCATGGGCACACTACCTGCATATATAAGTGTAGTATCACCGAACTGGTTTACCAACTCATGCGTGTTATAGTTGTTTCTCTTTCTCTTGATTTGTTCTCGTCTCTATGATTGCTAAAGCGAGTTGTGTGGCATCTCTCTTAATATGGATGAGAATAAAGTTGCTCAAGAATTGGAGCAAGTAGAAATTCAAGCAGTGTAGCGTCATCTTCATCTTCAACGCCATTTTCCACAAGTAATGATAAAATCTCACCAAGGAGAATGAAGAATATTCAAGAAATTTATAATGCTACAAGCAGAATTGATGATGATTATTTTGCTAATTTTAAATTATTTGTTGGTGTTGATCTTGTAACTTTTGATGAGGCCATCTAAGATGAGAAATGGAAGATTGCAATGGATCATGAAATTGATGCGATAAAAAGAAGTGGTACATGGGAGTTGATGGAGATTTGCCTGTAAACAAAAAATCTCTTAGAGTAAAATGGGTATACAAAACAAAGTTGAAGTCAGATGGTGAAATTGAAAAATACAAGGCAAGACTTGTTGTAAAAGGTTTACACGCAGGAATATGATGTGGATTATGAAGAAATATTTGCTCCTGTGACTAGAATTGAGATCATTTGATTGATTTTATCTCTTGCTGCTCAAAATGGATGAAATGTTTATCAAATGGATGTAAAATCTGCTTTTTTGAATGGATACTTGAAGGAAGAGATAGTCATTGAACAACCTTTGGGTTATGTGAAAAGAGGAGAAGAAAAAGTGTACAAGTTGAAAAAGGCCTTGTATGGATTGAAGCAAGCTCCGCGAGCTTGGTATCGTTTTTTTTTTCTTCTAAAGATAGGATTTTGAAGGTGTCCATATGAGCATACACTCTACGTCAAAGAAGACAATTAGTATGACAAATTTCTTATCGTTTTTCTTTATGTTGATGATTTACTTTTTATTGGAAAAGATAAATATTGTTGTGTGATGATTTTAAGAATTTCATGAAAAAGGCATTATTCAACATGAGTGATGAGTCTCATCCACTACTTTCTCAGAATTGAAGTTAATCAAAACAATGGAGAAATTGTCATCTCTCCAATTTATCTCATCTTTATGTCTTGTATTTAGTTTAGCTAGTTGTTTTCCTTTTTATGTCATAAATCTAGAGTACGATGTTTCGACTTTTTCATATGCAAGTTTACTAGAGCTGAAAAAGTCCAAAATGTACTATAAGGGA
Source organism: Cucumis hystrix (assembly GCA_025688845.1). NCBI lineage: Eukaryota > Viridiplantae > Streptophyta > Magnoliopsida > Cucurbitales > Cucurbitaceae > Cucumis > Cucumis hystrix. Next base: position 7,693,058 of record CM046894.1, on the reverse strand, counting down.
GACATAGCAGTTGAATCCCCGCCGAATCCTTGTCGCACTCTTTGCAATCAAAGCTTTTATTTGCAATTGACAGTCTTCAATGCTGGATTTAATGATGTTTTCAATAAATTTCTTTCTTTCACATGTTTTATAAAACATTTTCTCAAGAACGTAAAGGAAGGCTACATCGCACAGTGAGTTTGTCTGCGGTTTTCAGATTTTTATTGGCTGACTTGTTGATTGGGTTGAACAAGTACAACACAATTGCTTGTTCCGTGTTTGAAAGGTTACGATTGTGACACTATGCGATTGATAGTAATGAGCTAATCCGATAGATTTAAAGCATGTAGACAAAAAAATCCATAACTCTTTAGCATCCTCAAAGGCATGAAATTGAGTATGAATAACATGGATAGATGTGTTACTAAGTCAGATGGTAATCTGGTGATTTTTACTGTCTCAATCTTTGAGGTGTTTGATAAATTTATTATTATCCTCATTGTCCTATTTGGTTGGTTCGATAATATCGCCGGTGACAATACACCATAGTTTTTGTCCAATTAGAAAGCTTTTCATTTGATTTGCCCAAGTGAGATAATTACACCCATCAAGGATTGTGCTAATAGGATGAATAATGTGGTATTTCTCCATTGAAGCTATATTTTGAGGAACCCACAAAGCTACTGAGTAGAAGGGATTGAGCTGGAGTGAATAGAAGGGAATATGAGAAATAGTCGGGTCAGATTTGAGCGAATTTGGCCGAAATTGGTATAGAAACGGGCCGAACAGAGACAAGTTTGGAGATGACGTCTTCGACAAACAGAGACGTCTACAAGAAGTCTTTGACAAACGACATTTGAGAAGTCTTTGATGAGCAGACAGAATCTCGGGTGCGAATGGACGACATCTGAGATGGACAAGTGAAGACAAACAAAGAGGAGTGAAGATAGAGAGAACGAATAGATGGGAAAGACGGACGGGCTTCGCGGCATAGAGGAGTAGCGATGACTGGTACATATGAGGTACAGGGTTGACGACGTCAAAGAAAACTAGGTTAAGTTTTTAGGCTCTGATACTATGTGGAGAATATTTCATTGACTAATATTATGTATCTTTACATTAGAAGAATTAGAGGATAAATACAAGACCTATACAAATAAATAAAGTTTTAGGCTTCAATTTTTTTTTTTTTTTAATAAGAAGTAGTTATAATCTTAAATACCAAAAACTAAAATGGGAGAAGCCACCATGAATTAGTTTTAATACTCGACAAATTTGGAAAAAAAAAAATAAAAACCAAAATTTACACGGTATAGAACAGTTTCAAAAACGAAAAATTTCACAGCCCACAATGGAAAATACCAAAAATACTTTTCAATATTTTTTTATACTTAGATTTGATCATTTAAATTTGAGTAGTCAAATCTAACCGATTTTTTTCCACAAATTTTGTGTATTTGTTTAAATTTGGATAGCTAAATCTCAACGATTTTTTTTTCAAATTTTTTTGGTACATGAACGTTTATATTTGAAAAACGATGGAAAACGATCGTTTATATTTGGAAAACAATCGTTTATATTTGGAAAACAATCGTTTATATTTGGAAAACGATCGTTTAAATTTGGCTACAGAAATCTAAACGATTTTTTTAAGAATCTTTGTACACGCTCGTTTAGATTTGACTATTTTGGTACACAATCGTTTAAATTTGACTATTATTTTCACAATCTTTTATATTTGGAACAACCATACAGTTTGATAAAAAATAAAAAAAAATATTTTTTTATATTTAGTACAGGATCTTGAACCTTTAAAAAAAAGGTAGAAGAGGAGAGAAGAAAGACGATGAATACAAATACAAACTTGAAATATTAAAAAAAATGACCAGTTTAAGATACTTTTTCATTTTGTTGAGTACTAAATATTTTATTATACTTATGGAAATAAAGTATGGTTTTAAATGTCTTTTTACATAAAAGAAACAGAATGATAAAATAAATAATGAGTGAATGCTGATTGGGGAAACCGGAAAGGTGAAAAAAGCGTCCAAGTTCATGTACAGCTAAAACTCCATGGGAAATCCAATCCATTCCGGTTTAAACCGGAAGCCGTAAGCGTAGAAGTACAAATTAGGACGATTTTATATTGAACCAGAACCCGGTGAGGTGAGATAATAAGTAAGAAATATTTAATAAAGTGATTCCATGTAGGCCCTCACCTCCATGAAATCGAGAATCTGGACTGTACGATTAGGGCTGTACTGTGTGTACTCAAATTCCCGCGTTTCACGTGAATATTTCCATCCCCATGCATTCTCATTGCCACTGCGGCAGCACCACCAGCATCTTTTCCAATCCCCACTCGCACTTTATCCCACGCCCCTTCACACCCCGACACCCCCAATAAAATCTCTTCCTCTTTTTCCACTCCAACCCTTTCCTCCCTCTTTCTCTCTCACTCTCTATTCATTCTCTTCTTTGGTCTCCGATGAAGAAGCTCTACCGCAAAAGAGGAACCGTCCACCCATCTCCCCCTATCATCTCCGATCATCTCTCCTTTCTCCCCACCGCCATCCTCACCCTCGCCGCCGCTCTCTCTCTCCACGACCGGGAGGTTTTAGCCTACCTTATCTCCTCCTGCTCCAATGACTTCACCGCCGTCAACAATTCCTCCAGCCACCGCGGCAAGGCAGCTCACCAGAAACACGCCGCTGCCATGGGCTGTTCGGACCATCCCCCGGCGTTCTCCTGCTACTGTTTCCAATGCTACACAAGCTACTGGGTCAGATGGGATTCCTCACCGAATCGGCAGCTGATTCACGAAATCATTGACGCTTATGAAGAGAAATTGGCTGAAAGCAAAGTTGGGAAGAACAATAAGAAAGAGAGGAAGAAGAGAAATAATAGGGGGCCGGTTTCCGGTCCGGGTGAGGGGAAAGGGTCTGAAGCGGCGAAGAAGGAAGAAGAGTGGAGGGTGACGGAGAGGGAGGTGGCGGAAGGCGGCGAGGAGGAAGCGGAGAAAGGGCCAGTGAGAAGGATTGTGAGTTTGCTAGGTGAAAAAATTTGGGGAAGTTGGAATTAAGTGATTGGATTTTGCATTAATGGATGAATTTGGAGATTTTTCGTTTTTATGTTTGTGAATTAATTAGTTTGCAGTAATTAGGAAGGAATTGAAGAAGAAGCAAGGGGGTGTTTTTATAAACATAATTAAGATATCATTTTCTTCTTTTTCTTTGTTTTGATTCTGGTTAATGTTGTTAGCAAGTTGTATATAGAATCTCATGTTTTTCATGTACAAATTTATCAATATATATATAAAGAAATTAGAATTTTTATTTAGTATGCGTATTGTTTATAATGACCTCTTTTATTTCTACTTTTATGTACTTATGGTCTTACAATGAAAAGTAATTTACTCTAAGGCAATAAGGAATCGAGAACTTGTACCGTAACTTTTCTTTTTTACACAGTTTTTCAAATAATATGGGACACTCTTTTTTAGTACTATAGATATGAATATTTCAAATTACACACGTATTTTGGTTGTCATTTATATACAATTGAGGTTTGTACATTTTTCAAATAACTATATCTACCTACTCTTCATTATCTACTTTTAACATTTAGTTAAGAATTTCACCTTAAATTATTTTATATATTTTTTTATATTTATCCAAGAAATTCATCTCTTAGAGTCCAATCCTTCAAGCATATTTTAATTTCACATTCATTAGGACGAAAGGACCCTGAGCTTGTAAATATTGGGGAGAAAAATCAAATTTGGGGTTTACTTGTTAGGGGTTATGAATATGAAAAACCTCATCACTTTAAAAGGAATAATTTAGACCAATTATTAATAATTTATAATTATTTCTTCTTGGTATTCATGAAAAGGCGCCACCGTTTTTTGAAATTTTATTAATTTGGAAACGAAAGTTTATATTATTAATAAGTTCAGATTTTCTATGAATAAAACTATGCCTCCTAGTTTGAGATTTAAACTCATTAATTACCTTTTTTTGTATATATCTCATTTTGATTAAACATGGTTTAAGTCTTGTTTTTAGTATCTAAACTTTTAAAAACATTCTTTCAACTTTTAAAAAATATTTATACTTTGGGTTTTTGATGTTAGATTTGATTATTTTTTAATTTAATGGTGAGTTAGATTGTATTTCTAATTAGATCATTAGGTAGCTAAATTTCAATCTTGAATTAGAGGGTAAGTGGATTTTTTATTGATCATTGTACTATTAGTTCCTGTTGATTGTTGGCATTCTACTCCATTATTGTCTTTCAGTGCTTTGTTACCTCAAATTGGGATATTTTTGTGATACTTAAAGTTATCTTTTTTTCCACTTCAATACAATCTTCTCTTCCCTAAGTTTTGGGATTTATTGAGGTAATATTTTTTTTCCTCATTTTCTTTTTTTGAGTTTATTTTCTATATAGGTTGCATTTATTTGATCTTAATTTATTACTTTATTTCTAACTTAATTGAAATTCTATATTTTATAAAGAAAATGGGAATGATGGGGAGATGTGGGAAGCTGGTGGGGACAGGTAAAAGGGAAGGGAGTGCTTGGATTAAAGCGAAGGGCATAAATAAATAAAAAAAAAATCAAAAGAAAGGGCACACACAGTCATCTGTTAAGACTCCATCTCCAATGCTCTTTTCCGGTGTTCCCCATGCGCTTTCCCTTCCATACTCTTCCCCCATCTTTTCTTTTTCGTTTTCTATCTTCTTTTTGCGTACTATTTTTACAAATACGGTGTTCTTGGAAAATGACAACGAAAATAGTGTAGAAAGACATTTAATTAATTCATCAATCAAGCCCATTTTTATGGTTTAGTTTTTAAAAACTTAATTAACTAAACCCTTCTTTTTGTCCTATTTCAGCCAAAACTATTTTGATTATTACAATTATTTACAATCAACTTCAATTTCTATCTTTACTTCCATTCAAAATTCTTCCTAACCATTTTCCTTTTAACACAATTACTTAAAATTCATTTTCCACCTAATTCGCTTACATTACTTACTTTTTATATCATACTTGCATTATTACTTACTTTTGAAACAATTTTAAGTAATTACTTAAAAATATTTTTATGGTAGTGACCACTTAATGCATAGTTGAAGGATGTGTCGTGGAGTTTGGAAGTAGTGATTTATAAGAGTGCTATAAGATTTGTTATAAAATTTTTAAGTTTTAAAAAAATTGTATATTTTTAGGTAACTTTTTTCTTTAAGCTTTGAAAGAATATCTTTTACCTTAAGTTTGTAGTATGATCATGGTTTTGATGCAAATAAAAATGCATTTTCATATAATTCTACATTTAAAATTGAAATTTATGTGAATAAAAAAAATTGATTTACAAACTAAGCATTTTCTTATGACATCATCGCCTTGTTATCGTTGTCTACGTTAAATGCGTCTTCGACTTGTGTCGGCAACATTGAGTCATCTGATCTGCTGAATAATTTGTTCTATATCTTTCAAGGTTTGATCACACATTGAGCTCAAATCTTGTAAATTATTTTCCATGGAGTAAGCATGTACGCCTTGAACAAAATTATTTTAAACAATTACAAATAATATAATTAAATAATGTGCATGTATTAAATTTATAAAGTAAATCATATTAAAATTCTTACCATGCAATAATAGTAAGCGCCTTCATGTGTGATAAAACGTCTAGTAATTCAGGGTACTAGGGAAAATAGTTATTTGAGACCATTGTTACAACGATGCTGATTGGAACTCCCTCTTAAATGACTCAAAGTCTACAAGTGACTATATTTTTAATATAGCGAGGAGCTGTTGCTTGGAAATCTAAGAAACAGACAATTTTAGCCCAATCAACGATGAAGTCAAAGATGATAGCACTAGCTATACTGCTAGTGAAGAAGCAAGCTGGCTTCGAAGCTTGCTATTAGAGATTCCCACTTGAAAAAGACCGATACCAACCATACTAATCCATTGTGATAGTATTGCAGCTATCACAAAAGTTCAGAACCGTTATTATAACTGTAAGAGACTACAGATACGTCATAAGCATAGTACCATTAGAGAATTTTTCACTACTAGTGTAGTGATATTGGATTATGTACGGTTTGATGACAACTTCGCAAATCCGTTGACGAAAGGACTAGCAAGAGAGGAGATTTTTAAAACCTCAGAAAGAATGGGACTCAAGCCTATTGAAAAATGAATTACTGTAAGGTAAACCCAACTTGTAAGACTGAAAATCCCAAGAAACAAGTTCAATGGGTAATAACTGATCACAAGTAATATAACGAGAATCATGCTAAATTAGGAGTTCCATTCTTATGATTTAGTGATTAGCATGATAGCTCGAAGCGTATGAGGAGGCTGAACTTTTGTTCGTAATGAAATCTATACTTGATATCAAGTAGGGTACCTAGCTCTAGGAGTACTCTTGATAGATTCACCTTTGTGAATGTGGAAGCAAGGGCCGCTTCCTATGGAATTCTGGGCAGATTCCTAGAGTATTCACTAAACTGGGATATACGTGCAAGGTCATAAAGTATGGGCTAGTTTAAAACTTCACTCAAATAATACTGTGTGCAATAGCATTAGAACTAAAGTTCAAAACTACAAGTTACTTTACGATATCTAAACTATTGCCTCTACATAAAGGTTCAAGTCATCAGACACCTTTACTTACGCATAGTATCATAGAAACAAACATTGCTCGATGAAAATATTTTAAAAAATTTTTGAGTGGGGGACTGATAGTAAAAAATTTTCAAGTGCGGGATTATTGGATGAAAAATTTATAAAAGGAAATGTAATATTATTTTATTCTCAAAAGCATTCCCACATTGATTGATGGGTTCAGCCTCTTGGGACACCCAAGTTTTGGAAGGAGGAAGAGATAGACAAATGTAGGTATGCTTGCATTGCCCTCAATTGAGGCAAGGAGAGATAAAATAATATCTATATATATATTCTTTTTTACTAAAAAATTTTATTTGAATGTTTAAAACAAATGTTTTTTTATTAACCGAAACGGAAATTAATTATTATTTTTTATTAACCGAAACGGAAATTAATTATTTCTTACCGTTTTTGTCAAATTAAATATTGTGACCATTTGACGTTTTTCAACCCATTTACTGCCCCACGATTTGCTCCATATTTAATTTGTGACCGTTGGCAGTCCTCACAAACTATTATATATATCGTCTTTCATTTGACGTTTTTCAACCCATTTACAGCCCCTCGATTTGCTCCCCTATTTAATTTGTGACCGTTGGCGCCCTCACAAACTATTATACATATCGTCTTTCCCTCATTCCTAAAAAATTATCAGAACATTACTTTCTTATTCTTTCTAAAGGTTCCCGAGCAAAATATTGTGTCTGTTGTTGAGTGATTTTATTTTGTTAGTTGTTTTTCGTGCAAAGTCAACGGTAGACGAGAGTTTGTTGGCCTGGAGACAACAGGACATTTATATGTTTGCACATTCTCGAGCAGAGCTGCGAAACGTCTTAAAGATAGTGTGTTCCGCGACTCAGCCGTACGTTCATATTGTTTATGTATTGCACTTGTTGTTCCAGAATTTTATGTTGTTGTTTACTATTGTTGCTGTTGCTGTTTACTGCTGTTGCATTTTTTGCTGTTTCCCGCTACTGTGATCCTACATCCGATGTAAGTTGTAGATCGACGTCAAACAAACATCAACAATTACTCCTAAAACTAAAAACTTAAGAGAGTGGGCTAAGTCAAAATTAATCGATAGGTATACTTTTCTTAATTTACACCGACAAAACCAAACTGCTCCAAGGATTTAAATAATTTAAATGAATACTTTAAGATTGGTTCCATTGGTTCTCGTGCACATTTTCAGAACGATCGCCAACCCATTCTCTTCTTCTTTCATGCCAAGTTATCTCAGCTGTAAGAAAATTATGATGCACCAACACGACATGTACGAGGATATTTTGTTTGTAAATCTGATTGACAAATCACCAAAGAGTACGATATATTGATATTGAACACTTTATCTTGACAATATATGATCGAGAGAAGCAGATTTGCCGTGATTGATGAATGTGGGCATCTCACTAGACTTTCCATTTAAGGGAACCTTTGAATCGCCTGAAGAATGATTCCCATTTCCATTCAAATTAGGATTGCTACCATTGATTTCCATTTTCTCTAAAATGAACAACTATTGCCTTGAAAATCTGTGACCTGTACACGAGATAAAGATAAAGAGTCTCTTTAGGAAAATTTTGGTGATGTGTGTATGAAAGTTAAAATAAAAGGCACTCAAGAGTATAAGATAATATGGGAGCAACTAAAATTATATTCAGAACTTTTGGAGTAATGTTTGTAAGTAAAATCATTTCTAAGGTAAAGGCTGCGAATTTAAACTCTTTTTTTTAACATCTTATTTTATTTTACTATCTCTTGCTGTAAATTCTCTTAGTACTTTTGTGATTATCGTCTTACATCCCTCATTTTGCATTGGGAATGTTTTCAATCTTTATCCTGTTTGTGGTAACAAGGGTTCTTGTTTCTCACAAAATAAAAATAAAAAGGGTAACATAGCTTTTTAGTAGACTTCAAAAACTAATCAAATGTTTACTACTCCATAAATACTTCGGTGCTTCTTACGATGCTTCTTACGATGCTTTTTGAGGTGTATCTAGCTGGATGACATGGAAGAATTTAGAAAGTGTTTTATTACTTAAATGAAGGTATTGAAAGTCTATACCAAACACAGATTAAACCAGAGCAGAAAGGAAGCATATTTCAGTCATTAAAGTTACGATATTTCATTAACTTCTCAAAAATAATTGACCCTCTTACTTGTGTGGAGTCATCCTCTTTTAGACTCTAAAAGCCAGTGGAGAAGAAAATAAAATTTTCTTTTGTTTCGTCTCCAATTTCATGGCATGACATAATCAACTTCTACAACTCTACTCAGTCTTGAGAGATACAGTAATTGTCTAAACATAAAAGAGTTTTTTCTTGCTTGACTCATCCCAACTCCTTAGTCCCATCAAGTTGGTTCCACCAACAAATTCCGAATCCATTAATCTCTGCCGGCTCTAGTTCGAAACTGAAAGCTAATCACTCGCTCTTTGAATTAATCCTAGAAAATTCAAAATGTGAAGAAAGTGATCCTCGACTCCAAGGACCGAAAATACTAAATTTACACAGAACTTGCATAAGATAAAAAAAAAAAAAAAAAAAAAAAAAAAAAAAAAAAAAAAAAAAAAAAAACAGAAATTAGAACATTCACTACCTCTTAAATATAAACATAAATTTACTATTAGAATTAAATTTAAGCTTTTCTTTTACTAATTGGCTAATAGCAACCCATGAACTACCTGTTTAGGGAAGATCCGTACTACAAGAAATTTGGTCTTTATCAACGCGTAGAGAAATGTTGGCAAATCTTAAGAAAAACGTGGGTAGAGCTTCTCCCTTTTGCGTGGGCACGTTTCGTGGTCGAAACCCCATTGTTTTTTCCTTTGTGCACGTTGTTGAAGTTAAGTTGGCAGAACTGCCCACACCAATTAAAATCGTGGACAAAAAAGACATTTTCGTCCACGAAAAAAGCATTGGCAAAAAGGTCTTTTTAGCCACGAACATCATCACGTTGACAAAAATAGACTTTCTGGTCACATTTGTTTCGTGGCAGAAACTGGTTCTCCCAATGAAAAGATTTGTTGGCAAAAAGAAAATTTCTCCTCATACTAAATTCGTCGGCAGAAGTATATATATGCATTTGTTAATTATTTTTAGATAGAAATTTGATTGTTGGCGATGAATGATTCATCGACATAGATAATAGTTGTTTCTTTTTTACCCACGCACAAAGCGTCATCAGACTTTTCTAACTACCAACATATATTAAAAAAACGTGGCAAAAATGATTCTACATTTATTATTCATGTTGTATGTTTCTAGATTAATTTTCAAATATATAAAGAATTCCTTGCTATAACAAAATATATCGAGCATTGCAACAAAAAAATTAAAAATTAAAATATTTTCAACTATTAATACTTTGTCAAAATATGACAAACCACACAATTCTTTAGTGTGTCAAGGTACATGAGCTACATTAATTTTTATTTTGACATACCAAAATAAACAAAAAAAAAATATTAAATACACAAAAGAAATGGTTAGCTCAGTATAAAGTCTTAAAAAAATAGTTATTCTCTGCTCCTTCAAACTACATAAACCTAAAAAGTGTACATTAAAATGAATAAGAACATGCTAAATATTAACTACTTGTTCAAATGAATCAAGTATGAAAATAAATAAAGTAAAATTACATTTGTACCTAAGTGTAAAGAAATGACATATGTACTAATATAAAAAATCCTTATATATGCTTCAAACCATCCAAAACCTTAAAAAGTGTCAAAATCGGCCCAACTACAAACAACTTAGCGTGACTACCAAACTCAAAGCCAACTACAATATACATATATAAAAGGTGGTACATGTCATTTGCTAAAAAAATGTCATATGCTTTGAAGTGAAGGTTAAAAAAAAATGCAAATGACCCAGTGTGAATTTCAAACTCAGCCAATACCAACCTAAAAAGTCTCCAAAAAGTGACACTTCAGCTCTTAAAACAACACTTGCATGCCCCATGTGTGACTTTGAAACTAAAGTCCAACTAAAAATGTGCTAAAAGGTGTCTTAACTTTCAAAGCCGACCTACAAAACAAGTTTCAAATACCTAAGGGTAATCACAAATCATAAAACCAACTACAATAAATCTAAAAACTCCCCAAAAAGTGTCTAGGTGACACTGTAACTCTCAAAATAACACTTACATGCCCATGTGTGACTTTGAAACTAAAGTCCAACTAAAAATATGCTAAAAAGTGTTTTAAATCTTAAAACAACTTAGAAAATGTCTAGTGTATCTTTCTAACTCAAAACCAAACATAAAATCTCTAAAAATGATCAATTAATGTTGACCTTTAACTATCAACACAATTTAAAACTGACTAAATGTGACTTTCAAACTAAAAATCACCTTAAAAGTGTCGTAAGTCTCAAAAATACTTTCAAAATGCCTAAATTTGCCTTCCAAATTGAACTTAGAACCAAACACAAAATATTCAAGTTAACTCAAAAAATGTCCAAACAAGTTAAAAAGTGTTTAATTGTTACTTAACTCAAAAAAGAGTTTGTGTAGCATTTTAATGTCAAAACAAGTTAAAATGTGTCTAACTCAAACACGTTCATCTTCAAATTAAGTGAAAACTACTTAAGTGTCACATTGAAACTAAAAACCATATAAAAATCACCTTTTAAATGACTTAAATCTCAAAACAACTTACAAATGTCCAAGTGTACCTTCTTAACTCAAAACCAACCCAAAAATCTAAAAAAAAATGGTCCAAGTGGCACAGTGACGTGACACCTTGATGAACTGAGAGCTTTGAGGACGATGACACGTGGTGAATGGAGCTTCAAGCTACAGACCTTCATTTCGGATGGTGAAATGATGACACACGGTTTTCTTCATTCGAGCGACAAACTGGTTTTGGCAACCTTCAACCTAATTGAATTTTCCAATAAATTAATGGATAATCTAAAAAATAATCTTTTATAATTCTCTATTTCGGCAACCTATTTTACGAAAACATTTAAATTGATTTCTCCAAAATCCAAAAAATAAATTTGGACAACTTATTTAACGATAATTTTTTAAAATATTTTGTGATAATTTTCAAATTCAAAATTGATTTCTCTCTAAACATAATTGAATGTTTCTTATGGTATTGCATGTCAGGATAAGTTTTTCTTGATAGATAATGTCCAACAAAAAAACCAATTTTGTTTTTCACAAGAAAATTGAAAAAAAGATGAAGTTGGTCAAAATTTTCCAACTCCATTAAGAAAAGGAAATTTTCACAAACAAATAACAAAAGATATTGTAAAAAGAAGTGAAACAATTTAATATAAATATAAATATTAATTTTATATTTTCCTTGATCGTTATTGCTCATCAAGGAAAATAATTTAAAAAATAAAGAAAAATTGCATCAAATGACAAAAACATTTAGAAAAAAAAACAGCTCATGACACATATTTTTTTGCATATTGCAAATATGACAAAATTAGTGATATTAAACGGCTATCAGACAGTAATCATGGGGCTATCAGACAGTAATCATAGAGTTATCGACTTTTAAATTTGCCACTTTTGCAATTTAGAAAATGTAGTGACATTGGCCCTATTACAATTTTTTTTTTTTTTTTTGCTATTTTTGCAATGGCTCCAAAAATAAACTGCTTATTTCCTTGATGGTTCATGCCCATTCCTTGATGGGCCAAACCAAATTGTTTTTCCACGATTTCTTGATGGACAATGCCCGTCAAATAATATGATATTTTTTATATGTATTATTCATCAAACAATGATTTTCTTGATGGTTTTTTAGTGTCAACGAAACCCCAACTCAAAAACTATCTTTTCTTGATGGTCAGAACTGTCAAGATAACTATTGACATGGCCATCAAGAAATCAAAATTTGTGTGTGTCAAGAAAAGCCAAAATTGTAGTAGTAGTCTTCAGTTGGGGTAAGTGTTCTTGAAATGAAGTATTCTGCTAAGTTAGTTAGTCTATGGCACATATTAAAGAGAAAGAGTTGGAGAATTTGGCTTACTAGGCGCCCAATGTATTATCTTTCAGAGAGATAGGCGATGAGTGTTTAGACGGCCACACCTCACTTGGTCGTGTGAAAAGGCCTTGAAGGGGTGTGACAATGGGTCTCTTACCGGGTATGTTTATACACTCACAATTTTCTATGTTTAACTTTTTCAGGCAAAGGTAAGAGTAAGGGAACCTCGCAAGTGACAAGGACCCGTGTGATATGCCATATAGGGACTATGCACACCTGCTTTCGCTAGATGTTTTCATGTTTTTTTGGAGTTTTGATGATCGTTCATGTATGTCATGACTGATAGACATTTCTTTATTTTAAAGTTTACGAACACTTTATGTTTTTCTTGAAAATTAGATAGGGCCCGAAGTAAATTTTCTAAGTAGTTTTATTTTATTTGGTTTGTCAAACTTTGATTTTCTTAGGTTGTTTTAAATTTATATTTTATTCAATAAAGTTGTAGGTCTTTGTATTGTTTTTAACAACTTTTTTGGTTAAGTAATGACCTCAACTTAGTTTTGAAAAGTTGGGTTGTTACATACATCAAGCCCTAAAATCAAACAATTACATTTACTTCATATAAACAAAATCATACAAATACATTTACACTATAAAAAAATACTAGGGGTGATCATTGGTTGGTCAGACTCGGCTATTTGACAAAATCGACGCCAAACCAACTATAGTCGGTTGAGTAAAGTGTCAAATCGACATCGATGAGTAAAGGTCAGTCGGTCGATCAGATCATTTTAAATTTAAAAATAACTTTTCGAAATTCTTGATTTGAAACTTTCCAAAACCGACCCCAACTGACCCCTTTGTTTTCCAACCGACAGACTTTGGTTTGGTTGATTAGATCAGATTACACTATATAAACAAAAATATGTAAAAAAATAGAAATAATCATATCTTAGAACTTCTCAGCAATGGATGATGAATGGTTTGACAATGACAACAGGGGCAGCAGCGAAAAGGGAGAGGGAGAGAGGGCTTTTGTTCTTGAAAGAAAGAAAAAAGGCAGAATGGAGGCTATCGAAGGTGTGGTAGGTTTTTTATATTGAGGAAGTTGTATACTCGGTACACGACTCCTTTTTGAAGTCATGGACCAAGTACATGACTCGACATTCAAGTCGTACACCCGATTCATGACTTCACGCATCTTAAACAATATGACAATGTTGATTACCCCACAGGACAAACAACTAAGGCTAGTCGTGTACCGGATTAAACGACTTCAATGTCGAGTCATGGACTGGGTTAAGTCATCGATTGGGTACACGACTTTAATGCCGAATCGTGTACCCGATCCATGACTAGGTTAAGTTGTTGATCAGGTACATGACTTCGCTACCCTATTTTTTACAATAGTTTTCAGTAAACCTTATTTTTTATAATATTTTTTAAAATAATATTATTAAAAAAATTCATTTTCTTCCTTTATGAACTATATTTTCTACTAATGGTTTAAAAACCAAGCTAAAGTTTGAAAACTATTTAAACTAAAAATAGTTTTCAAAAAGTTTTTTTTTTTTTGGAATTTTGCTAAGAATTCAACCATTGTTTAAGAAAAATATAAATCAGTGTAAGATATAGAGAGAAAATATGTTTAATTTTAAAAAGCAAAAAAAAAAAAAAAGAAACTAAATGGTTACGAGACGAGACCTTCATTTTCACATTTTAGCTATATTTTTTAAACTATTGGTAATATGTGTTGAACAGTTCATGCAATCAACAGTTCTACATTAGTTACATAAAGGGATAATCATGAGTTTGTAAGAGAAGATAACTATTTAATCCAATGACATGAAGTCTTTTGGAGCGAATCTAAAAGAAAAGTTGTAGGGGACTAGGTCTAAATGAACAATATAATACCTTTGGCCATAGTTCTGTTGTCCCTAACAAATTAGATTTCAAAACTTTACAATATTATTTTAAAAAATTAACTAAAAGACAATGTAAAAAACTGGATTATTTAGTTAAAAAATTAAAATTAAAAATGCCAATCTTGAAATCTAAGGACCAATTTGAAGCAAAACTCAAAAGTCAAAAAGTGAACAATGTAACATTTGAAACCTAAGAACTAAGTTGAAATCAAACTCAAAATTTGAGGGAAAAATTCTAACTTTTTAAGATTTATGAGTCAAATAGAAACTGACAAAAATTATGTTTCCCCTTTGTTAGTTTTTGTTATTTAATAATTATTATGTTAATTTTTAATACTATAACTCACGTTAATTTCTGTTCTTTATAAAAATATTTAAATTATTCTAAATATAATTACGTAGATATCCATAATCTTCCTATAACTCTCTCTCAATTCCATGTTGTAACTTTCATCTCATTGAATTTCATAGTGTAACACATACCATGACATGTCCTATAAATAGAAGTGTTGTGATGCCTTTGTAAGACACACTACAATTGAGTTCAATTGTTATCTACTTCTTCTCTTCTCCATTCTCTTCTTTTGTGTTGTTTCATTATTCTTATTTAGCTTATTTAGCTTATTTATTCTTTACTTTCTAACATAAATTATAATATTTTATTTGTTTTGATTATTTTTAAATATAGTAAAATAAGCAAAAATATTTACAAAATATAGCAAATATCACACACTATTTACAATGAATTGTGATAGATCAAAACAAACTATTATATGTATCTATTTGCATCATGATAGACACAAATAGTAGTCTATCTTGATCTATTGTGATTTATCACATATAGATATATATTTTTTACTATATTTGTAAATATTTTTAAAAGTTTTGTTTATTTAAAATAATTTTCTCAATTTTTATCAATATTCAAATTGATTGTGCTATATGTGTTTTTCTTAATAATGCAATATTTGACTTACGCTTAAACTTTAAATTTTAATACGATTGATGCACCCTATTTTCTCAAAAGAAAAAAAAAACACTTTTTAATTTAGAATTACGTTGCACCCTATTCAATGGTGGAAATAATTAGTAGTCAAATACTTTCTATCTTAAATTTACTATTATTATCGAATTACTCTTCAATAACTTATTTTTTTCTCATTTTTAATGTCCTAATCATTCCTTATTTCTTCCTCCACATTTTAAGGCCCTAACCATTCTTTCTCTTACGGAAAAAACAATTTATTTATTCAATAACGTACATATTTCTTCTCCCCATTTTTAAGGCTCTAACCATTTTTTCTTATACGAAAAAAACGATTTGTTCTTTCGGTCTTAATCTTGATTTTAGAATATTAATGATATATTATTTGCAATATGAAATATAATTGTTGTTGATATAAGTAATTTAACTTTGTTTGTGTTTTTTCTCTACTTTCTTCGATTTGTATTTTGAGTTAAATATGATTTCAAATGATTTTGTTTTATTTTTTACGTTGGTTTTGTTTTGGTTTTACTTTGTATCAGTTTTGTATATCAGTGTTATGATGTACTTATATCATATGTATTAGTTGGTTGATATACTTACAACATGATTTTTTTTTTCAAATTTAACGATATAACTCAGTGTATCATTATCAAGTATATCAACAACATATTATTAAAGTATATCAATCAAGTTTACAAGTGTTTATCAATAGTGTATGAAGTGTATTTAATCAATCAAGTGTATCAATGAAAAATACTAAGTGTATCTGTGGTACATCAGGCACATATATCAAGCGTATCAAATTTGTTGAGTGTACCAATGAAGCATAATAAGTTTATTACTAGTGAATCAAGCGTATCAAACTTACCAGTGAAGCATTTAAGTGTATCAAGTGTATCAAGAAGAATCAAGTGTAACAAGGAGTATTGTATCAAGGAGTGTATCAAAGGGTATCAAGTGTATCATGGTGCATCGAACGATATTATGTGTATTAGGTGTATCAAGGGATATTATGTGTATCGTGCATATCAAATGTATCAGGTGTATCAAATGTATATTAGTAGTGAGAGCATTTGTAATATTTTACATCTTGTATATGTGGGATGAACTTTGTTTTTGCAATTTTTGCAAACAATAAATGTGTGTATGAAAGTAATTATCATAACTTATTTTGCCTTTTGGGTAACTCCCCTACAAATTTTGAGTTCTACATGATCAAATTTAGGAAATTTCATACTTAATTTTCCATTTTGCTCTAATTGATTCGTATTTAGTCAATACTAAAAATTAAGAAAAAAATGATTGACAAGAAAGCACAACATTTTCGAAAAGAACAATTGGCTCATTTCTTTAGGAAGATAATTAAAAAAAAAAAAAAAGTAGAAAGATAATGTGTTGCGTAAGTTTATTTTGGCATTTAACAATAAAGAAAAAAAGGAATAATATAAATCCAAATTGAGTTTGTCCGAAGTATTCATAATGTTGACCAATGGTCTCATAAAATGAAGATTCCTTCCAAGAAAATTACAAAAGTGTAAATATTTAACCTATGGTTGTCCACCAAGTAGCTACCAAGAATCCTAGTGGGCTTCACCTAATTTCACTTTTTATCTATATATATATTTTTTCTTTTGTTGACAAATATCTCTACTTTTTAACTTTTCAATATGTTTCTTTAGTGAAAGAAGTATCCATTGTCATCTCAATTATTTATGTTTTGATTATGCTCCAAAGTTTTAAAATAATAGTAACTTTTATCTACAAAAACTATTTGAAAGTTAACTATATTCAATATTTTTATAAAAACAACCTAATTAACTGAGACTTGAAAGCTCAAGTTACCTTTAAGTTGTAAGTAAATGATTTTGGATATGATTGTATATAATTTTTGGTTCAAATTATTTGTCAGTTGATATGAGTTTGCTAAGCTTCAAGTTTGCTAAACTTTTGAAGGTGTAGTGTAAAAATCTCTTGAATCTTGTTTGTCTTGCTTTTTGTAATTGGTCATTATCGAACACATGCAAAGGTTTTATCATTGAATTTAGATCGAACATGCTCATGACACAGGCACGTGCCCATCTAAAGCAGTCAAGCCTCGCAAACGTACCTAAACAAACACCCATGACAGCCCATGTGCGTGTCCAGATACATAGCACGCAAGGCACACTCAAACGCCCATATGAGCACATGACACTGGCGTTCCACACATAGCCCATGCGCACAGCAAGTGCACATTGCCAAACGACATGCTCATAGACGCATTGCTTCTGCGACAGCTTGCGTGCACCCTACGAAGGCCCACAAAATGCACAACATCATACACATGTATGCCGTAAACGACTTGTCGGGTTTTATGTCCTAAAAGTCGTAGATAGTAAATATAGTTCATTGACTGTTATTTATTAATAAAATATTATTATTATTATTTCAATAAGCGTTACTGATTATATTATTAACTTTGTCTTAATAATCTAAATCCAATAACTAACATCATAAGCTGTTTGATGAGTCTTCGAAGAGTATGTAGAGACATACATGGATCAATGTTTGAGATCAGTTTAAAGGGTCTATAGTATAGGGATAAGGTTCGGTACCTTATCCTGGTAACACTATGGATACAACTCACTTTGTATTTGATACAAACGCAATGATCAAACGCGTTCATGTAGGTGGCATGCGAGTGAGGGTTGATGGAAACAGTAGACATGCACAGCAGAATAAGGATCAAATTTTACTCTAATTGCAACTAAGCATTTTAGTGGTTAACATGCATTACAACCCTAATTAAAACAAAGATATGGTTAATAGAAAAACTCACCTTTGATGTTTCTATTGTCGTAATCTTGTCACACAATTTAAGTTGGGACTACCACTAGCGTTGACTCGCTATTCTCTAAACTTAGAACTAAGTTGTCGGACTCGAATGGTCGAAAAAATAGAGAGAGTGATGGATTTAGGAGGAAGAACTTAGCTTTGAGATCTTGTGGAGAGAAAAAGAGTTTTGGTTTAATTTTGCAATTTTAAATTACAAAATCAATTTCACCAAAAAACTAATTTTCTTTCGTTTGAAATAATCCACTCTTTTTATAAGCAAACTACATGCAAAATTGCATGTAGTGAGCTTCTCATTCTCCACACTTGGCATATCACCAACTAGGTGTCTCATATGCATGAAGCCACTTGCTAATTACATGCAATGTGCTTGCCAAATCTCAACAATTTAGTCTAAGAGTAATATGGTAATTTGACATTTAAATCAAAGTCAAAAGTCAACATTTTAACTTTTTACCATTTTATCTGTCTTGACTAATTTTGACCATCAAAGCATGAATCTGCATTAATTTTTTGTTAAAATTCAAATCACATTTGAATATAAAGTCGGTCAAAGTTTGATTTTTCAAAGTAAAAATCAACACTGTAATTTTTCAAAGTTTTAAAATAATAGTAACTTTTATCTACAAAAACTATTTGAAAGTTAACTATATTCAATATTTTTTTAAAAACAACGTAATTATCAGAGACTTGAAAGCTCAAGTTAATGTTAAGTTTGTAAGTAGCTTGATAATAAAATTAAAATAGTAAATGATTTTGGATATGATTGTATATAATTTTCGGCTCAAATTATTTGTTACTTGATATGAGTTCGCTAAGCTTCAAGTTTGCTAGCTTTTGAAGGTGTAGTGTAAAAATCTCTTGAAACTTCTTTGCCTTGCTTTTTGTAATTGGTCCTTCGGACACATGCAAAGGTTTTATCATTGAATTTAGATCGAACATGCTCATGACACAGGCGCGTGCCCATCTAAGGCAGTCAAGCCTCACAAGCGTGCCTAAACAAACACCCATGACAGCCCATGTGCGTGTCCAGATACATAGCACGCAAGGCACGCAAAGACGCCCATGAGCGCATGACACTGGCGTTCCACAAATAGCAATTTCCAAGGATCCACACCTTATACGACAAGCAATTTCCTTCAAGATCTGAATCCATATTTTTTTTCCTCTCTTTTTAAAGGTAGAGAGGAAAAATATGTATAAGGAAGATAATTTTATTTTCTCTTGCTACTTTTTTGTATCATTATTTCTTATTTTTTTTTACAAAAAAAATTTAGACTTTTTCTTCTCACTAAAAAAAATAGAGAGAAAGAAGAGACAAAAAGAAAATGTTTGTTTTTTATTTACCATTATTCTCATTACTTTTTTTTAATACCAACTTTTGACCTTTATTTTCTTTTCTCTAAAATAGGGAGAGAAAGAAGAAGGGATAGGGAAAATTTTATCATTATTATCATTATTACTATTATTTTTTTTACTATTAACTTATTATTATTATTATCATCATTATTTTTTAGGGGCATTTTTAAAAATAGCAAAATAAATTAAAATATTTACAAGCTATAGCAAAATTTTGGATTCTATCATTGATAGTCTTCTACCACTATAACATATCAATTACTATCAGTGATAGAATTTACTATAGGTTGTAAATATTTTAAAAAATCTACTATTTTTAAAAAATTTCCATTTTTTATTACTATTACTGTTTTTTTTTTCTTTTTTACTTATTATTATTCTTATTAGCTGCCGCCATCCCTCTCTCTTCTTCTTCTTTTTTTCTTTTTTTGGTTTATTTATTTATTTATTCTTTGTTCTTTTCTTTCTTTTATTTTCTTTCCTATTTTTGTTCACTATTTATATTTTTTTCTTCTCCTAATCTTTTAACTAATTCTCCTCACCATCATGATAATTATTATTATACGTGCTTAAATATATGTATGTATATTTTTCTTTACATTTTACATTAAATTTATTGACAATATTACCATATTATTTTGCATTAGTTAATTAATTGGATTTTTTTTTCTTTACATTTTATCCTTCTTAAAAACCTCCGACGACGAAATCTAGGAAATTTGGGAGTCTGATTCCTTAGAATTCTTGAGGTGACGAGCCAATTCTTTGGAAGTCTGAGATCGATATTCAATATATTTGTATGAAAATCTCAATTGTTATTGTGTGTTTGTATAATTTATTATGATGTTTCTTTACTTTTGTTTATACTTATCTAATTTTCCTATTAAGCATCATTTTGTTTCCTATTTAAAAATTTTCAATGTTTTAAAATTCTTCCAATTTAAAATTCTCTATGTTTTAAAATAAAGACTCTCGTTTAATCATTTAGCGATTTTGTCTCTAATGTTATAATTTTTTATGCTTTTCAAACCTTCAAAATTTAATCTATGATTTTATAAGGTTTCCTAATCAATCTTTTCTAATAACTTATATCGTTTTCCGTAAACAAAATCCTATAATGGAATCTAGGAAATTTGAAAGTTTGATTTTCTAGAATTCTTGAGATGAAGGATCATATCTTTGGGAGTCCAAGATTTGATCCCAAGAAAAAAATAATTTTAATTAATGTTTTTTTAAAAAATCTCTTTATTAGAAGACTATTCCTATGACGAATTTTGAGAAATGGTACTAATTTCTCACTTTCTTGATGTGAAAAAACTTTCTTCAATATAGTCTAATTGATAGAATGCTCTCCATTTATTTTATGAGATCATTGCTTCAAATATTGGAATAATGACGGGTAAAATAAGACATTAGTTTTTAAATAAATTAAAGAATATTTTCAATTCAAGATTTGAAATTTGGCCATCGTTTTCCAAATGGGTGTTGTTGGGTGCTAATACCTTTTTCATACAAGAATGACTCCCGAACTCAACTCTAGTTTTCACATACCATATTTTTTAAAATTGTCTACTTTATTTCGGTGCCCAATCACATCGTAAAAAATATTGGTGGTGACTCCTATTTTCTTTTAAAACTAACTCTTTTGAGGACGTCAGTCACTCCACGTCGTCTCGGACACGTGGCAACAACACTAGCCGCCATACAACTCTAGCTTCTTATTCACCAAATGGACGTAAAAAATGCTTTTCTAAATGGTGATCTAGAAGAAGAAATTTATATGATACAACTAGAAGGGTTTAAAATTTCTAGTCAAGAAAATAAAGTAGGTAAACTTAAAAAATCTTTCTATGGTCTTAAACAAGGTCCTAAACCATGTTATGAAAAAATTAATAAAATTTTGATAAGCAATGGGTTTAAGGTAAATTCTTCATATACATGTGTTTATTCAAAGTTGTTTAGAGCTGACTGTGTAATAATATGCATTTATGTTGATGACATGTTGATCTTTGGAACAAACATGGAATTAATAAATAATACCAAGTTGTTCTTGTCATCACATTTTGAAATGAAAGACCTAGGAGACATAATTATTGGTGTTGAAATTAAAAGAAAAAAAACTTAAAATGGTTTGTCTTTGTGTCAATCTCATTACGTTGAAAAAATAAATACTAAAGAAATTTGATTCCTTTTATGTTTCTTTAAGTGAGAACTCCCTATGATGCTAGTAAATATCTGAAGAAAAATAAGGGAGATAGTGTGTCTCAACCTGAATATGCAAATATCATAGGTAGTGTTATGTATTTAATGAACTACACTAGACCTGATATTGCATATGCTGTCAGTAGATTAAGTCTATATACATAATCATGATCGATACCACTAGGATGCTTTACGTCATTTGTTGAGATATCTTAAAGGGACAAAAATTTACTACTTCAACAAATTTCATGCTATATTAGAAGGATAATGTGATGCAAACTGGGTTATAAATAATGATGAGGTTAACTCTACTAGTTGGCTATGTATCTTTGCTCAGAGGTAGAGCAATATCTTGGAAGTTAGCAAAACAGACTTGCATAGCTAGATCCACTATGGATTCGAGTTTATTGCATTAGAATGGAATGGAGAAGCGGCTGAGTGGATTAAAAGCCTACTAGGACATGTACCATTGTGGGGAACATCTGTACATGTGTCTATACACTGTGATTCACAAGCTGCCATAGGTACTGTCAAGAACAGTGTTTATAATGGTAAAAGAAGACATACGTTTTAGACATGGGATTGTGAAGCAATTACTAAAGGAAAGAACAATTTCCTTAGAGTTTGTTCGGTCTGAGAAGAACCTGGCTAATCCTTTAGTCAAAAGACTAACTAGAAAAGTGGTTCTAGATTCCTCAGTGAATTTGGGCCTAAAGTCCTTCAGTGATCCTAACACTTGATATTGGGTGGGCTATTGTGATAGAATTGATGGTCCATAGCCTCTTATTAAGTGGTCTGTTGAGATAGACTTGATGGTTCATAACCCATTGTGTGGATAGTCCTTAAATGGACTTGATGGATGATACTAAAACCTTTTGAATGGTCCATAATTTGTATGGATAATGATGAAGTCTTCATAGCTCTTTTTGAGTGGTTTGCTTTGACAAACTTGATGAAGCACATAACGTGATAGTGAAGGTGAGGTCACCTTCTATGAAAGAGTTTAATGGCTTCTTTTTAGAGCTTTCACGGTGAATATAGGTTCATCCATAATACGCACAATGCTATATTGCATAAACAAACCAAAATCAGGAATAAAGCGTGTTGTGAGGGTCCCAGCCAATGTTATTGAAAGTTCAAGTTGTAATTCACTCTCTTTATCGAGGTTGTTGCCTTGCTTCACTATACATCAATTCAAATCTTTAGATAATAATGTCTAAGCTTAATATCCTATCTTAACTCAAAACAAAATTGTCAAAATCTCATTTGTCTACCCGGTAACTTTGCTGTTACAGTCATTTGTGGGGGATTGAAGGAATGAATGTGGGCCCAAAGCCTATTTAGCTTTCAGTTTTGGCACATTCTTCAGCATCACCTTCGACCGAAAGTTTCGACACATCCTTCAACATCAACGTCGAACGATTCTTCAGCAATTGGGTCGCCTTTAGCGTTCATCAACCATATCTTCGATTGGACCGCATGTGGGCCATTGGGCTTGCCTTAGTTTTAGGCTTATTAGTTGAGGCTCTTCACTCTAAATATTTTTCCTCTCGGCCATTTCCACAGCATCGAAAATTCACTCCTCTGAATATTCTCTCCTATTTTTCTTTCAATCTCCATTTTTAATATTCTTCAATTATTGTTCTGAGCATAATTTGGGTTTGTTTCTATTCCTTATTCTGACGAGTGCACATTTGAGTTGGGGAGCGGTGTTAACCTTAGGGAGCAACCGATAACATGACTGGCACCTTGGTCGACCGTAATTTCTTTTAGGGCAGTAGTTCATCATGGTACAACGTCATTAGTTTGACATTCTGAAATTTATTTTCAACAAAGAGGAGATGAATAAATCCCAAAAGAAGATGAATAAATTGCAAATAAAAAGAAGAAAAAAAGTGAAGAATCGTCGTGCAATATTCAAAACCATCAAGGGCAAATCTAGAATTTATGAAAAAATAGTTGTGGCTTCATGGGCTTTAATTTTTTGTTACACAGGTCGTAAATATTTTTTGGTTTTGTTACATTTATGTGAATTATCCTTTATTTTCTCACCTGACATCCCTCCTCATCACTCATTCGTTAATATATCAAGTTTAAAATAATTTTAGAATATTACTTTAAATCTTTTAAAATTTATTAAACTGACTAAAAGGTTACACTTTCAAAATTTGGGACTAGGGTGAAAGTTCAATCTGAATAACCCGACAACCCAAACTTTCCCACCCATATTATATGGATTGGGTTGGGTTGACTTGAAAATTTTGGTTTTTTGGGGTTGGGTTGGGTCTCGGGTCGGGGGTTAGAAAATTTTGGTTCAACCAAACCCAACTCAAATTAATAATATATATCAATTCAAATCATGTAAGAAGGAAATTATCGTTTGAAGGTAGAAAGTTAAACGATCAAGTAAGAGGGTAAACAATCGTATAGAAAGATAAACGATCGCGTAAGAGGTTGAACGATCGTATAGAAAGATAAATGATCGTGTTGGAGGCTGTATAAGGGTAAATGATTGTGATGGTATAGAAAGTTAAATGATTGTATGGTGCAAAAAGTTGATAGTATAACAACATCTTCATTAGAAAAGAGTTTTAAACTTTATAAACATTAGGGATGAAAAAAATAATAATAATAATACGATTTGAAAACCCAACCCATTTTTTACGGGTTGGGTTAGGTTGAAAAATTAATTTGGGTTATTCAGATTGTCAACCCAACCAACCCAAAAATATGGGTTGGGTTGAGAATCTCTCTCAACCCATTTACACGCCTATTCGGGACTAAGACATGTAACGCTAAAAAACCTTAACTATTAAAAATATTATATTAAATAGATGCTTATATATTATTTAATCAAGTTTAGTATCCATAGCCACTTGTCATTCTCTTAATCATCCAACACGTTTGACATATGTCTTAAGACATCATTTCTTAGTGGCCAAATAACCACCACATATTTGTCATTTCCTATAAATAGAGAGTTTTTATAGATTTGTAAAGACACTAATATTGGAGAGAATTCTAAAAAACTTAAAAGAAAGTTAGAGAGAGTGGAAACCTATTGAGATTTTCATTTTCTTAATTTTCTTATTATTTTTTATTTATTTATATTTTTCCAATATGGGCGGTGCTTTTGTTCTCTTTAACGCTTTTAAATTACAGCCTTCACAATTTGTACAGATAGTCTAGTTTTGGCATCTTACGAACATCTTATAAACATAAATCCTTAATATGCTGTATTAGATTAAAAAAGTTTTCATATTGATATATAATCCAACCTTATTTTCTAAACTATTTTTGAAGTAGAAAGTCTTGATAATAAAAATTCATACAAAAACTGGGATTTAAAATAGTGTGACAGTGATTTAAAAAATAAATTGAATTGTCACACTATTCTAAAGCATTGCCAAACTGTTCTAGATCATTGTTCAAAATTCTAATAGATTTTTACTCTAATAGGAGTTGTTTTAAGATGTTATCAAAAAGTCAATTGATAGTAGCATTTGAAATAATAGGTTTACTGTTGAAGCAAAGAGTAGTTTCAAATTGTGTTTATTATATAATACTGATGAAGAAAATGAAAAATAAATCAACCCATCAAATGTGCAGATGAACAGAAAGCACTTCGCTTAAATAAACACAACCAAAAACTGACCATCTTCTTTCTTGGGGAGTAACAGGCAAACAAGAAGTTGCCATATTTACACAAATTAAACTAGAAAATTTATTGGGGTAAATAAAATTTCTTTTTTTCTCTTCTTTTTTCTGTTGCAAAAGCTAACTCATAATACCACAAGAAAGCTTATAGATATTTATTTCTGAATATCTAACTGAAAGAAAACAAAAACACCCTCCAGTTCTAATTTACTTAGCTTCAGCATAATAAACTGTAAAGGAGCTAGAGTCTTGAAGGCATCCCCCCCGCCACAACCAGAATTTCGCCAGTAATATACGAAGCATCATCCGATGCAAGGAAGGCAGTGGCAGCAGCCATGTCTTCAGTCGTGCCAAGCCGGTTGAGTAAAGTCCTTGATTCAACCCCCTTCCTCTGAATTTGGTTCAAATCCCCAATTATACTAAGTAAGAAATATTGAGCTACATACATCTTTGGAACTATAGAACATATTTACCAGTCCAGAGCAATAAAAAGACCAAGGTATTAAAATAGTTACTTACAATGGCTTCATTAGTCACAAGGAAATCAGCAAAGTGTGTTGGCACAAAACCGGGAGCGACGCAGTTTACACGAGTGTCAGGGGCCATCTCTGCGGCTAGAACCTGAAGGAAATCAATCAAGAATTAAGCAGAACAAAATATAGATACTTATTTGTAATGGTTGCAAATATAGAAATCAAACCAAAATATTCACAGATATAGCACAATTTGAAAGATCTTGCAGATATAACTAACTTTATATCTATCTCTCAAAGTTTATTACTAATAGACTACAAGATATAGGAGTCCATCTATCAGTCCATCATTAATAGATTTTGGTATATTTGCAATTCTTTAAAAATTGTGCTACACTTATAATTATAGTCCTACCATTGCAATTACCCTATTTATTATACAAAAGTTATAAGAGTCAAAGAAAAAAAGCATGTAAAGCCATTGTTTAACCTTTGTCAGTCCAAGAAGTGCTGTTTTTGTGACCCCATACATGGCCAATAAAGAAGAAGGATTGTATCCTTCAATGGAGGAAATGAGAACAACTGAAGAGCCTTTTTGCAAGTGAGGAGCAACATCCTGTGGCAGAAATTCACGAAATTTAAATATACAAGTAGTGTTCATATTGAAGGGAGAAGTTACGGAAGGAGTGGTTCAAATGACATATTGAAGTGCCCAAAAAATCAAAATCTCACACGAAATAGAATGTCATCACAAATCAAAATATTTTTTTAATTTCAAAAAGCCCTGAATCATCACAAAATTCTAAAAATTTGTGCCTCACAATATAGTACCTGCAAAAGGAGAACTGAAGCTTTAACATTTATGTCCCACAGCTTGTCAAGTACAGATTCTTTGGTTTTCAAAATGGAATCAACTGATGGATTGACAGCTGCATTTGATACAACTACGTCTACTTTTCCATATTTCTGTAAGCAAACCGATGAATGTCAATTAATCTCAAATAAATAACTGAAACATGCAATGGGAAGGAGAACATTATAACTTGTGGCCATATTTACAGGTTTCTTGCCCAAAAGAAAACTGTAACAGGTGTATATCATAGGCTGTTAGCTTGATATGACTTAATTCTTTATTATCAAACAAAAATCTGGCTACGTTTTTCAGTAAATGAAATGAAAAATTTATTTGTTTTTGGAAACAAAAACCTTATGAGCTTGAATCTACCAATAACATAATGTTAAAGGATCATCTATTATAACCACTCTTTCAGTTTTCACTAGGTTCAGGAGAACTTAGAAAGCAAGAATAAAATTATTCTCACCTGGATAGTCTTTTCCACCAGATTTTTCCTTTGCTGTGCATTTGATACATGACAAACAATCCCTAACACTTCAAGTCCTTGAGCTTTGAGTTTCTCAACTGCCTCATCGACATTTTTCTAGAACATTTGATTTAAGAAGAGTTCACAACACATAAAAGTAAAATTCAGAAAATAAATTCATTGTAGTTAGTACATGCAATGGAGTGACAACTAGATTTCATACAGGTAATAAATTTCACTCAGGTTCCTCTGCACATGGTAATTCAAATCTAAGAGAGAAGAAAACTCCAAGGGTATGTTTGGGACTTAAATCCCATCATAATTCTTCAGATTTCTAATTGATCCAATTTCCATACGCATAATCTGAGATACCCTGTGTTAACTTCGAGATTTCATAAAATCTAATTTCAATCCTTGTTGGTAACACTTTTCCACCAAACAGACATCTCATATGATCTATCATCAAACACTGTATGTGTATGTCAAAGCACAAAATCCAACGTTGTGGTTTACCTATAGAAATCAAACAACAAGAGCACAGAAAATTGAAAAGAAAAATTGATAGAATAAAGACTAAAATGGAATAAGGGAAAATTTTGAAGTAACTAAGAGAAGATCAGAGCAAGTGGTTAAGATTACAATTTAGAACGAACAAAGTAACCCAGCAAATAAATACAGTATTGTATTCTTATGAAAAGGAAGAGTAGGAATAGGGTGGATCCGACTTGATTAGAAGTGAGTAGTTTATGAAGCCCCCGGAGAGGATCACAAAGGAAAACAGGAGAATGAAGGGGGAGGAGGTTAAAAGAAAAAAGAAGAATGGGGAATATGAATAAACCTGTCGGCGGGAAGAAATAACGACGGAGGCACCTTCAAAGGCGAGACGGCGAGCGATTTGGAAGCCGATACCTTGAGTTGAAGCAGTGACAATGGCGACCTTCCCTTCAAATCGTTTCCCAATCTTCCCATTATCCATTTTCTCTGCGTTCAAAAAAAACTCGGGACTTCGTTTTCTGGTCAATGGTTCTTTTCTTTTCTTTTTTTTTTTTTTTATTTACCGGGAAAAATCGAGATTGAGATTGATTTTTATCATTATTATTAATTAAGATTGAGAATTGAGAAGGAGATGGTTAACGTCCTTTTGTAGAGTTTTGCGAGAGTAATTCGACGCTCTTTTTTTTTTTTTTTTTTCCAATTTAAATAGCATTTACTTTCCTTTTTCTTTTTCTCTATTTTTTTTATACTTATTTTTCTTTTTGAGATAATCCATATTTTATTTTAATTAAAAAAACCTTTTGTTAATTAAGAGAGGATTTTCATTAAAAAAATGTATGGTTATATAAAGATTGGTAGTCGAATTCGAATGTGCATTCAAATTTGTAGATTTGTCACGTTTTTCTTTTAAGAAAGAGAAATTAGATTTATTGTCTTGAAGTATGTGAATAGATAAAGTTATCATATTTCTTTGACTTTATTAATATCAAGCTTGTTTTAAAATATTAATATATATAACCTCAATTTAAAAAAATTAACAAAATCTATCGATGATAGATATCTATGACGGATATTTTTAAAAGTAATAAAATAAATTAAAATATTTACAAGCTATAGCAAAATTTTGGGTTTTATACTATTAGGGATATAATTTACTATAAATATTTTGTAAACTTTGCTATTTTTGAAAAAAATTCTATATTTTTTAAATATTTGGTAATTACACTAAGTAGCAATTTTAGAAAAAAATTAGGGATTTATCAATGATGAAAGTCCATTAATGAAAAAATTTTGTATACAAAGTTATTATTTTCTAAAATTGTTATCCATTTTTAAAATTTGTTGTATACTAAATTATTATTTTCTAAAGTTGCTATTTGTTATAATTACCCAATATTTTACCAGTTGGTCAATAAATAACAATAGAAAATGTTGGAATAGAAGACTTGTTTATTTCACTTTATCAATACTACCATGGTCAAACTTTTTTGAGTAAGGGCATACAAATATTTGAAAACTAGATCGATAAAATATATAATCAATAGAATTATGACATGTCCATCATCAAATTATGGTAAATGTATACAAATTCAACAATAATACTATGATATAGAGGTTTTTTATTTTCTTTTGTCCTTTTTTGAAAACCATAAAATAAATTAAAAAAAAAAAAAAAACCAATAAAACCAAGCTTAAATTAATATATCTTGGTTGGTACAATCAACTTGGTTTTAACGATTGATGTAAACTAATTGCAGAGATAGAAATGGCCCTTAAAAAATATATAATAAAGCCACGAACTTCTTATAAACTCTCAAGGAAAAAAGAACAAAAACAACTATTCTCATTCATGGAATGTACTACGAAGAATCCCATTGTTCTATAAACCCAAAACTTTGAATACACCAAAATGCTCAATCAAGAAATACACATACATTTGAGCATTAATTAAAGAAAAAATGGATTAAAAAAAGTTCCCAAAATTTTGAATTCTAACAAAACTTTGCATCATCATCAACATTCATTGCAAGTAGCAATGCAATAACAGAGATTGAGATTACTATATAATATTGTTATTATATATATTATATATATTACTCATAAGGATTTTTGAAGTTCTTCAAAAGCTCTGGTATGTCATAGCCAAGCATGTCATCCACTGCTTGAATCATTTTAGGCTTCAATTTCTCAAATTTATCAATACTATACCCATTTAGTACCTCTCTAAAATGCTCCACATTTGGGAAATCCCCGGCCGGTAAGTGGTACTCCCTTTGAACCTGTCAAAACCAGAGGTCTCAGTTATGTCGAGATAAGATATGGTACCCATAAATTTTGGGCTCTATTCCAAAAGTATGTCCATTTCAAAAGTTACAATATTATCCTTCAATTTTCATAAATGTTTCAAACCTATCTTTGGAGTGGAATCGTTAGAGATGAAAATTGAAACCTAATATAGTGTGGCGGTTACCTAGATATAGTGACTCCATTTTCGTTCAAAAGTGAATTTTTTGTGAAAAATCAAGAGTAATGTTGTAACTTTTCAAAGTATATGGATATTTTTTAACCAAATGGCAAAGAGGAGAAACATAAAGGTATCTTTTTATAGTTGAACCTATAAAAATAGATCGAGAGCTTAGGTACCTTTCCAAATTCATCTTCAAGATTATCAATAAGCCGTTGTTGAGTTTTAGCTTTGCCCATCATTGCAGGCATCTCCTTTTTAAGATGGCTCATGATATAGGCATGAATCTTAGCCGCTCTAGCGCGTTTTACAAATTCATTAATCTGGAATGTGAAAAATGAAAACTTCGTTATCTGCATCATGGTGATCTCAAAAGAGAAAAAGAGGTATCTATCCTTTATTGCATATGAAATCACATGTATTTTTAGAACTATACCCGACGATCACATGCTTTCTTTGGAATATCAATCAAGTCTGCTAAGAGGTCATCTTGTTCCTTCACAAAAAGGTCCCGACCAATTGGGCCAACAGATGCTTCGTTAACAGGCTTGTCATTAAATGACCTGATGAAATCAGATAATAAAATTAACTTAGTGAAAATACAATAAATGGATGATGTCGATGAAGGTCAAAGATGAGAAAAGTCATGTAGAGTTGGATGAAGAAACAACTGGAATGGATAAAGAATGTGATAGCACTAAAACTATCATGGATCAGTTAAGAAGCAGACGTTTCAGTTTATATAAATCATTACACAATCAAAGTAAAACAATGGAGAATGATAAAGGTTGAAATCAACAACAAACACAATATCCAAAATATCAAATATCAAATGACATTAAATTAAAATAATTAAATGACAACTATGTAAACTGCAACCCCCACCAAAACACACACAGACACACATCTATCAACGTACACGGTACATTAAGAGTAGAGTGTAAATCAAAGAACCTACCCAATATAAACACGGACGACTTCTGGAGTATTCAACACTTTACCGAGAGACCACATCAATGCTCCATATACTCTCATTAACTAGAATGATGGAAAGTCAAAAAGGTCAACATTATAGTCCTCCAATAAAAGACAATGCAAAGTAGAAAATAATTAAATCTTACTTGTTGAGTATCAACTTGATCTGCTTTATTGAGAACAACACGAATCTTATCATCTTGACCACGTAAAGATCCTATAACACGCTTGAACTCATCGCTGATATCCAGTTTATGGGGGTCAAACAAAAGAAGGATGAGATCACATTTCGCTGCAAACCATGATATGACCCCTGTGAAATCATAGCTTCTTTGTGTGCGTTGCTTCTCCCCAGATAAAACCCCAGGAGTATCCACAAATGTAATTTGATCAAGGAGCTGAAAGTATAGGTGAAAGTATTAGCTCCATTATATCAATTTGGCAAAATGAAACTGCATAAATTTAATAAGAGCAATTGAATGAAATGACAGTATTAAACATTTTTAACTAAGCCATTAAAAACTTTAACATACAGGATGGGGCATTTGAGAACATTCGAACTTCGACAAGAACGCTCCACCAAAGGTTGTCAAACCAGAGAATGGCATGTCTGCTTGAACAGCAATAGTGTTTCCTGGGACACTTCTCTCATCTGGTCCAGACTGAGCACAAGTTCACAATAAAGCAATGAAACCGTGAACATGTTAGCTATCGCTCTTAATAAGAATACATAGGTAAAGTCTCTCCCAGGAGTCAAAGTTGGAGGAGTGGAATTGTGAATTTCACCCATTGTTTGGTCCAAGGAAATCACAACTCCTCAACTCCTTACCCCAAACAGCCCTTTAATGACTCAAAATCCTATTTGACTATGGCCTATCAACTAAAGTAGCTTCAATGAAAACAAAATTCAGACCATGGAAAGTAAAAGAAAACTGAAGGTCTCTTTTGCCAACATTTCATTAGTTGAGAAGTTATAGGAAACATTCAACAAGGAGAAAAAACTTA
Source organism: Cucumis hystrix (assembly GCA_025688845.1). NCBI lineage: Eukaryota > Viridiplantae > Streptophyta > Magnoliopsida > Cucurbitales > Cucurbitaceae > Cucumis > Cucumis hystrix. The sequence goes on along the minus strand of CM046894.1, from coordinate 7,660,745 downwards.
TAAATAACTGAATATATGCAATTAGACATAATACTTCCATATCTTTCCTTGAAAAAAGTTTACAGAGGAAAAAGATCATCTGCGGTGATTAGCAAAAATTTAAACACATTAATTATTATACGAGTTTTAAATTATTATTAAACAACAAAGAAAGGGCTTCCCTCACCATTACTACTACAAATCTATCAGTTGTTGGCTCAGGTCCTATGTGAGCTCCTGAAAAAAATAGATTAAATAAATCAAACAATATGTAATAATTCAAAATTTATACATGCAGATTACAAAAGGTCATAAAGTAAATTCAACTCACCTGGATAATTACATTTTAACAAATGTTTGATAAATGTTGTCTTTCCAGTCGAGTATTGGCCCAACAACATTACCATTGGCTTAGCATCAAAATCACTGCTTGTCTACAAGAAATTAATCAAAACAATTGTTGAAGAAGCATCTTCATTTTTACACAATGTTGGTAAAACCTTCAAACAACTCGTCTTTCATCTTTACAAAAAACAAAAAAAAAATGAAGTGCACAAGATATTTCCCAATCTACTCACCAGGAATGGGGACACAAAATCATTAAACCGATAGGTAGCTTCGAGAGGCTTCAGCTTTTCATTGTAAAGTTTCTTTAAACCGTCAATGATTGATGTAACCGCAGTATGGGATATCTGAATAAGAAATCATGCAGAGAAAAACCTTACCAGAGATTAATAGGTTAACATTTGCAATTTTCATATAATTAATTTCGTGAAAAATTTAAATCTGGAACAAATTAAAAAATTTCTTCTAACAAAAATAAGAACGGTAATTGTTTTAAAAGAAAAAGTTGCTTAAAATATTTACGAATATAGTTAAAATGTCATTATCTATTAATGATAAACACCAATAGTATACTATCATCTATCAATCATAGATATGGATAGACCATGACATTTTGCTATATTCGTAAATATTTTAGTTCATTTTGCTATAGTCGAAATATTTTGGTTCATTTTGTTATATTTAAAAACAACCCAATAAGAAATATACGCAAACTAGAAAGAAAAATATGGAAAAAAGAACCCATAAGACCTTGCTCCCAGATTTTGTAGCAAACCATGGAGTTGATGGTGGGGGCATAGGTTGAAAAGTTCCTATATTGGCAGAGTATCAATTTAAATCAGAGACTGAGTTGGCAATTTTATTATGGAAATTCAATGATCAGAAATTTTCTAACCATTTGTCTCATGTTGACTAGATATTGCTAATCTCTTAGTCTTCTGAAAAGAGAATCAGAAAAAAGATATTTTACATTAATTTATCAATATTTCAATGGAAATTCAACATTGTCAAAAGAGTGATAGTACTTACAACAGCTAAAGCGTCCAAGCCTTCTAGCACTGGAAGTTTAATTTCCTCCATGCCAGCTGTAAGGAAGTAGAAGAGCGTCAATGTATAATCAACAGTAAGCAAGTAGTGCCTTTGCATTCCAAGGTGTTATGTAAGCACATGAATACGAAGTTTGAATTCAAAGAAAGCGCTTTCTGTTTACAATCTATGAACCAGATTTTATCCATTCTGCCCGTTATAACTTTTCACTAATAGTTTCCAAATAATCCAGTTCAATAACATTCAATAAAGTCAATCGAGGAACCAACCATTAGAGGATGGATTAACCGGTTAGAAAAAATTACGGTCCCTGAATCTCAATATTCTCACCTGGGCTGTCTACAAAAAATTTGCTTAGACAACATTTCTTCTTGAATTATATACAATGAGAGCACTGTCACATTTCGAGGATTAGAGGAAGATAAAGTAAAAATAAATCAATAGATCTAATATGCAACTGATAAATTCAGACATGCCATAAAATTAAAGGCTCTGGCATAAGATATCTGAATTATTTGATGTCTTGATCCAGAACAGGAATTCATCAGTTACACTCCAATAATAAAAGCCAAAGGAACTTTGAATTGTAAAAGTAAAAGACATAACTATCAAACATATCCATTCAACTTGCCTGCTTTCTTGAGGATGTCTGAGTCCAGGTCATACCCTGCTTGTGCTAAAGAAATAAGCTGGTTGTAATAAAAACAATATTTAGAATTAGAAAAACATCTACAGTATTGGTTAATGTAAATCCAAATAAAGTAGTATAAAACCTGCATGGCAGTAACGAACTCATTGAACCCTAAATATCCCTGTCGTTTGGAGTCTGCAACAGCCCAAACCTTTAAATATGATATGAAATATCACATTAGTTTCAAATAGTGGCATCGTAGAAAAATGAAAAAGATGTAACGACAGAATCCAATACATTGTTTATACCCAAATAAGCAAACCCCGTGTCATACAAAGAAAAAAAGACAGATAGGCATATACTAAATTCAATAAATCCAGTGTTTGCATCTGACTTATTGATGTGTGTATCTATCTATCTATCTATCTATATATATATATATATATATATATTAAAAATAGTCCTAAGTTTTCCAATAAAAAACTTCTCAATCGTGAGTAGGAAAAAAAGATAGAAAAACAATAAGCATAAAATATTTAAGAACAAAACCAAATGAAAATCTGTGACCACAAAACAAATCAGTGTAAACACAATAATTGACTAAATAAAGAAATAAAGAAGTTTCTTGAATTCTCATTCAGATATGGAAGTTTTGAACACTGATATTCACCACGAAACACATCGAAGTTAAATTAAACTTAACATCAATTAAAATATTCGCAACTAAGAAAAATCACAATACTCTATCTATCGAGGCGTCAAAGCTAGATCGAACTATTAACTCAATAAACTAAAAGAAAAACAAGTGAGATGCCTGTTTGAGCTCGGCGCGAGAAAGATGAGACATGGAGAAGAACTGTATGGCATCATTTCCAGTAACACGACCATCTCCATCTACACGGAAAGAATAGAACAGAAAACAAAACGATAAACATCATGGAAGAACAAAATAGAAGAAGAAACGCGGATTGATAATAGAAAAAGTACCTGAATCGGCCAAACCGAACCATTCCTGAAAGATCTTAAGCTGCTCTTTGGAGGAAGAGCCAATCGCAACCGATCCAATCTCCATTTTTCAAGAAAACTTCGAAACAAGAATGAGAGAAATGAAATTCAAAACTTGAAGAATGATGTACCCGATTCTTTCTACTATCAACTCTTCTCTGATCTTTTATCCTTTTTCTTCAGTTCTAGCAAGTGTTTGGCGCTCGGGATGAACAAAATTGAATTGAAACGCACGCCGTTGCCAGAAACGACGCCGTTAGGAGGCGTGGGGAAACGGCTGAGTGGCGGAGCTATATTTGTGTATGACCCGAAGTATTGTGAATCAGTGGATCGTCCATAATTGGATGGTGAGGATGGAGGTGTTTTGGGATGTGATTAATCGCGTGGATTTGGTTAGTACACGTGGTAGTGAAGATCAGGAAAATGAGGGTAGGGACTTATACAGGAGATTGTTATTGAATTGTCCACCCCATAATTTTGAAATGAGAGGAAGTGAGAGCGCCGGTTTGAAGTTTGAACAAATATGGTGAGTGGAGCCCACGTGTACACACTATTAGTGGCTGATGAAATGCTGTGGGGTCCTCTAAGTTTGAGATTTGTGTCTTTTCAAATTTGAATTTTGTCATAAAATTGCCACGTCTTACTTTGAATATTTATTTATAAACCAACCAACATGGGCATTCAAAATTTGTTCTAAATGATAGTTTTCTTCTTATAACATCACTTTACTTTCTTACACGATCCCTTAACTTCTTACATGATCGTTTATTTTCTTATATGATCGTTTAACCAAAATACTTTTTCAAAATTTTCTTCAAAACTCTTACTTTCTGCTTTCCTTTTTGTCCGAGATTACTCCAAGTTACCCGAGAATTCCCTTTCTTTTTTTAGTACAGGTCTCACAAGATCTCTCCTTGGAGTGCAGAGTAGATGAGGATCCAAGATGAGATGGGAAACACCGAGAAGGCCAGACAAACAAAAGGATTTGATCTCAAGGCACTGGTCGAGCAAGTGAACCCCCATTTACTAAAAAAATCATGGCAGCTGAACTTCCTCAAAAGTTTAAAGTTCCAACCATTAAACCATTTTAATGGCAAGAAAGACCCAATAGAGCATTTTGACATGTATAAGTCTTTGATGGAACTTCACGCAATATATGATGCAATTTTATGTCTAACATTCTCTTCAACCTTGATGGGATCGATAAAAGATTGGTTCAAAAAATTGAAAATATGATTAATTGGCTCTTTCAAAGAACTAGCTCGAGCTTTTGTTACACGGTTCTTAAGTGGAAGAGCCCAGCGTAAGCCAAAGATGCATCAATTAACAATCAAGTAGAGGTAAAAATGAATGTCTAAGAGAATATGTTGCACGTTTCAACAATGAAGCACTCAAATTGATGGATGTACTGATGAAGCAACCTTGATTGTTATAGGATCTAGATTGCGAAATGATAGACTCCTTCGATCAATTGGTAAGAGAGAACTTAACGTTTACGTTAGATTCATAACCAGAGCCCAAAAATACATGAGTGCAAAGAAGTTGATCAAATTGTCAAAGAAAGAGGCAAATGAAAGAGGAACCAAAGTATGTCACTTGCACCATCAGGACTTGCTTGTTGGTTTGAGGTTCATGAAACCTTCACCCAAAAATGCATTAGTTGTGAACGTGATTGTTTTGAAATTGGGATTGTGTTTCATGGGACTTAATGTGGAAATAATCTGTGTTGCCTTTGAGAACAATATTCTCAAAAACTTGCCTCGAGTTAAGGCACACATACTTATCTTAGCCATACCAAATTGTATGGCCTTACTATAGTTTGTATGTTTGGTTTGTGGTGAACCTTGTTAAGGCTAATTCTCATGTCGTGTCATTGAATACGAATCATTGCATGCAATGCTTTCCAATATTCTCTTCATCGTGCGAGTGGACATGATCATTGCATGCATAATGCTCCCAATGTCCCCACCATCTATTTCCAAGTCCACGTTGTGCAAGTTTTCTTATTGCTTATCCAAGTGTAAGCGAAACACTAGGTTTTTTCGGATGAATCAAAATCGAACATAGGGAATTGATATCAAAGCTTAGTTCTAGGTTCTACTCATCAATCTAGGCGTTATAACAAATGAGTTAAAAGAATATAAAAAGAATCATAACTACCTATTTACGCCTAGATACTCATGCATAGAGGAAGAAATTATGGCATGATGGAGGACTGAGGGAACTAACTTGTGTTAAGGAAGGGGGGGTGAAGGAAGCTCTCATGTTATCAGGCGAATAAGTTATATGACCACATCAATGCGATATAACTCGCCTAACTAGCTTATGATTAAGGTGTGCTCCTCTCGGAGTCATTGAATGCCACATTTGGTCTCCTTTTGAGATCTGAATGACTAAGACTATCTAAATGAGTTATATCTAGAAGTACTTACTTATAATACTTATAGGACTTTGCGTTTAAGGACAACAACCTCTTGGCACCTAATGTCCATACTTGTTTACCTTTCGGGATACAAATGATGGAAGGCATCTCGCATATAAGTCGAGAAAAATCTTTCTTGCGCGTGTTAGTTATGTCCTTGCTACTTACCCTTTAGGGTAGTTGGCGACATACACTGGTCAAGTGATGAATGTAACTCGACTAACGCAATAAGCATTATAAATAAAGCTTCTTATCAAGCATGAATCATAAAACTAAACTACAAAAATAACACGAAGCAAATGAACTGTAAAGAGATGGAATGATTGAAAAGTGAAAATATATATTGTATTAAAGAATGAAGGCGTTCGACCATTGTACAATATAAATAGTATATAATGTAAAGGAAATAATAAAATGGAAAGAGAAGAAAAGGAATAAAAAGTTAGGGGGAGATGGGGATGTGATCCTCTTCACTTAGACTACTGGCTTTCACTCCACATATTGATCAAAGAAGATGAAGAAGTGTTGCACATATGGTGGCAAGGCTAGTCCTTACCACCAACTCTCTATTTGGTCCATTAAGACCTTTATGACCCATACAGACCTGCTTTATGACCCATACAGACCTGCTTTTCTTGGTGGTGATGGAGCTTCTTATATAGGCCTCTTTCTGTGGGAAATTTATCATTTTGACCATGTCAGCGCCGAAAGATGTCCTTTTCATCAAGTCACATAATTCCAACTATCAGTTTTGTCTTCTAGCAAACCTTTTCTTGTGTGGTGGTTTGGTCTTGTCGCCTTGTCTCTGCGTGAGTTCTTTTGCTATTTTCCAGCTTAATTTTTTGGTAATAATCCTGTATTTAGACACTAAAAATAGGGTAAAATCAGCCATGAAGCTTATGTAAAATTTATTTCCAAATAATTATGTGTTTACAACATAAGTCATGTGCTTTGGCACACTTATCATGCATTTTGGTCCCATTATTCTACCTAAAAGCTATAATAACTTGTATTTCTACACTTTATCAGGCCTATATTGATGATTGGTGTTCAAAGAGTAGAAGGTTGAAAGAGCGACCAATATCACCTTAGCCTTGATTAAGGTCACCTCGTTGTGGTCCAATAAGTAAGTTTGAGAAATATAACCCTATGATAATCTCTTCTGGCAAGATTCTCATGGAAATGCAACATATATCGATACGTTCAAACACCTAGGGAAGAAGAAGACGAGCTTAGATAAAAGAGACAAGAATCATTATTATTTATATCATCAAGATCGTGGGCACTTCACCCAAGAATGTTATCAGCTGAAGGATGATATCGAAGCATTGATTCGTGATGGATACTTAAAGAGAGTTCATAAAAAAAAGATGAGAAACATGAGTAAAGGCAGAACATAGGTGAACATAACCTCATATAAGAAATCAAGTAAGGTTAAGGCCAAGGTCGAGACCAAATTCGTCATAAATAGATTTATTCTTTCATTTTCATTTTTCTATTTGAGAATATTTTTTTTTTTCAAAACATGAATTTGCTTTTCTTCATTACTTTAATGGATATGAGCTTTTCTTTTCTTTTCGCAATTTAGATTTTATATCCAAACAAATGTTCTCTAATTCCCTGCAAACAAAATATTTCTTGGTTAGGGAGCTACAGTCGACTGATGTCGGTTTTCCTACTAAAAAAACATATTTACTGTTGGGATTGATGCCCTAAATCTTGTGGTCTTGTAGTTTGTAATTGTATATATTATACAAACATTTTATTTATCTAATAAAATAAAGTGTGTTATTTTATTTGACATTTAGTTGCATTAACCCACAAAACCCATAAACTAACATCCAAGGTTATCTTATGTAACCTAGACATGTATGTGGAGGCATGCTTTGTAGTTGTTACAATTGTTCTAAAGTGCTACAAATGATTTGATCCTAATCATTCATGTCGAGACATTAGAGCAGGGATATTCTATACAAAGAGTTTGTATAAGTTTGGACCATGAAATGAATAGTCTCTCTTATTAACACCGTTACTAGTTGAGACTACATTTCACCAAGATGACCATAGGTGACTTGACCTGAATCCTGAGTGAGTTGTGAACTCCTGCCTATGAAGGCAGTCCTTTGATTTGCATGGGTGAGAGTGACCTATATCGCCGACTCAATAGACCTACCATTTTGGGGATTCGTTTGATTAGGGAGCTGGGAACACAATTACACAAGAAGGAATTCGCTCCTTCTCTATAGATAGAGTAAGTAGAGAAATTGCTCTCTTAAGGACTGATTCCAGGGCTTGAACAATGTGGCGCCACACCCTCTCTTGGGCGAGAGAAGTTTAGTTATAGTGGGACTATAACTATTGTTCATTAGAGGGATTGGTGGTACTTAAAGAGTTAGATGTAACTACAGGGGCAAAACGGTAATTTTTGGCCTAGCTGTACTTATGAGCAATTTGTGAAGGGTCATTGCACTGTTGATTGGTTATATCTAATGGACACAAAAATATATCTACAGTAAGAAGAGTGCAACTATTGGTCTTTAGTGGAATGACTGATAGTTAATGAACAATGATTAATTTAATTAAAGAGTTTAATTAATTAATCTCACATCATTGGAGCTTTAATCTGTAGGTCCATAAGGTCCCCTTGTTAGCTCAATAAAGATAAATGAGAATCAAATTTATTTTAGTTTAATTTGAATCGTTAAAATTGATTAAAGGGAATAAATTGTATATGATACAATTAATATAATGTATTTGATACATTATAATATAAAGTTTTTATGAGAGAAGTTAATATTTGGATATGATTCAAATAATAGTAATATGAATAAGATTCATAAATAAACTATAGATTAAAAATTAATATGGATTCGATTCATATTAGAACTATAGATCACATGAGAAGATCTAAACCATTGGTTATATTATATATGATATAATATAAAATTAATATTATATAAGATGTAATATAAAATTAACATTATATAAGATATAATATAATTTGAATTTATATTATATTTATATTATATTTATATTAATATTAATTTAAATAAAAGAATAACTCCCAAGGGAGTTATTCTACGTAATGGGAGAGGGAGGAAGTTATTTTGATAACTTCCCCCTCCATCTCTCTTCATATCTTTTGGTTAAGATATAGAAGGATGGATGCAATCTTTTTTGTATGAGATTTTTGACGATCTATTGCTTCCAAGAAGAAGAAGAAAAAAATCTCTCTGCAAATAATTTTCCTTTTAAAACAAAACGAAAACACAGAAGCCCCACAAACTCTCTGTTGTTTTTCTATCTTGAGGATAACAAGGAAGACTTAGTGGTGTTCTCCTTGTGGTGTTCTTTAGGAGTAAGAGAATTCTTAGGAGGTTCTACAAAGGTTAGTTTTCTTTTCTTCTTTTCCACCATAGAAGCATGTTTAGGTGTTTTCTCTGTGTTTCAAGGTGAATTTCTTTTGCACAGCGTTCACACGCTTCCGCTATGGAAATTCCATTCCGTCATTTACATGAGATAGGGGTGAGCTTCAATCGATTGATGTTGGTTTTTCGATCAAACCAACACCAAAGCAACTATGACTGGTTTAGTAAATGTTCAACCGACCAGACCACAAAAGAGTACAAACCAATCTTTAATTAGTTATGGTCGACCGATCGATTTTGGTCGGTTTGAATTTTTTTCAAGCCGACATCGACCAAACCTCTTCTTATCTTTAATCAACCACCTTCGATTTGGTCAGTTTTGGTTAGTCAACTTAGATTTTTGGTCTATAATGCTCACCTCAATGAGATATGCTTCCCTATCAAACAAAAAACAACCTTGCAAGGGTTATGTTTTCTTATCAAAACAAAAAGTAGCTTTGCATGGGATATGCTTCTCTATTAATAAAGAGCAGTCTTAAAAGGTATATGCTCTTCCATCAAACAAAAAGCAGATTCACAAGGGATATGCTTCCTCATTAAGTAAAGAACAATTTTATAGGAGATATGTTTCCTTATCAAACAAAAAAACAGCCTTGCAGGGTGAAAACACCATAAATAAACTTTGTTTTCTAGGCTAAAATACCCAAAAGTAGTCAAGTTTATGTATCATAATTCCCTTACTCTGTAGGAAATGTTCATCGAGAAGGAAAAAATAGTCAAATGGTGCAAAAATGACTCAAATCTGAGCAAAAGAGCATAAAATGGCATAAGTTGAAGAAATTATCAAAATGCAAGCAGAGGCCCAACTCATGCGTCACAACGCTCATGCACAATGCAAAAATTTAATCAGAACATTACGAAGAGAGACACTGTGTTGTTGAACTGGCTCGTCACAACACTTATGATGGTTATGCCAAGCACTGCTACGCTCAACAAGGCACAGGCCTACATTTCGACAAGGTGTGCCAAGCTAGCGCCGCAATGTTTACTCCTAGCGTTACGATGCTTCCAAACTTAAAAAAAAAATCAGGTGCCCCAATATAGGTTTTGCCTAAAGTTTAAATGGACAAGCTATTTTTCCACCATTTTACTAAAAACTTGTATCTTTTTTAGTAGAACACTTAGCCACTTTGTAAATTCTTTCAAAATACTCAATAAAATTTTCTCAATAAATTCAACAAAATTCTTGAAGTATCTCAAGAATGAGAAGAGCTAGAGGAAACTTTCATCATGAATTTGATGAATATAGATGTATTTGCTTATGAATTCGTACTTCAAACATTGAGTTTAAAGCATTCTAGTGGCACTAAGGATGATAAAACTAACTTACACCAATTTAGTATTAATTTGTCAAACACTGTAGTTAATTCTTTTTAATTCAAAATTACAATTTATCGAACATTGTTTCACTTTCGCAACAATTATTTTAAAAACTACACCAACCTTAAATGAAGCTTAAATCTCTAAAACATTTTCTTTCCAAAGGAGAATCAAATATGCAAGAATTTATGTCTCTATCCCCAATTTTTTGAACTAAATTTTACACCTAAAAAAATATAAAGTCTTTAACTTCATAAATAAAAAAGGTATATTTTTTATAAAAAAAAAAAGTATTTCTACATTATCATTATGTATTTATTTGAATATAAGTTTAAATTATAAATTTCATTCCTTTAATTTTGGATAAAGTTAAAATTTGGTATTTTTTATATACACTGTAATTATAATTTAGGGTATGTATGGAATGATTTTTTTAAAAAAAATGTTTTAGTTAAGATTTAGTATTTTTGATGTAGATTGTAATTATAATTTAGGGCATGTATGGAATGATTTTTAAAAAAAATGTTTTCCAAAAAATGAATTTTCATCTAAACATTTTTTTTCTAAGAACTCCTTAAAAGAAAAAACATATATCCGTTTGGCAACGTACTTTTTTTTTTTCAAACGTTTTTTTAGGTAAAGATTTGTTTGATTTGTTATATACTAAGTTTTTTACAGTAATTTCAAAATATTTGTTCGTGGAGATCTTGAAAGAAGTTCAATAACGATTATTGAGGATTTTGGTCGGGGATAGTCACTGTAAAATGATAATCAGAGGTTGACGAAAACTTTTGTTGAAAGTCAATCGACAACAATCACCGAAAATGGTTGTTGGCAGTTGGTTGATAATAGTCATGAAAAACGATCGACTAAAGTTAACTGGTAACAATTACTGAAAAAAAGTCAAAGAAAGTTGGCTAACAATGGTCGCTGAACAACATTTGACAACAGTCACTGGAAAAACGACCATCGGTAGTTTGCCAACAATTATTATCGAAAAATGGTCTATGAAAGTTGGTCGATAACGATAACAAAAAATTGTCAACAAAAGTTGACTAACAATGGTCACCGAAAATTATCTACAAAAAGTTGGCAGACAATGATCAATGAAAGTTGGTCAACAATAGTCATCGAACAACGATCGACAAAAGTTAGTTGACAACATCAGTGAAAAATGATGTTTGGTAGTTAGTTAGCAACTATTATGAAAAAACTGTAAATTCCAAACCCTAAGAATCTTGGACTTTCCAAAGAGTATGAAAGGTTGGTTTTAAGTAAAGTTAAGATGGGAAAGTAAGCTTAAGAACTGTCATTGTAAGTGTGTCATGGTACGTGGAAAGAAGGAAAGCTAGGAAAGAAGGAAAGAAGGGTAAAAAAGAAAATGAGGTTAAGTTGAAACATGATAAATTTGGTTAAGTCCTTTGGTTAGTCGTTTTAGGCTTGGTAGGTGGCCAAAAGAGGAGAAAATAACCTTTAAAGAGGTTAACTAGGAGTTTAGACAAGGGTAGGCAACAAAAGTTGTGTGTATGACCGAGATGTCAATAACCTCTAAGTGAGATAGACGAGAAGACTTGTCTTGAGAGGTTATTGGGCTTAAGCTAGGCGGCCAAGAGGCTGAAGGCTTGTCTATCAAGGCTAGTAAGGTGTGGGAAGCTAGGCGAGAAGGCATGGGTGCATGAGATGAGGCTTGCAGCTAAGGCTAAGGAGGTTAACAAGACATTCCAACGACTCAAGGCATTTTGAGTGAAGTTAGGTGAGATGATGAAGAGTTGGAGTTGGTGAAGTGCTTCACAGGTGTCCTTTGCATGCCTAGGTTAAATTTCGGCAAGTAGGAGGTATGAAGAACTTTTCATGCAAGTTTTAGTATAAATAGGTCACTTCATAATAAAATTTCTCTCTATTTACTCGTGCGTTTTTTCCAAAATTACTAAAAAAAAGTTCAAAAATTGAGTCTATTTTCTAAATTGGAGCTATTGATTGGTTTTTAGGAGAGGAAGTTTGAGTTTGAGTTGAAATAAGAGAGAAATGTCATTTTTAGAAGGAATCTGAATAGTCTTCACTTTAAGGAGGCTACAAAATGCATACCATAGATTGTTTTGGCTGAAATGTTAAGATGAGAAAGTTAAGGCAGTTTTCAAAACGTTGTAGAAGGAAGTATTCCTAAAACAATTATGGATTTTTAGTTATGATTGTCTAAACTGGAGTTAAGGTTCTGGTAGAGAAATGAGCTCTTGACAGTGTTGGTGACTGGCCGAGTGACAAGGTTTATCAAATGAGATAGGCGTGATTTTTTGGTTAAAAGAGGTTAGTGGTGGGTGGGTAAGCCTGTCTGGGCACATGGCTAAGTAGCTGTGCGGCACGACCTACGCGCGGAGACAATCAACACAAGACGCGTGCAACCAAGGAGGCGTGTGGCAAGCTTTGAGTGCTAGGAGGGCTACGTGAGGCACTGAGCACACAACCAAGTGAAGCGCGTGGTGTGCCCCTTTAGAGGTTAGCACACGACAAGGCCTACCTAGACCCTGCGCGTACTTGCCAGTCTCTACCGCTCATCTCTGCACGCCAACCTATGTCAATGGGTGATTTTGGGTTGTTTTTGGCAATTTTGAGAATTTTAAGCAAAGTTATGATATGATTACAGTTAAAGAGAATTAAATAAAATTATTTCTCATTATTTCAGATCAAGAAGAGATCGGGTAATTTTACAAGCCAAGAGTTTAAGCTAGCATCTGTGAGTGCCAAATGATTTCTAAATGATGATTTTAAATATGATTTACAAGCTATAAATTAAGTTTGCTTTGAAATAATTATTGCACTGTATTGGGCATTATATCTTGATTACAAGCATGTCTATAAAAAGTATTTGAGTATGCTTATATAGAACATGTTTCAAAAGCATGAGTTTAAAAGTGTTTGGCAAAGAATGTATTTATAATTTTACCAATGAGATTAGCAAGCAATGGTTTATAAGTATGTTTTGAGTTTATGGAATTGTTGCTGTTTTAGAAAGATGTTTGAAAAGCATGAGTTTGATGAGAAAATTTTTAAGCAAGAAAACTATGTTGTTTTATATACCGAGGTCTCGATGGACAATGTACACAGTCAAGGGTATGTGGCTGTGCTGACCACTTAGCCAGTACTTACCAACAAAGATAAGTAAGTAGAGATTTATTTTAGAAAGAAATGAGCTTTTGAAAGATAGAAAGAGTTTAACATAAAGAAGTTTTATCTCACCATTTTCTAATGTTTTCCCACTTTCCAATAGTGCTCTAAAAGTTTGACCGTTGTCTCTAGTCTGTTGTGCAAAGTTATTGTTAGTTTTGTTGTTGTAGGTCAGTTCTAGATTTATCTATGTTATGCATATAAGTTATGTTTAGGTTAAGTTAGTTAAGATGTTTGATTTTCTTTTGATTAATGTGTTGTTTGTAATCAATGACGTATAGCCTTAGCTTGTTTTGAGAATGATATAAGAAGTTTGTTTAATTTATGGTTTGTTGTGTTAGTCCACTGCATAAGTTTTAATGGACTCAAAGTTGTTTAGCATTCCAAAAAAGTTTAGTAGTCAGGGTCAACTGGTGTTGTTCAGAAGGAAAACGATGTTAGTTGACTTCACACCGTCTCTAAGTCGAGAGTAAATTATTCGAAAGGGTGTAACAAAAATGGTTGATTAAATTTGGCTAGAATTTAACACTGAAAATGGTTGACAAAAGTAACTGACAATAGTCGCCAAAAAAAGGTCGACCAAAGTTGGCTGACAAAGATTTTCGAACAAGGATCGATAAAAGTTGGCCAACCACGGTTTGTTGAAAAGCAAAACAAAGGTGGTCAGTGGCAATGTTGTAAATGATGGTCGGAGGTTGATGGTAGTAACAGGTGGAGGTTAATTGACATCGACCATTGAGAAACAATTTTCAAAAGTTGGTCTACAACGATTATTGAAAAATGGTAGTTAAAAGATTGTCAATATCGATTACTAAAAGTAGTTGTCGGAGGTGTTGGAATTTATGTCCTAAAACTCGTAGTTTGTAATCATATTTTATTCAATAAGTCGTTATTGATACTATAATCTTAAAGCCAATAAACTAAGGTCCCAAGGCTATTATATGTAAACTTGAACTTTATGTAGAGACATAAACGTGGATCAAGTTCGAGTAAATAGCCTAAATAGTCTATAATATACGAATACAGTTGGGCACCTTATTTGGAGACACTATGGATGCGGTCCGCTTTGTAGTTAGTACAATCGATGTGATCCTGAATCGTTCGTGTAGAGACATGAAAGTGAGGGCATCCTATGTAAAAAGTTTACATAAGACTGGAACCATGAAATAGTCACTTTTAAGTTATAACACCGTTAACTTTGTAAAACTGACTATTTTGTTTATAGATATCCAATGTAACTTAATCTTAATCCTGAGCTAACTGCGAACTTCTGTTCACACAAAATTATCCTTAGATCTGCATAGGTGAGGGCAACTCAATGGCGCTGGCCCAATAAGCCTCCCATTTTAGGGGTAAGATCGGGTGGATAGCTTGGGACATAGGGTGCAAGACAAAATTCACTCATACCCACTCTAGGGTTAGTAGATAGGTTGTTCCCTTAAAGACTGAATCCAGGTCTTGAACAAGGGGCCCCACTCTCTCATTGGCTCGAGAGGGATTCGGTTTAAAGGTTGGACCTTAAACCAATTTTTCAATAGTGAATCAGTGAGACTTAAGGAAAAAAGATATAATCTCGGGGGTAAAATGGTACTTTGATCCAGCCAAGATTATGAACAACTTGTGAAGGATTAATTTACTTATCATGGTCATATCACATGGACACAAATATATCTATAGTGGGGGGAGTGCAACTACGGGACTTTAGTGGAATGACCCGTTAGTTAATGAAGGTTGATTAACTCGGTCTAAAGAGTTTAGCCAATTAATCTCGGATCGTTGGAGCCCATGATCTATGGGTCCATTAGGTTCCCCCGCTAGCTCATAAGGAATCAACTTAAAACATTATGATGGAATAATTCGAATTGTTCGAATTAGGTAAAGAGAGAGCAACCGACAAATATATCTGATATAGTCATCGGTTATAACTTAAGATAGAGCTTCATGTTTAAATGTGATTTAAATATGAATATGGATTCATATTTGGAAGCTCGGAATTGATGAAAAAGGTCAAAGAAGTAAAAAGTCAAATGTTGACTTTTGACTTTGAAAAATCAAACTTTGACCGACTTTATATTCAAATGTGATTTGAATTTTGAAGAAATGAATACGGATTCATGCTTGGGAGGTTGAAATTAGTCAAGACGGACAAAATGGTTAAAAGTCAAAATATTGACTTTAGACTTGAAAAAGTCAAACTTTGAATTTTATTTAAATGTTGAATTACCATATTGCCCTTAGACTGATTTAAATAATAACACTTGTTGAGATTTGGCAAGCTTATCACTTGCATGTGATATGCAAGTGGCTTATTGCATGCAAGACACCTACCCCACTAAGAATGCCAAGTGGTGAGATAGGTAAGCTCTTGCATGTAGTTTGCTTGTAAACAAGTTTTATGCAAATGTGAAATGACTCTTGGATTTGAAATTGAAAATTAATTTTGTAATTGAGAATTACAAAATAAAACCAAGAACTCTTTTCATTTGAGTATCTCAACATCAAAAAAAAAAAAAAAAAAAAAAAAAACCTAAAGGTTAGGTTCCTACAAAAGATATCATCTCTCTCTATTTCCTCCACCAATTTTTTGAGTCCCACAACTCAATTCTAAGTCCAGAGAATAGTGGGTCAACGTTAGTGGTAGTTCCGGCTTCAATTTCGTGAGGAGATCGTGAAAATGACGTGAGGAGATTTTAAGAAAAGAAAAGCATCAAAGGTGAGGTTTTTCTTTTAACCATATCTTTGTTATTTTAGGATTTTTTATGCATGTTACTCACTAAACTTGTTTAGTTGCAATTAGAGTAAAAATTTGATCTTTATTCTGCTGTGCATGTCTACCGTTTCCATCAGGAGGTTGACTGGTAGCGATTAAGAGAAAAACGGTACAAGAAAGTTGACCATTATTGTTGATAAAAAATAGTTGCCATAAAAACGTTCTTTGAAAGTTGATTGGCGATGGTTGTTAGAGGTCAGCCGACAACGATTGTCAAAAGAGCAATAAATGAAAGTTAATTGTCATCGATCGATAAAATACAACATCCAGAAAAACGGTTACCAAAAGTTTGTTGCCAACAATTATTGATGGTCAATAGTTGTTTTATGATAGTCGTTTCTAACAGTTATATGAAATTTGGCTGGTTAATTACAATTGTCAAAAAGCGTGTGTCGGAGGTTAGTCGAAAGCTATTGTAAGAAAAACAATTAATAAACAAAAATTGGTTGTCAATGATTGTGTAGAAAATAATGATCGAAGGTTCACAGACGATGGTCGTTGGAGACGATAGTCTAATGTAGGCCGACGACAGTTGACGAAGACGATTGTTAAAAGTTGGTTGGTGAGGATAGCCGAAGGTATTGGTCATAGTGTTTTTTACAAATTAGAGAGATTAATCATTAAACATACAAAATCAATTTTTATAAAAGTTGGTTTTAAGTGTTTATTCTAACCACATTATTTTATAAATTCATTTTTTCAAAATCTATTATAGGTGGTTACCAAAACACATAAATTTTTTTCAAAACAACTTAGGTTTTTAATTTAATCACTTGAAAATATAATTCAAACACACCCTTAGTTTGTATTGTTTGATAAAATTTTCATTATTTATGAGGTTCTATCAAGGGGCACTTGCAAAAAAGGCAAAACAAGTTATAATAATGAAGTTCATAGCACACAAATTTATTGTTTGCAAAAATGGCAAAAAAAAAAAAAAAACTCAACTTGTATATACAAAATGTAAAATGTCACAAATGCTCTCGTTACTAATATATGTGATACACTTGATACGCACCTGATACACCTAATATCTCTTAATACACCTGATACTCCTTGATACACTTAATATACATTTGATACTTCTTGATAACCTTGGACCTGTATACACTTGATGCACCATGATACTCTTTGATACACTCGACATCTTTTGATACACCTGAAACACCTTGATACACATAATACTCCTTGTTACACTTGATTCTTCTTAATACACTTGATACCCTTTAGGCTTTGATACATTGAAAGACTTCACTTATAAGTTTGATACACTTATGCACTGCTAATAAATTTGTTATGTTTCATCGGTACATTCAACAAATTACATACGCTTGATGCACGTGATATGTTTGATACACATGATGCACTGCAGATACACTTAGTATTCTTGACCGATACGCTTGATTGATTAAATACACTTAATATGCTTGAAGTCTTACTTATACATTTTGATACATTGTTGATATACACTTGTAAACTTGATTGATATTCTTAATAATGATTCACTTTATTGGTATGTTAATATCCTTTAATAATATATTATTGATATACTTGATAATGATACATTGAGTTATATCCTTTATATTCTTAATAATACTATAATGAACTGCATAAAATTTGAAAAAAATGAAAATCACGTAGTAAGTATATTAACCAACATTATATATAATATAAGTACATCGCAACACTAATATATAAAACTGAAACAAAGTAAAACCAAAACAAAACCAACGTAAAAAAAACTAAACAAAATCATTTAAAATCAGTTTCAACTCAAAATATACATCGAAGAAAGTAGAGAAAAATCACAAATGAAGTTAAATTACTTTGATCAACAACCATTATATTTCATTTACAATTAATGTACCATTGATATTCTAAAATCAAAATTAAGACAGAAAGAACAAATTATTTTTCTCGTATGAAAAGATGATTAGGGCTTTAAAAAGTGGAAGAAGAAATAAAAGATGATCAGGGCATTAAAAATGAGAGAAGAAATAAATTATTAAATGGTAGTTTGAGAAATAATAACAAATTTAAGAAGTAGAATATTTTAAAAAGTAAGAATTTTGTCATATTTGTAAAATTATAAAACAATGTGTTATATTTCTTATATGTTCTTGAAAAGCTATCTAGTGTAATCGTCAAAGACTAATTTCAACTTTGTTTAAATTATAGAATCTAAATTTAAAAACTAGGGCACTCTCAAATATATCAAAATGAAGCAAGCAAATTCTACATTTGGTAAGTATTCCATTAATAATAATTTTTATTTATAATTTAAGATAAATATAATTATTGAAATTATGAAAGATATTATTTATATCAAAATACAAGAAGGGATATAGATTTTATAAAAGTGGAAAAATGAGCAATACATTTGCACCGTTTTGAGTATATTCTTGAAGCAGTCATGATGTGCTTCACTTTGGATATAAACAACAGCATATCTGCATAAATAAACAAATATTTATTTCACTATTTTAAAAATAAAACATTTCGTAATTTATGACCTATTGTTTATATTTTTGAAAATATTTAACAAATTTTACAAACTGAAGATGTAAAGTTTTCAGAATTAAATTAAGTTCTTTGTTCTTCTATAATTTGTTAGAAAAAGATAGGAAATAACAACAAAGATGTGATAGATATTAGATATAGAAAAACAGTTATGAATGGAGAGCAAATAATTAACAAACATGACCTAAATTAATAGAAACTTGAAAAAGAAAAAAGAGGAGGGTACCTTGGAACCGAATGAAGTGGATCCATGAGTTGAAGTTTTAGCAACTGTTGTTTGAGTAATTGCTTGCTTGCTTTGATTCATCAATGGCGGAACGCTCTGAGCATCATTAGAGCCTCCAACTTGCTTCTCTATCTTCACTTTATTGAATATCGCCGTATATCCATCTCCCGATTTCGGATCCCTCACATCCCAGCTCCCAAATTTCGGCACCGACGCCATCATATCCCCCTCATTATTCCGCCGCACCCTAGGGTTCCGATTACCCTTTCCGTCCACCGTCGCCGGAGAAAATCTACTCATTCCTTCCGCTCCATTGCTATTTTTCTTCTTCCTCCCACTCTGTTTCGCTTTCAGAAGCGCGTAATCCGAATCGCTTCTCTCACTGCTTAATTTCTCCGACCCGGAGTTTACAATCTCTCGCCGCTGGTGGGAGTCGTCGCCATCGTGATAACGGTGGTGGTTGGCTGGGCTTGAATTTTGGTTTGCGACGGCGGTCGGCGGGTAGGTGTCGGGATCGTTGGGATCGAAGGTGATGCCGGCGGCTTGGAGGTCACGGGCGTTTTCGAAATAGATGGTGTACGGTACGTCATCGGAATCCCAATTACCGAATTTGGGAACGTGAGATGACGACTTTGCCCCCTGCCCATTACATTAAATTAATTGAAGACTAATACAAACTTACTTCTGATTAATAATTCCACACGACCACCATATCATTTAATAGTTGAATTTTATTTTTGTTTTTGTGTTGATGGAAAAAAAAAAGAGCAACAAAGAAGAAGAAGAAAACACTCACTGCCATGAGCTGTGGCAGCTCCGTGGTTGCTGCGACGCGATGACGGGAACGGCGGAGTATGCAAGGGTTCGTATTGTTAGAAGAAAAAAAGATGGAGGAGTAATGAGATTGTAAGTTTTGTTTTTGATCAGTCAATTAGAGTTCGATAGTTTCTAAGTTTGTTTTCGATGTGTTTAGTGTGTTTTGGCTTTTACTTTGTTTCTATTGTGGTTAATCTTCTGTTTGTTTGCTACGAGTTTTTTTTTGAAGAGATTATTATTTGAGTCCTCTAATCGTAGCCATCAAGATGTAAAGAAATATGATATGATATAATTCAAAAAGTTAACTATAAGCCTGTAACTAGGATTGAGATATATATTAGGATGTTAACAAGATTTTTTTTTTCTCATTCTGAAATGCAAAAAATCCAGTGATTTCTACCCCCAATCAGTCTTTGTAATGTGTTTTACAACATCATTTCCAAAATTGTGACAAACTTTGCTTAAAAGAATCCTTGGTGTGATCATATCTCCCAGTGATCAATCGGTGTTCATCCCGAGTCTGATCCTCACATAACTGACAATGCACTCATTGGTTTTGAACTTTTCCATGCAATTTAGTCCAAGAGGAAAGGCCGGTAGGGTTGGGTGGCTATGAAGATGAATATTTGTAAGCTTACCATCGAGTTGAATCACCTTCATGCGTGAAGTTATGGACAAGATGGGCAAAACTAATCTCAGTTTTCTTAAACTTGATAAAGGAATAAGCTCAGTTTAATAAAGGAATATCATTTGATTCCATTCTTTTGCTGAGATAGAAGTGATCCTCATCGTCAATTTTTTGAACAGATTATTGACAGTAGGGATTAAAACAAAACTGATATTTTGCAAATTTAGGAACCAAAAGTGTAACAAAGTAGTTGTTCATAGTTTAGAGTCCAAAAGGACCGAATAAAGTTTTTAATAAACAAAATCTTAAAAGTCGAATTTACAAAACATAAGAAAAACAAAAACAAAAAATTGAAATGGTTCGTCAGAGAGCCTAAACGGCTTGTCTTTGAATCTGCTGATATCAATATCAACCTTGTCAAAAATCTACAACATCAATATCTTCATCCATATATCTATTTTTCTTACTAATTTAATTTATAACGAGGTTTTGTTTTTATTTTTGTTTTTATTTTTATTTTTGTTCCTCAAACAGAAGTTTTTACACTTCACTTAAGAAAATGCATATTGTTAACAAAATTTGTGGCCGGCCAGAATATTAGGTTTGGCTTATTAAGACATATTAATAATCTAATATAAAAATGTGTTGCCTTTTTGCACAAGGAGATTAAGAAAAGGATGAGAGTTTGACGTAGTCTTCTCAACCTTTCTTCGTTGATTATATAATTAATACACAAACGGTGGAATAAATTTGTTAAAATTCCTTTAGATTATCCGATGGAAACTATTCTTTTAGTTTTATTGAACTCTGTGAACTCCGATAGAGTAAATTGTACAAACATGTCTATCAAAGTGAAGCTTAGCTCAATAATAATTGGTTTTGTTAGTACTAAATTTTGACCAAGTCAAGCGTACTTGATCTCTAGGGAGTAGCAACAGTAAATTTGTATTTTAGAGAAAGAGAACTCGCCTACAAGTAAAGAGCAACCTGGACTTTGGTGTGTTGTAAGCCAAAACCACTCTGATAATTAAGTCAAAAGATTGGAGCAAGAGGAGAGTATTTGCTACTGATTGAAGAACTTACCTCTTTTATGCACCCATATATAAGTCTTATTTATAGAGACTTCACCTTATTCCTATTCTTTTATTTGACCAGATTAATGATTGGACTAGCTATGGGAATAATTCTTCTAAGCCGAAGCCAACTAGCCCAATATTCTTACTAGGTGTTTGTAGGGTTCAATCCCTTTTAACCTTAAACCTTTCCTTGGGCTTGAGTCGAGGTTGACCAGGCTTGGTCCTCTTTTGGGCCCGTCTTCTTTTACTCTCTTTTTACTAATCTAATCCTAGTTTCTAAATCCACCCACAACATTAATCTCCATCCTAAGTGAGGGGTTCATGACTTTCCACACTTTTGTTGTACCTTGGGTGTACTATCTCTTATTTGATTTCATGCTACCTCGTCGCAAAACTCACTCCAGACTTTGTTAGGGGCTATTGGGTCTATTAAGCCAAACCCTTTTGAGGTACAACCGATTTTCTAACGCGCTTCTCCATCTGTTGACAAAGTTCTACGCCAAATCTTGTTAGGCCCACCAATTGGATAATCGTTGATAATAGGTTATTGCTCGACTGGTCTCAGATGGTCTCTAGATTAGAAGTTTGCTTGGGATATTATCAAGTTAAATCTTGGCTTCCTGACATTTCTTTATTTTTAGTAGAGTCTTGCTAACTCTTATCCTTTCTCTGACTCTTTTTCTGTTTTGATTGTCGCTTCTTGTCATGTCTCAGTATATAGCTTTTCTCCTTTTTCCAATTTGTTTGATCCAACTAACCTTGAAAGTTTTTGTGTGAACTCCCCTATGTCATTTTATTTCTGAGCTTCCTCTAGTTGGGCCTTAGGCCAAGGCTGACCAAAAGTCATTATTTTTTTTTAATTATAATTATGCTTATGCATTATGATTTTTTCTTTTATTTGGTTCTTGTTATTTGACCAAGTTGTTCTTCATGTGCCAATTTATCAGGTGTCGTTTTTCAATAATCATGTAGCTTTTGTTTCATCTATTGAGGTTGATCATGCTGGCTTGGACTAAGGGCTTAAGCTAGACCCCTTTTTGTTATTCTTGATTTAAATATTATGTTCCTTTCTTGTAGTCATCTTTAATGATAATAAATTTTCAAGTGCTCAACATTCCATGGATGCAGGAGAACCTTCCCATCCTGACTTGCCAATTTGTATGTGTCGGGCCTTACTACTTTAATCACATGATACAGTCCTTTCCATTTTATTCCAAGTGCTCCTGCATTTAAATCTCAAGCGTTCTACATCACTTTCCTTAATATGAGATCTCATTTATAAAGCTTCGTACTCTAGATGTGGTGTTGTAGTATATAGTGATCATATTCTTTTACTCTGCTACACATAAATGTGTTGTCTCACAAACTCCGTCTACCCTTTACCTGTGGGAGCGAGCCAATAATGTCTACTCCCCATTGTGTGAAAGGCCATGTGGACTTATAATATTGGTTAATGGTGGTTACCTCAAAATTGGTGTATATCGTTGGCATCGATCACATAAACTTACAAAGTTTCATTGATCTTGAAGCATGGTTGGCCAATAATAGCGTTGCCTAACAATTTTGTGGCATAAAGATCTTGTTCTAGAGTGATTGCCAAAGATCCCCTCGTTAATCTCTTTCATCACATATTCTGCATCATTGGGTGAGACAATTTAGCATGGGTAATTAATAACATCTTTTATAGAGTTTGTCTTCCCTCAGAATATAATATGATGTCCGCCTCTACAGTCACTTAGCCTCAACTTTCTCTATAGGTAACTTGTCATTTTTTTTTAATTTTGATTGCCAGGTCCATCCTAGTTACATTTTCTTCCATCATCATCTATTTCTTTGGCCTTAGTCTCGAGTTTGTTTCTAGATGGTTTAGCCACGATCTCGACTGTAATAGGGATGACCTCAGATTTGGCTTCAACAGACTTGAATTTGGAAAGATGTGACTCTTCAACATCCATAGCTCTAGTAGGGTTGGGTTCGAACTTGGCTTCAACTGCTTTGGAAAATTTGACTTTAATGTCTATAATCGCAGCCTCGGTCTCGACCCTAGTAGGGTCAATCTAAGCTTTATCTTTGGTAGGTCTGATCATGGGAAAATCTGGCTCTTCAACACCCATAGCCTCGACCTTGGTCCTAACAGGGTCGACCTTGGGCTTGGTTTCAATAGTCTCAGACTTGGAATACTCCCTATGAATATTAGACTTAAACAAGATTTCCAGTGGCAGTAATTGATAACTCCCTAAGACTGCAGCGGAATATGGAATTTGCACGATGATAAGTCTAAACCGCATGATCAACCTCCACAAGAATAAAGCTGAAGACAAACACCTAAAGACCAAGAATATGGAAACATTTGTTGAGGATGAGGAAATAGAGGTTGAAGATGAAAATGAAGAAGAAGAAAGGAAGATTGAAAAAGAAACCCCACTTACTGGCCAGAGGAAAGGGCGAGGACGAGGCATCTGGGTCCAAGAAGCGAGAAAAGAAACTCAAAGCCAATGAGTCTAAGGACCTCTTCCTTTAGCTATGATCAACCCTTCTGGTGCCCAAACCACCATCCTGCTTTCGCCCTCTAAAATGCAGAAAAAGACCACCTCCACCCAACCAAGAACACCATCGTCCTACTAAAAAATCCAAACTCCAACTCCCCCAAAATCCAAAACACCAATCCCTTTCCGCTAAATTCAAAATACTACCTCCCTACGGTAAGAAGAAAATTCTCAATCTCTTATCGCATTTTTGCATAATGATAACTTACATGAATATAAGTTATTATGGTCTTTTAAGTTGAACAATGGAGTCACATAATCAAGTGTTAAAAAGCATAGCTTTCATCGTAAATTTATAAACACAACAATTATTTCCACTAAATATTAAATAATTTTACCATGTTAAAATTTCTTGCGCCACAACAAAAATAGCTTGCACCACTAAAACTTTGTTGCTACCAAAGAATATTAATCAAATCTAAACGATTGTTTACCAAATAATAGCCAAATTTAAATGATTAAATCTAAACATAATAGCTAAATACAAGTCAAATCTAAACAATAGTATATAAAATAATAGTCAAATCTAAACGATCGTGTAGGAAAGAATAGCCAAATCTAAACGATCGTTTTTAAATGTATTACGCGCATTGAATGTCAATTAATCACATGACATTTTGGTATTTTTCATTGTAGGCTTTTTCCGTTTTCGAAATTGTTCTATACGGAGTAAATATTTTGTTGCTTGTTATACTTTTTAAATGATCACCCCTTTAATTTACACCATTTTACTCTCCATACTTTTAAATTTTAAAATTTCAAATTTTAATCCACGTATATTTAATAAATCTTAAATTTAAGTTTCATCTCTAGTTTATTGTTGATAATTTCTTTTTATTATCCCTTATTTTTACTATAAGTTTGGCAAAAATAGTGCATATGGTATACTTTTTTTAAATTGTCAAAAATGATAAAATTGGCAAAATATTTACACTTCATGACAAAATTGTGTGCAGCAAATTTTTGTTATGAAGTGCAAACATTCTTTTCTATTTTTATTATTATTTTGAAAAAGAAATCCTCATAAATTATAAATATAATTATAAATTATAAAAATAGATATCCATAACCTAAATAGATTACCAATTTTCATATAATTCTTATTTAATTTCATGATGAAACATTCATCGTATTAAATTCTATATTATAATTTATACTGTGACGTGTCGTGTAATGTTAGAGAAGAAAGTAGAATTGACAAAACAACCACGTCATCAAGTCATGCCAAGCTGGAAGATGATTCAACAGGGGCAAGTAAAGCATTGAATGATTTTCTTGTTTATTTACAAAGAAGTTGTATACACCATGATTGTGCCAATTAAAATTGGCCATCTGTTCTCTCACTGAAATCCAGGTATTTACTTTATTTTTTATTATTGATTTATTTTATCCCCTAATCAAAGGATTACAATTGTATTGGAAACTTGATATAAAAATCTTAATAGTGTTTAGTCTTTTATTGTTAATTAATTATACTTAGTAACCGAAAGAAAACATATTCATATGAAGATCAGAACAAACCAACTCATCATTTCCAAATAAATGATATCATCAACTTAACTACTCTCTCTTTCTATATTAGTTAGACTTATATCACATTATTGTAAAGATAAACTTTTTGTTTCCAATACATTTTTAATACTCAATATACATACAGAGCACTACATTTTAAGAATTTATAAACAATTTAATTTCCTCTACAAAATTCACCTAATATATGAAAAGGCAAGAGCTTCAAGAAACACCAACAGTTTTGTTGAGCAACCACAAGACAAGAGCAAGTTCAATGGCAAAAATGGATTTCAGCCATGTTCTGTCCACCATGAATCCATATACTGTTATTCCTGCTTTGTTATTTCTCAAGTATGTCACTGCACAAAACAAAACAAATATTTCTTTAGTTAGACAATGATACAAATCTAATAGGACAAAATAATACGTCAATTTCTAAAAACTATGATATGGATACGTTGAAATACGTTCTTTATCCTAGAATAAATTTAAAATTTAACGTAAATAGTACAAAATACAATACAATATTAAAATATAAACACTTGTTGGCACAAAAAAAAAACCTACCAAATTAAGTTAAATGACAATAGTACAAATACCTTCCTTTTATGACTAAAAGACCAAAGTAAATGATTGATGGATTTGATATACATGTTTATAAATTACATACCTAATGCCTGCCTCTTTTGGAATGAGATTGTGTGGGCAAAAACTGGCATTAGTTTGGCATCATCCAAGTCGTCCTCGTCGCCGTCCTCGTCGTCAGAGTTGGATTCAACAATGTTGGGAACAAAAGACGCTGTCGGGGTCGTCTCAGTGTCGAGGTCATCAAATGTGTTTATGACGGCGGAGACATGCCACTTCGCAGCAAGGCATGTGATGGACTGAGCTTTATGGGTGATCTTTGCAGCACTGCGGAGGCATATGAACAAACCTGTCACCAAGCTGATGGAGCATAGCTGCATTATTCTCAAAACTCTTAGCTTTTACTAACTTACACGTATCCAAAAAAACTTCAATATGATAAACATTCAATACATTAGAATTCAGAGCATAACAATACTTGATTAAAGCACCTTCTAAGTTGAATTTGAAATTAAGCTTCTAAAAGACCACTCTTGTTCATAAGTTTATCACTTTTGTTATTCACTTACAGTTTCTACCAATGTTTTATAAAACTAGCAATGGTAGTTTTTGAAAATCTGTCTATATTTTTTTATTATTTTTCTAAAAAGTCAAATGTATTGATAAGAAATGTGTGAAAAAAAAAAAGAATATATTTTAAAAACAGAATCTTTATAAACAACACTTTGCTTATAAACATTCAAGTTTACATCTATTTAGTTTCCAACTTGTAATTTAACCAAAAGACAAAACACACACACGTATAAATTCATATTTCTATAACCGTTTGGTTTAAGTGCACAAACTAAAATTTCTCGAGACAAGAAACACCGTATAGTAATTTGTAGATAGTAGTAGAAGGTAAAGAAAGTAGATAGTATTACCGCAAGTTGTCCAGACTTGGAGAGATTAGCATGAGCTTTAGATCTTGTAGTCATCAATAAAGAGATAAACTGACTAGCAGTGACCAAAATCAAAGACAGCAACATGAAGACTCTGAAGCGATGGCTAATGACAGTGAAGGTTCTTCTAAGCCCCAAATGCTGAATCAAGATGGTGCCAACCTCAGTTTCGCTACGAAAAATAGAAGCGAAATCTTCAAGTCTGATCATTTGGAGACAGCAAATGAGGCGGAAGAGAATGCAGACAAAGAAGAAGATGGAAGTTCTGTAAAGCCATGAGCAGAGCTCCAATGTACAAGAAGTAATGTAGCTAATGTACATGTTATTGGTGTAATATGGGATTTCTTTAGCTGCTGAAATGTACCACCAGATTTTGTAACCTGCTTCTGCCATGAAACATGGCAATAGGAAGAAGGACATCAGCTTCATCGATTTCTGCAATTATACAGTCATCAGCAACGGTACATTTTGAAAAAAAGTAATTTCTCCTTTTAAATTGGTTTTTAACATTTTCAATACTGTCCCTCTGTTATTTGACTAAACATTTGGTTAGTGTGTGTCCAGCATGAAGTCTTTTTTCTTTCTTTTCCTTAATCCACACTTCTAACAGTTTCTTACTATATAGAAAAAAATTATAACCTATATAAACACTAATTTATCGATATCTATAATGTCTATCCCTAATAGATTCTAAAATTGATCTATATTTATAAATATTTGATTCATTTTTTTTATATTTAAAAATAATTTTTAACACATAATTAAAAACTATATTTAGAGGGAAAGTTTATTATTGAAAATTTACATTGCAACATATCCTAAACCTGAATATATCATATCCATTAAAACTTCGATTCTCGTGAAAGTGAAAAATTTAAAAGCAGCAAAAAAAAAAGAAAAGAAAAGAAAAGAAAACTAAAATGCAATCTAGGCTGCATCATGCATCCAATAAAAGTTTGTGAGCAATTTTTTAAAATGAGCTCTTATATTATTTATTTGTGGTTGTTGTTATTATTTGCTATCCATAAAAAAGGGGTTCCAAAAAATTGCATTAAATAATACATTTATTTAAATTCCAGCTAATTTCATTAGAAAAAGAAAAGCAATTTTGTAGTATAATGGGAAGTGATTGTATTAACGAAATAAAATAAAAAATAGTCAGTCTGAAATAGTCCAAACTTGTCTATTTTAAAAAAATAAATTATTCATTAAGCCAAATTAAAAATAACAATAATAGCAATTCTAATATCAAATTTAGCGTTTACTGCATTTAATTTAATCCATCTCTTTTCTTCTTTGAGGCATAATTCAACAAAGCTACAGATTTATGTCCTTACATTTTTTAATACAATTTTCTTATAATCAATACTAAATATTATTTTATTAGGTATAAAATGGTCTTTTAAAAATTATAACATAGCGACAAAATATTTAAATGGTTTTGAAAACGGAAAAAGTTCTCATATCCACGATAAAAGATATCAAAAAATGTCACACGATTAATTTAAAAAAATGTCACACGATTTGTCACATATAGTTTATATTTGGGTACCCAAATCTCAACTATTTTTTATAGATTAATTGGTATCTTAAATCTCAACGATTTTTTTCACGATTATTTGTTATGTTTAGATTTGGTAAATGTCGTTTATATTTGGAACACAATAGTTTACATTGACAATCCAATATTCCAACGATTTTTTTTTTCACGATATTTTATATTTGACACAAATGCAGAGAAAAAGAGACGAATATTGCAGTAAGGAGAAAAAAAGACGATGAAAAGAAAGAAAAATTTCAAAAGAAAGAATATAGAAATGAAGGACAGACAAAAATATTTAAAAAAAATGTAGAAGAAGAGAAAAGAACAATTGAATAAAAACAATGTAGAAGAAGAGATAATGACAATGGAAAGAAAAGAAATAGCAGGAGAGGAAGAAAAGAAAATCGTAGGACAAGTCTAAAATTTAAAAAATAGTCAATTTTATGGACTTTTTCATTTTATTACATAACCGTAAATATTAATATTTTGTTGGTTTGTTAGATATATGAAAATTTTCCAAAATAAAAAAAGTTTAAAGTTTTAATATTTATGTCTATGTAATCTCTAATTTTTTTTCTAAAAAAATTCTCAATAAATTTTTAATCTTCAAAATTTCTAAATGGTAAATTTTGTATTATTTAGCCTATATATATGTATATGTACATATATATATATATATATATAATTAAATTTTAAAAATCCGTTGAATATAAGATTGAAAGGCTATTTTGCTTACATACAATAAATTGATTCATTTTTTAAAATTTTAAAATATGAAATTTAAATTTAAAGAATTTCAAGTTTTATTTTACATCAACATTAATTATTAATTTTCCACTCTTAAAAAAGAAAAGAAAAGGACTTTTGGTCCGTATTTCTAATTTATATATATTTGGTTCAAATTTTAAAACGATATAACCTTACTTGTAAGATTCTAATTTTCTTACCATTTAATCTAATTTATCAATTTTTAAAAGGACGATTAGGTGGTAATTAAACTAAACTTATCTTCCTACAATCCCTTCATTTATTCATGATAATAGTTCATACTCTACTCAATTACTTTTAGAGGTGTTTAAATGATTCAAACGATCCCAACTATTCCAACCATATTTTAAAAGTTGGATTGAATTAGTTTTAATTTTGAATTAAATTGTATTAAATTTTTTATGTTTTTTTCGAATTAGGGTATGTTACACTTAATATGGGATAACCCAAATTTCAAATGTTATAAAAGATATGTATGATATAACTTATAGATATAGTAACTCATATTAGTATGATGTTTGTTTAATGATTTTAATATATATATTTAACGGATTGAATTTTATGAAATTTTAGTTATTAGGATGGGGAGAAAATTTTTAGTTTTTCAATTAATAAAAATATATAATTTTAAAAAGAAAATCCATAAAAGCTCTAAATTTTAAAGAGTTTCGACCTATTTGGAGTGGATAGAAAAAATGAAAAGAAAAAAATCCCCGCAACCCAAAGGAATGTAAACCTGTAAACCCCTAAAATTTGAAAATGATTTTGACACAAAATTGATGGAGTAGTGAGACATCATCAATGCTATTTTACATCCAACATTAATTATTAATTTAACCTTTTTCAAAAATAAAATGAATAGACCCACTAATTTAATATCGATTTGGCAACCACTTGCATATCTATGGACCGGGCACAGAAATATTGACTCATAAAAAGAAAAAGAAAAACAATAGCAATAATTCTTTTTTTTTTTTTCTCTTTAAAACAAAATATAGTAAAAAAGAATAGAAAGAAAGAAAAGGAAATATTGAAACTGAATGAAAAGGAAAGAAGGATACCTGTAATTGCCGGAAATACTCAGCCCGAATCTTTGGGCTTGCTTCACACAGCTTATCCAGGAACAGAAATCGATTCAATCCGAAGACACGGAGCCACAGAGAGAGACATAGGAAAGATAGCGTAGCAACGGCGGAAAGCGAGAGCTGAACGACCACATGGAAAGGCCTTTGATGATCTTCATCGCAATCGGAGCATGAAAGACCGAAGTGCGATGCGATGGGAACCGCGATTCCGAACACGAAGAACATGATACAGGAAACCGAAGCGCGATACAGATTCGAGTGATCCATTATGCAAATCCATCTCAGAAACGATTCCAACCTTCTCAATTTCGCTGCTTCCAATTCTGATTCTAATTCAGCTGATTTTGATTTCTGTGAATCTTTTTGAGGTTGAGATTTTTTCTCCTCCGTTTCCATGGATGCTTCGCGGGAGATTTTGGTGCTTCAACAAGGAAAAATTAGAGACGGAGAGGAAGAGAGAGAACAATAATAATTTATGACTTATGTACTTTTCTTATTTCTACATTTATGGTTTCTAATTTTATGGATTATTCTTAACTATATTTATAATAATAATTTAAAAAAAAAAAAAAAACCTTATGTATGGAAATAGTATTTCTATCGTAGGCGATTAACTTCCACCTTCTAACGGCAATGGTCAAGCACCATTAACTCAAACTTATTCTACTTCTCTTCTTTTATTGCAATTACTCAAACTTATTATTTCTATCTTCACAAACTAATTTAGTCTTTAAAATTTTTATGTTTAATGATTAGTTCTTCTCCTTTTATTTTATTGCAATTTATTCTCTCAATTTTATAATAATTATCCAACTTTCAAATGTGTACTAATTTAATCTCTCAAAAAAATCATCCAAATTATATGTTATTTTTTTAATATTTAATCTTTAATTAGTTTATCCATTTATTTGTACAATAACTCTTATTATTACCATGATTTTAAACTATTATTTTAATGTTACATCATAAAATTTAAAAAATTATTTTAAATGACAAAATTTCTAAGAATGCAAAAGAATTTAACGAATATTTACAAGCTATAGCAAACATTTCAGATTCTATCAATAACAAACATTTGATAGTTAGTGATAGAAACATATCATTAGGATACCATTAGCTATCATTGATAGAATTCAAAAAATTTGCTATAGTTTGTAAATATTTCAATTTATTTTGCTCATTTTTTAAATTTCTCAAAAATTTAATATATTTTACTATCTTTTGTAGATAGTTTTAATTTTTTACTATATTTGAAAATGCTCTTATTTGTACATATAACAAAATATCACAATATATTTTTTTTATCATAAATAGATGGTGATATTTTGCTATATTTTGATATTTTGCTATATTTAAAAATAATCTTAAAATTTATGGACTAAATTTTTACAAACTAAAATTCAAAAATTAAATGGGCATTTCCATCCTAAGTTTAGGTACTAAAATGTGATTTACCCTTTTTAATGTTGTTATTTTTATTTCTAAATAAAAGTGATTTTTTACCTTTTTTAAGTGTTTTTTTATTATAAATATTACTAAATAGATATTTATTATGGTTTGTCAAAATGTCATCCGTCACTTGCTCAATGCTTCATCTACATTATCATATATTTTGAATGTCTATGTAATATCTCATGCTTATTGACTATAAATAATAATATAATTAGTGAATTTGGTAAATTATACCCATATTAATAAAAATTTCAAATAAATTTAGAATGATGAAAATTTTAGAAAAAAATTATTTCATTTTCATATTTTCTTAATTATATTTTCTTGATATTCGAGAGGGCTTTTACAATGTTTATGGGAGTTACTAGATTATTGGAAAGGTGACAATGAGAGACAGAGGAAAGTAAGAAGTGGGGCCCATTAGAAGCAACCTCCACGGTGGAGTTGCCACGTATTATTTTATTTTATTTTCTTTATTGCTTTACATCTTCTGCTGGAAGCTGCGCTGTATTCTCCACGTGGCGCTTAATTGGCTCTTCTGATTGCTTGCTGCCTTTTAAATATATCATTTCATCTAATTGTATCGTGACATCCACTTTTGGAATTATGACTATATTGTTTTCTTTCTAGTATTAACAAATAAAATAACCGTATTTTTTTTATTATTATTTGAAAAAAAAAACTCAAGGTAAATATATCAAAATTTAGATTTAGTTTTTCATGTTTATCTGATGATCATTTTGTTAGTACAAATTTATTAACTTTAATCCCAAGTTTATCACTTATAAATTTGGTTATATTTGTATTTTCTTTAGAAAACATTATAATCTCTAAAAGTATGATGGATTGAAGTTGCTCTTATAAGTAACAATACCATAATTTCAAAAATGTTTTGTAAATACTTTAATTTTTCTAAAATGAATGGACGAAACGTGATATGTACCTATAATATTGGATTTGAATCAGATTTCGGATCTGTAAATGGTGTTGTTGTAGCCTAAACAATTTAGGTCATTCATATCACATAGTTCTACATCTCTATTTTTATTCCAAAGTCTAAAGAATTTGTACATTGATGCTAGATTTGAAATATTCATGAACATTTAATCATAATGCTAAACTTTTAAAATATAGAGATAATTTTAAACCAAATGACAGAGTCAAAGGTCCCTCATTATAATATTTTAGGTATATTTTTACATTTGTTGTTAATTTTACTATATTTGGAAATTTCTTTTTTAAATATATCTTAAAAAAATGTCTCCAACCATGTAGTCATTTTTATCTTTGTTTTTATTTAGTTTTAGGATGCAAGATATGGTCCTTAAACTTTAGCTTAAATAGTATTACGTTCATAATGAACTTCAAAATATAAGATTAAAATATCATTTTCGTCCATGAAATTTAAAATTGTTTCAATTTTAGTTCTTGTATTTTTAATAAATCTTAAATTTAGTCACTTGAAGTTATTTTTTTATTGAAAGTGATTAAATAATCATAATAATTTTCATGCAGAAAAATACAAAATGTGAATATGTTTTAAAATTTATAGTGAAAACGCTACAAGAAAATATGTATTTCCTGTCGCACAACACAGACGTCAGGATATGTAATGTCAAAAGAAAAAGCTTCTTCTGTTGTCGTAGAAGCTCCGTCGAGAAAGGTTGACAATTCTGACGCGACATAAGGTGCGGTATAAGTAATTTAATAAAAAAATTACAAACTTCTCCCGACGTAGTTATGCATGGCGTCAGGAGAAGTTTATAATTTTTTTAATATATATAACTTCTCCCGACATTGTTATGCATGACATCGGGAGAAGTTTATAATTTTTTTAATATATTTAACTTCTCCCGACGCCGTTATGCATGGCGGGCGTTGAGAGAAGTTTATAATTTTTTTAAAACATATTTAACTTCTCTCGACGTTGTTATGCATGACGTTGGAAAAAGTTTATAATTTTTTAAATATATTTAACTTCTCTCGACGTCGTATGT
The DNA here is from genome assembly GCA_025688845.1 of Cucumis hystrix. NCBI lineage: Eukaryota > Viridiplantae > Streptophyta > Magnoliopsida > Cucurbitales > Cucurbitaceae > Cucumis > Cucumis hystrix. The sequence goes on along the minus strand of CM046894.1, from coordinate 7,626,941 downwards.
AATGACGTCAGGAATGCCCCTTTAAATACAATTTTCATATTTGTAAAATAGGTATGTGTTAGCTAAAAATGAGGGAAAGGGAGATGATTTAATGAAGGGTTTGAAGGCCAAAAGAGGAAGAACAACGTCCATCATTGCTCGTCATCCACCGTCCATTGCTTGTCGTCGTTCGTCTCTCACCAGTAAGGCTTTGTCTTATTATTATTATTTTTTTTTTGGTTTGAGTTTGAGAAACAAAATACTAAATAGGTATGTTTTTGTGATTGTCAAGGTCATCTCTTGTGTGTTTTTCACCTTGCGGTAGGCGTCCGCTGCTGCCCTTCTATCGTTACTACCATCCGCCCCTCGCCGGTAAATCTTTGTTTTTAATTTTTTGTTTTTTTTTTGTTTGAGGTTGAGAAAAAAAAATTAAATATGTGTGTTACTCTTTTGGGTTTCTTCTAATTTTACTATTTTTTCCATTCGTTTTCTTCTAATTTTCCATTATGCGTTGCAGTATTTTTTTTTTAAAAAATAGAGGATCTCTCGACGCACAAAATGTAGCATCTATCTCCCGATGCTTAAATAAGGCATCGAAAGATGTCAAGGATCTCCCAACGCTACATTTTGTGCGTCGGGAGATCCTCTCCCGATTTATTTTTCCTGACTTCAATCCAACGCGAATTTATGCGTTGAGAAATTATTTTTCGACGCTTTTTCATATATCTCCCAACGCTTTTGTGCATCGGGAGATCTCCATTTTCTTGTAGAGTGCAAATAAAAAATATAAATTAAAGTAATGAAAAAATCTATAATAAAATAAGGGACATTTGCAAAAATAGCAAAAAAAATTATGAAAATAAGGTCCATGTCACTACATTTTCTAAATTACAAAAGTAGCAAATTTAAAAGTGAATAACTATCTGATAGCCCTTCGATATCATCTGGTAGCCATCTGATAGTCGTATGATATCATTAATTGCTTGTCATATTTGCCATATTCACAATATGCAAAAAAGAAGTGTTATGAGCTATTTTTTTCTAAAAAAAATTTCTCATATGATGCAATTTCCTATAAAATAATAGTAAGAACTAAATTTAAGATTTATTGAAAGTCTATGGACTAAAATTAGATATTTAAAATTATAGGATTATAATTGAACGAATGGTAAAATACACAGACCAAAATAATATTTTAACCAAAATATAAACCATAAAAAAAAAACAAAGAGAAAGAAGAGAAAAAACATAAAGATCACAAAATAAGGAGACTAAATGAAACTTTTAACGGATAATGTAAAATGTAAATTGAGATTAATGGTATGTTTGGATTATATTTTCAAGTGTTTAATTTAGAAAATAAGTCATTTAAAAAAAATTAAAGTGTTTAGAAGCCACTCAAAGTAGATTTTTTAAGTATATTTAAAACAATTTTTAGGAAAAAAAGTTTAAACAAAAATGAGTTTCTTGAAAAATATTTTTTTTCTTAATTCAATCTAAACAGAGTCTAAGCCTAAATTCTACAACTCAATTGAAATTTTAGTTAACATATAGATTAAAAAGAAAAGTGTTAGAAGTAATTATGGATCAATCATAAATCGTCATGTTATTTTTAAAATTAATAATGAAATTAAAAGTTATCAAACTTTAGTATGAAAATTGACATGTGTCTCAAATAGAAATTGAAGACAGAAATTGAAAGATCTTGATATGGTGTATGTCTTTTGAAGGGATAAGAGCCCTACGCAATGGAATAAATTTAAACAGAACCTTTAACTCAAATTTAATTGGGATCGTAAAAATATCAGTGCATTCAAAAATCAATTCCAGAAACTAAGGCTAAGCATGCTTTCAAAAAAAGAGAGAGAAAGAGAGAGAGGAGAAAAAGTACTTAAACTCGTTGACGACTATGTATCTGCTAAAACACCAAATTAGGGCACCACCACTTGAAGACCTCCTATTCTCAAAGCTTGAGATTTTTGTTTGCTGGAACTAGAATTGGAATGAGAATTTTGCAGAGAGATTTTTTTTTTCTTTTGAGAGAAAACGTAGAGAATCTAAAGTTTTTTTCCAAAGAAAACTCTTGCACACATATGCTGTATCTTTACCTCTCTAATCTTCAGACTAAAGAAGAGGGAGTTTATGTGCGAAAACCACCAAGTTCCAAGCCTAAACCCTTACTTAATCAGATTAAAATGAATATCTCTCACATAACTTAATTTTTCAATTAATTAATTGCTAAATTAAATATCTTATATTTAATTTAATCCAAATTTGAATCATATTCAAATATAAATTTCTCTTATAACGTACAGTTTTAATTTGTATCATATACATAATAAATCTTATAGTTTTAATTGAATCTAATTCACATTAAATTAATATTTGAACTCATTCAAATATTTTATTATCTCATAAATTAATTTTAAATCACATCCAAAAGTAAATTTATATAATAAAGTTTAATTAAAATATAAACTTTATATTATAATGTATCACCATCCATTATATTAGTTCCTAAAGTAAAATTGAAGATTTCAAATTACGACCAATATATATAAACCTCATTACCCTTTACGAGATCAGAAGGGGATCTAATGGACCTACAGATTAGAAGCTACAACGATATGAGATTAATTGGCTAAACTCATTAACCACATTAATAAATATTCGTTGACTGTGTGTACACCCCACTAAAGATATAACACGTTAGCCCTCTTTTTCTCTAGCGTGTTGCAACTGAAGTTTTTTTTTCCTTGCCTTGATTTCTGTGCGATGCCAAAAAATCACGAATTTGGTGTCAAATTTCTCAGAAAAACACCACGAATCCAAAAACCGAACTCTAAATTACAAGATTTAGACCTTTACAATTGAGCAAATAAAAAAAAGTAAATTTATAACCAAATTTGATAGAAAATGTTCAATTGCAAACCACATTCACAATGTAGATATCCGACCAAACCAATGCGAATTTTTAAAATTCCCAATTAAAAATTGACTTTCCTCAAATAACAATTGAAGTGATAAAAGCACTATGCATCAGAATTAATTATATTATATTATATTAATATTCCATTTAAATCATATTTAATTAATATTTCATCTAAATCATATTTAAATGAATATCTCTCACATCACTTATAGTTTTAATTTAATTAATAAAATAAAATAAAATAAAATCAAACTATTAATTAATTCTTCAATTCATTAATGAGGTTTTTTTTCCAAAAATGTAACAAATCAAGAAAATATTTACACTGTATAATACAATTTTGAAAATGGAAAACGTCCACAGGCCTACAATAGGAAATAGAAAAAATGTCACAGTCAACACAAGATTAATCGTCCCACAAACATGCGTAATTTTTATTCTAAACGATCATGATACGCGATTGTGTAGGAAATGATACACGATCATGTAGGTAATATCAACACCGACCACACATGCATGTGTAATTCTTCTTCTAAACGATCATGATACATGATTGTGTAGGAAATGATACACGATCGTTCAGATATTGGTACACAATCTTGTACCAATTCTAAATGACCTTGGTACACAGTCGTGAACCAAGATCGTTTAGATATTGGTACACAATCACATACCAAAAACTAAACGATCATGTACCAATTTTAAATGATCTTGATTTACGATCGGTGTACCAAGATCATTTATATTTAGTACAAGATTGTGTACCAATATCGTTTAGATTTGGTACATCATCGTGTACCAAGTTCTTTTATATTTGATTATTTGGTACACGATCTTAAACCAAGATCATTTAGATCTTGGTACATGATCGTTTAGATCTAGAAGAGGAAATATATGAGAGATGATGAAGATCATTTACCAAGTGGGAATTTGAAGAAGTGAAAAGAGAAAGAAAAAATATATATGAGAAATGACGAAGAAGAAAGAAATTCTAGAATAGGAAAATAAAAAATCACGGACAAGAAGAAGTAGGAATATGAAGATGAAGAAGTAAGAATATGAAGAAGTTAATAATATGAAGAGGAAATGAATAAATCGCAAAGATGAAGAAGAGAAAAAGGTAAACAATCGTCAACAATATTCAAGAGCAAACCTGGAATTTATAAGAATATTATGGACTTTTTTATTTTGTTACTGTAAATATTTTTGTGTTTTGTTATATTCATGAAAATTAACCAAAATATAAACTAATCACATTTCATATAACAAATTAAAAGCCCATCGAGCCCACGGTGAATTTTTTTTAAGGGTCTTTAACTAAGGTAACCTAAAATAGTATACTATATTACAAGATTGACCTAAATTTTTCAAAATTTTCAGAAATGTTTTTAATTAACTAATATTTTACACAAATATAGAATCCAAATGACCAATTTAACAATATTTATTATTAATAATATATTAAAAAATAGAAAAAGGAAAAAGGAAAGTGGATCATGATTTAGATTTGTATTTATTAGATATCTTATGAAAATATGGTAAGTGATTAATTTTATTATGACAATATTCTAATAAAAATTGTCCCTTGATTATTTTTTTTTGGTGATTTTGTTCAAAAATTCTTCCCTCCCGATCTCTCCCTCACTTTCCAATTTCTCTCGCTGTCCATTCTTTATTTTGTTTTGCATTGTTTTTCATATATTTCACGTAATTATAGTATATATTGAATGATACGGTGTATATTTTAGTTGTTATCTTGTAGTAATATTGAGGAAAACTGAATATATTTGCGATGTAAGAACTTTGAAAAAAAGAATTGAAGATCTAGAGAATTGTATGAAAAAGTGGTTGAATGAAAAATTGGTTTATGAATAGTATATATGAAATAATACATTGTATATTTTATGAATGAAATGTTATGCTATAATTTGTTAAACTGGTTTATGAATAGTAGATATAAAATATATGTATTATGGAGTAGTATATATGTAATAATTAAAAAAATACTGATATGTTACATAATATGTGTATGTAGTGGTATATAATTTCAGTAAGAAAAAATTACATAACTAAAAAAACAGCTGTGAATGTATTATTGAATATATGTAGTAGTATATATGAAATAGAACACAAAACATAAATGTATTATTCAGTAGCATATGTGTAGAAAATAAAAAGAAATACAGAATGAATATATAATCCGTGTATGAAGTGGTATATCGAACATGATAGAAAGATGAACTGAAAAATATAAAATTAAACAAAATAGGAGGAACATGACCGAAATATATGTCGTCATTGCCGGAAGAAAAGACAAAAAATATTGAAGGATGAAGTCCTTGCCGACGACTGATGGAAGCACTCAAATTATTAACGTTGTATGGATAATATGAAGTCGTTACGGCCAGAAGAAAAGACAGAAAAATTGAAGGATGAAATGTTGCTGGCGACGGATGGAAGCACTGAGATTATTAACGTGGTTTGGATAATATGATATACGGTTATACTTAATTAATGAATTATTTCATATTAAAAAAGATTTTGTTTTATATTTAATTAAAAAATAGTTCTAATTATTTCCATAATAAATTTAGACATTAATTAAATGCATAAATAAGGAGGTTATCATTTTATAATAAATTGCATATAATATAATAAGGAAATGATTTAAATTTAATTTTAAAAATCATATATAATTAATAATAATAATAGAGTTATAATTGTCCAAAAAAAATATACAAAATCCTAATCAAGAAAAATGTTGTAAAAATTCCGTTGATAATGATCAAAATGACTTGCTGCGCCGTGACGAATCACAACCTGAAACCAAATTCGACCAGACCGTGGTGCTAATCTTAATGTCAGTTTTGACGAGTATTGAGTATAAAAAATTACATTCTTATATTATATTTTAGAGTGGCACTTAACTCTTTATACTAATTTGTCTTTTCTAACTTTATCAATGTGGGACAACCTTAGAAATAACTTTGTATTGGGCCAAAGGCCCACAGACTTTTCCAACATAAAATAAAATTTAATTTAGGATATTTGTAAAATTTTATAGGTGTTTTGTTTAAATCTTTCTTTCTTTTTTTAATGATAGGAATACTCTAAATTTTTCTTCGTAATTATGTCTTCTTCTTCTTCTTTTCTGGTTGTGAACTTAGAAAACCCGATTTGATTGTTATGGTGGTTCCACTTGCGAGAAGTGAGACAACGTGAAAGAAGAAATAGTACGAGAACTATTAGAGCTTCCACAAAGATTCCAATAACAACCTAAAGATGAAGGTAAAAAATCGAGGTGGGTTTAGAGAGCTCTATGTTAAAAAATGTAGCACCATAAACTGACATTTCCTCTTCATTGATTCGATTCCAATTCAGAGAAGTTAAAAAGAGGAACTAAAGAAAGCAAATAAAAGGTCTTAAGGGCATTGACCTCATCGAAAAACTCCGACAGTGGAGGATTCCGACGAATCAACAAAGAGGGAAAAAATGAAATTGAAAGAAGAGTGAAGAGAAGTGAGAATAAAAAAATGGAAGCCTTAAAAACTTTACGAACAAAAAGGGGATTTTTAAAAATAAATAAATGTTGGAGACTCTTGAAAGCTTGTTGTTTGGTGTTTGGTTCCTCAATTCTTTTGGTATTCTTGTTTTTATGAACTAACAAGGAGGTTTCGTGGTGCCCCCTTTTGAATGATTTTGTTGGCCTTGAGTCTTGTTTTCATTAGATTGTTTTTGGTTTTTGTGTTGTTTCTTAGGCTCTTGTTGTTTTGCCATTTCTTATGCTCTTCGTTTCTCCTTGGTTTTGTGCTTCACCCCAAATTATATCACTTCTTCTATTAGGTTGTTTAATTTGTTTATCTTTTTTGCATTTTTTTTGGCATTTTAATACATGTATGGACAAATTAAATGGATTGACATTTGGGTTTATGAATGATATTTTATAATTTATTTTAGTCTTTTAGTTGTAAATATTTTCAATGGATTTGAAAGAACCACAAAAACTATAATCTTAGCTTGATAGAGATAATATTTTATTTCTGTCTATCTCAGATAAAAAAAGTTAGAGGATTATCTTTGTCTATCTCAAATAGAGATAGTATTCTATTTCTTTCTACCACATTCTCATTTCACTTGGTTGTAGCATCATCATCTAATTAAATCATGTGGAAGATAGAGAAGGTAAGAGGATTATCTTTGTCTATCTCGAATAGACAAAGATAGTATTCTTTTTTTTTTTTCTATCTCAAAAAGAAAAAGTTAGAGGATTCTCTATTTTAGTTTATATCAGATAGTAAGAGATTTTGGTCTATCTATGTATATCCTAGATAAACAGAAATAGACAATTATTTATGTCTATCCCAGATAGTCAGAGATATCCCATATAGGCTGAGATATTGGTATATCTCTTATATCAGCCTATTTGGGATATCTCTTATATCCTATATAGACCGAAATAGACAACTATTTATGTCTATCATAATGCTCTAATGTTGAAGAAGAATATTTGCACGTGCAAGTGGGAATTTCACAAAAATGGTGTGTCGAGGGTATTTTGGGTAATTCACATTCTAGGCTTAGGTTTTTTCGGTGGACCTTTTCATTTTTCAAAATTGTTCTATAGAATGTAAATTTTTTTTTTGTTCTATATTTAAAAAGGCCCCTATTTCTTTTGCTAATTTTTTAAATTTGTTTATCTTATTTTATATGTTATATATATTTTCTGGTGTTCTTGCAATGCCTTGTTGTACTTCTCAACAGGGAACTGTTTAATATTAAGAGTATAAACTAATTTGAAAAGTCATTTGCCACAAATCATATGCCAATAAAACTTAGGCTTGTTTGATTTAGATTATCAATTTTTGAAAAATAGGTTTGTTTGATATCTGATTAAGTTTTTTTCAATTTAAAATCCATTTTGGTTAAGAAAAAAAATTAATAATAATAAAAATGGTTGTTTGCAAATATAATAAAATAAACTAGAATAGTTATAAATATAGCAAATTAAAATATGATAATGTGTAACAAAGCACAATAAACTAATATATATATGAGTATATTTTATAAAAATCAGGGTAGCCAATCTTAATAGAGAATCATTGAGAAAAACAAAAAAGGATGCAAGATGAATATGAATTTGGGGAGGAGGAAGGAAAGGGAGTAGGTGTGTGGATAAAATAGTGTGATGTGAAGAGTGGATAAAACATAAATATATATATATATATATATATATATATATATACACTAGGTTCTCATAACGCCATCTGTTGGGATTGGGAAGGTGTGATATTATAAAACAAAATATGGGAAAAAGAGGGCTTCTTTGTTTGAATGCATGTGGACACAATTGAAATAATCAATCACACACTTGTTATATTCTTCACTACAATACCTTGTAGCTTGATTAATATTATGGGGTTTCTTCTTCATCCTCATACTTAAAATTTTTTATTGTTTAATTTCCAAAGCTATGACGTCCTCCACAAGTACTGCTTCACCGGTCTTTGCTCTCTCCTGCTTCCAACTGAAGCCAAGCAACAGCAGAAACAACAACCTACCCTCCTCCTTCTCAATCCCCACTTTCTTTCCTTCTTCTCCTTTCATTTCCAGGTATTCTAAAATCACATCTACTACACTACTTTCTCCTTTTTTACTACCGCAGCTGATGCTCTCCAACTCCAAACAAAGAATACAGAGAATCTAAAGCTTTGATTTAAGTATTTCGTATAAACCATAGGGTGTGTTTACAGTAGATTTTGATTCATGTTTATCTTCTAATGGGTTCCCTTATAATCTAACATCAATTCTCTTATTTTATCCATTATTTTTATTTGATACACCATCTTAAACTAAATAACTCTTTGAAAAAAAATTGAAAAAAGAAGATGAAGAGGCGAAGAATGAACAAATGGTAGCCATGCAAAATTCAAAAGCGGTCGGATAAACGTGTAATATTTAAAAAAATGTTTGACATGAATTTTTTGATTTTATTACCCGAACATAAATATTTTGATATTTTATTATATTTACGAAAATTAACCTTAAATAAATAGTATATATGCCATAAATGATTAATATCTAAAATGACCTAAAATTTTTTTGAAAAAATTGTTAAATTTGTTTGAAATTTTATTGGATTTTTATTCAACCAGTTTTAAAACAAATTATATTGATATTTTTTCTTTCATGTATATAACCTCATTTTTTTTCAATTCAAATCAATTTTCTGGTAACTAGAACTTTCACTTAAAACATAAAATTCGCAGCAAAAAAGTCACAAAATTTCAAAATTAAAATCTTAAAATAGTTAAATGAAAAAAAGAATTTGGGTATTCTAAGTATAGCCAACCACTGGGATACAACTTTATTAAAATATTTGAATTCATTGGTGCTTTTATCTTTCTTTGTTCTAAGTATAGTTCATATATCTAACTGTGTAATTATATTCTAAATATAGTCCATATAGAAAATATCAAACATTAAGATATCACAAAAAGGGGAATATGAGGTATTGAAGAAGAAAGAAGTAAGTGAGTATTAAAAGTGTTTGTTCATATAATTAAGTATAAGAAACTATGGGTACCTCAATTGTAATTGGCATTTGTGTATTTGATGTAGAAAATCATCATGTCGAGCGATGGCAACAGTTATCAAGGAAAATGAAGAAAAAGTGGTTGTGGAGGAATCATTCCCTCCTAAGGCTTCTCCTGGTCAAGACGGTGAAGGAGGCAGCAACCAAGGACCACAAAATTCATCATCCGATAATGGTTCTGATAAATGGATCATTAAGTTTGAACAATCTGTTAATATTTTTCTCACGGTAAAACAATCACTTCAAACTCATCTCACTGCATGCTCTTCATTTCTGCATATATGATTGGTTCCCTACACTACTGGTTGATATGTTGAATCATGTATGATGACTCTGCTTTACTAATCTTTCCAGGATTCGGTAATAAGAATTCTTGACTCCTTTTACCACGATAGACACTACGCCAGGTTCTTTGTCTTAGAAACTATTGCCAGGGTTCCCTATTTTGGTGAGTCTTTATATATATATATATATATTTCTTTCTTGTGTTCTTACATAGTTTTTGAACAAAAGTGTTATGTGGAGTTTGAACTTATGCTTACGCGGTTGGATCTTGATTTGATTTGGAGATTTTTTTGTTATTGGAAGAATTAGGTTCTTTCAAATTTCTCAACTGGTGAGCTATTGGTTCAAAATTTATCATTAACTCCCTTGAAACAGAGCTAATCTGCAATAATCTTAATATGGGTGGGACTTTTTTTTTTTTTTTTTTAATTTCTAATTTTGGAGTCAGAGTTCACTCCTCCTATTGACGTTATTTGAGGATGAGAAGAGTAAGTAGTATTTAGTTTGTAATTTGTTTCTAATTTCTCCCTTTCAAATGGTAGCGTTTCTGTCAGTTCTACATTTATATGAAAGTTTTGGGTGGTGGAGAAGAGCTGATTATCTAAAAGTTCACTTTGCTGAGAGCTGGAATGAGATGCATCACTTGTTGATCATGGAGGTATTTATTATTATTAGCCCTTCCTTTAATGTCCTTTCCTATGTTTCCTCCCTGTAAGTGTATCCTTTTATTTCCATGAATTGCATTGTTTCATGAATGTATGTCTTTTCACGAACAACCAAATTGAAAAAGAGAAGAGACTCATTCAAATGACCATGGATAAGTCAATAAATATGCCTAGCTCTTCTTCAAATTGCATTTAAACTTTTTCACAAGCATTTTTTTCCTTTTATAATTTTGTTCAAATTCAGTTTATTTTCAAAATATATAGTTTGACGAGTGCTGCTTAAAGTAATCTATTATATCTTGAAAAACAATTACCATAAAATGCACTAAAGTTAGTAAAATTGTCTCTTAAGAAAGACAACATAAAATGACTTAGATCAAATTCTCTTATATATACAAGATTATGTATTTTCTGATTTTCTGTAACATTTTTATTCCCAATATATTTCAGTTCCATTAGACTATATTGATCATAATAATGGTGGCTGCATGCATAAAACTTGCTTTTTCCAACAATATATTTTCCTTTTAAACCATATCTATGAACTGTTTAAGCTTGTCCATCCATCTAGACATTGAATTACTGAACAAAATGCATGTTTCTGATTTGAGTGCAGGAACTGGGGGGTAATGATGGATGGTTCGATCGTTTTCTTGCACAACATATCGCTGTTGCTTATTACTTCATGACAGTATTTATGTACATGATTAGCCCAAGAATGGCATGTAAGTATTGTTGGAGCTTATAAATTCACGTCAGCTGCTACTCTCTTTCTTGCATTCTTTTATGGACTTGTTCAGTTTTTACAACCAAGAAAACAGAAAATTGTCATGACTTTCCTTCTTAGTAAAACCTACAAAGGAATTAATTATAATTTAAATTGAAGTTTGGCACATCAGTTTTGGTGTAATACACTCAGTTACTAGTTAATTTTTGGCACCTTTCTACTTTGGCTTTAACATCTTCAAGTTTTTTGCATTTTACCTTTTAATCACATTGTTGTGTATTGATATATATTTGATTAGTGCAGATCATCTTTCTGAATGTGTTGAAAGCCATGCATTTTCAACTTATGATAAGTTTCTAAAGGCCCAAGGAGGTATGTTGCTTGCATTATATGATACTGATCTAAGAATTAAGCATAGATACAAATACGAAGGAGACACACATTTATTAAAAATGTTTCTTTTTTTATACCAAAAGAAAATTAAGTATATGGGTTGACGCATTTATATGTTTAAAAAACTTAGTTTGATGTATTTCATACTCAAAAGTTGTCGTTGTATACACATCTTTTTCATCTACTTTAACAAGTGTTCTATGCTTGTTTAACACATTTTGTTGCACTAACCAGTGTGTCCTACTAAATGTGTTCGAAGTTCTGTCGTAGTGTCCAGGTGAGGTGTCAACAAAGACACGTTAACCAAACTAAAGTGTCTTTGCTTCTTAGATAATGATCTTAATTTTCATTTGGTTAACGTTAATTTTGAAACACGAATATCGTTTTGACATGTTCCATTCCTTGTGTGTCATTATAGACGAGTTGAAAAAATTGCCTGCACCTGAGGTTGCTGTGAAATATTACACTGAAGGAGACTTGTACTTATTTGGTAAGTTCTATCTTTCTCAGCGCATGCGCAGTTCTTTTGTTCAAATTGACACTAACAGATTGATTTCATTCAGATGAATTTCAAACTTCCAGACCTCCCAAATCACGAAGACCAAAGATAGGTAAAATAATTTTAGAATCTGGAATATTTACTATATGACGATAACATACTGCCATCATGAAGCCATGTGTTGAATGCACCTAAAAAGTTGATTAATGAAGGCATTATAGTTGGAATATTAAAAGTTTGATGATACCTTCAGAATTGACAAAATTAGAATTGGTTGTGAAACATCAAAAGTTTTAACTCTTCAATTGTAGATATGCACCAACTTGATCTCCTTTTTCTTCCTTTGCCTTAATTTACTTCAATATACACTGTTTTCGTTTTGCAAAGTTGCAAGATGGTGTATTAGTGTTGTCTAGCAACACAAGATCTTACTTGAACAGTATCTGTTCAATAGATTGTACAACTTTATCCTTGCGTTCTAAGGTATTGTCTACCAACGTTAGATTATTGTATCTCATATACCGTAGTCGTTTGATTGCATTACTTCACAAATAAATGGAGAATTTCCATAATGTGGGCATACTTCACGTTTGAATGTGTGATATCTTTTTTGTAGAGAACTTGTACGACGTGTTTGTTAACATCAGAGACGACGAAGGCGAGCATTGCAAGACAATGAAAGCTTGTCAATCGCACGGGAATCTCCAGTCGCCACATTCTTATTCAGATAGCTTAGGTGAAGATAACGAGGCACTCTGCGACCCTGCGAAGTAGATTGTGAAAGCATTGTAGACTGTATAAAGAAATCAGTTACTTCTTCCCCTTCGATTACGCAAAATCTATGATATATGTAAAATGTAAGTTCACTAGATTCACACAGTAAATATCTACCAGAGAACAAGAAATGCAAGGTCCATATATATGTATAGGCTATTTGATGATCTTACTCATTGCGCCCTATGAAATGCAGTGGTTAATGGTTATATCAGTTACGCGTACAGTTCAAAATTCTAATTCATACAATATTAAATACATATGTTCGTAGGCAACCATTCATTTATGTATATCCTTAATCTTTGGAAGATGTACTATCAACTGAATCTGAAAATTATATGTTCGTACAAGGTCTTCAAATAAACGTGTTTTATGGAGTTGAACTTGTGTTTGTGTCGATTTTGATGCAATGTGGTTCAATATCTAGAACTTTGTCCTGTTGAATTTGTGTTTGTGTCGATTTGGATGAAATGTGGTTCAATATCTAAAACTTATCCTCTAATTTTCTCTTGGTTGAATGCATAACTTTAAGAAAGCAGACGGACTTCAGTCTTCAAGTATCCTTTAGGACTTAAGAGAGTTTGTAATTGTTGAAAAGATTCTTTCTAGAGTCTCCAAAGTGTAAGGCTGACAAGAAGAATAGCAAAATCAAAGTTTTACTTTGAATAAATAGCAAAATAAAAAAATATGGAAAAAAAATGTTGCAACAATGTCTTAAATGCCCGTAGTATAGTGAAAAAACTAGCATTTCAAATACAATTATTCTACAAACCACAAATACCCAATAATTGACTCAAACTCCCAAAAAATAATGATTACATCTATCTCCTAATTTTTTCCTATCAACACAATCAAATCAATTAAAAATCTTAATTTCCCTCCAAAAGCCGAAATTCATCTCCTTTAAAACTCCAAATTCAAAACATAATTTGGGTAGCCGTTTCATATTTTCTTCAACCTGTGCGCGAAAAAATGTTATTATACGTTAACAAACCCTTCACACCTTTCAAACCCTTCAAGCATCCAAACGTTCAGTGAAAAGAGGTTCATCGAAAAAGATTCTTCAAACTCTTCAAACTCTTCATACATTTGACACAAGGCAGAGAAGTATTTAGATTTTTCTTCTTGCGAAGTAGCTTCTTCATCAAAACGATTCCATGTATTGTTTGTTTTCCTCATTCTTCTTTCGTTCGCTTGAGTTCCTGATGCTTAGTGAAATTAATGCTTGATAACACCTCTAAAAAACAATATTTAGAGACACAATTTTAGATATCGTTCCAATTTTAGAGACAATTTTAACATGGTAAACTCTTTCAAATATTTTATTAAAATCCACACCAAATGGCACCATATATAGAGACATTAGATTCATGTTACTAAACCGAAAAGAGTAAAAGCCTTCTTCACTTTCCCTTTAGGCACCACTTGCGTATAATCAAGTCCATTCCTTTGTTGATAACATTCAATCACAAAAATGGTGTCAATCCACATAGAGTACATGCACTAAAACTAGGAGTAACACAATTCTGATAAGAGCTCAAGATGATATTAAAACTTTAAATAACATACTACACAAATTGCCACAAAGCTAAATTAAGACTACAAAAGGTTAATTATTAAGCAAAAAGGTTCATGTAAGCAATGATTTAGACCAACTCACCTGTTTCAACAGCTTCCCCCTTGTTCATTTTTCAATGTTTCGCAATGTTCTAAGAGCTTGAATACTATTAGGAAGTAATAAAGAAGGTAAGAGCTATTAGGAAGTAATAAAGAAGGTAACTCTTACAAAAATGCATATTTTCAGAATATTTTTTAAAGATAGATATAAATAACATTTATTTTAAAATAAGGAAAGTATGCATATACATCTTAATATATATTTTTATTTGTTTTTTTAAAATAGATTTAACTACCATCAAAATATACATTCTAAAATTTAAAAAAAAAAAACAAAGATACTAATGAACGTATTCTGCATACTAATTCTGCGATGAATTTTCAAAATCTAATCTAAAATACATCTTATGTATTTACTTAACAATATAATTCTAAACTGTTATTAAAAATATATATTATGTATTATTTAATTATAAATTACCGAAATTGTTAATAAATTGTTTATGATATAACAAACCGAGAATCAAAAAGATATATTTGTCATTATTATAGGAGGAGTTGCTGCAATCTCGTCTAGAAACAAAATTTCAGATTTAGTTAGGATTTACTAAAGTTGAAGGTTGTTTGTAAAATACACTTTCTTTCTCAAATGGACGATATCTTGCCTTATGTTGGATCCATTAAAATACACTGTAGTTTGAATATACGAATTATCCTATAATGAGGGGCAGAGTTGGGATTAATATAATTAAATCATGTCATGACAAGTTGTTTTCGAAACTACACTGTATTTATTACCATACGAACTACATTTTAATCAAAAGCATATCCCAACTTATTCAAGATAACGAGGATGTATTTAACCATTTTAAATTCCAACACATTATTTAGGTACCAACATATAATTTTCCCGTTCGAAATAACCAATATGTTAGATTTACAATAAATTGAACCCACAAATACAAAAAAGACATACTATGTAAGGCAACTATGGTAACTATACATATTGTATCTTGAGATAATATAGGTCATGAATTTTCGATTATGGCAACTTGAATGTATCTAATTTGAAAAGAGCAATACTTGAATTTAATACGAATAATTTACAATAGAGTATAATTTTGCAAAGTCAATATACTTAGGTGGTTGTAAAATATATGAAATACATTGTATTTCAATAATATGAGCACCTATTTTTTCCCATACAACTAAACAAATCCAATAATAACAAAGAAAACATTAATTAACAATTTCAGAACAAAATCAAATACTTAAAAATAATAACTAAGAACTAAGGGAAACATTAAAACGAAAACTTAATTATGATGTATGGGTTCTTTACAAGACCTACAATTGTGACCTCTTTGACCATATCTGTTGCAACGAACAATAGCTTTTTTCTCTAAAAATGAAGTAAAGCTCTTGTTTTTAGGTCTACTAGCTAGACGTTTAACCTGGGGGAAGGAGTCCATCATTGCCATCTTGGTACATATTCCTAACTTGTTCTACACTACCAGTAGAACGTGTTCCCCTTTTGTACAAGTTTATCAAAACATAGTAAAACTTATCAGTGTACATATGTAGATGAAGATTCCCTGCCAACAGTTAAATAAAAAATAAGATACTGTTAAAATTTGACTGGAGTACACTTAAATTATAGTGTATTTCTATGTAATGACCACTTGTAATTTTTCAAAAAAAGGAATTACAGTGTATTTGTGACTAATTGTTAATAAATTGTTTAAAATATAACAAAATTGAAAACCTTTTATATATAATTTACATTATTTTAGGGGAGAATCTCAAATTTAAATTCAATTTATTATTAAAAATATATATTATGTATTATTTAATAAATGGGCATTTTTAAATGGGGAGTTTGCAAAAATAGCAAAAAAAATTATGATAATAGAGTCCATGTCACTTACAGTTTTAAAATTGCAAAAATAGCAAATTTAAAAGCAGATTATCGTTAGATTACTGTATGATTACTGTTGATTACTGTCATATTTACCAAATTTGCAATATGAAAAAAAGATGTGTTATGAACTGTTTTTTTCTAAATTTTTTTGTCATCTAATGCAATTTTCCTTTTTAAAATAGAAAAATAAATTAAATATTTACAAGTTATAGAAAAAGTTTGGATTCTATCAATGATAGTCACTAATAGACTTGTTTCACTGTAGCATATCAGTGGCTGTTAGTGATATAATTTAAAAATTTTGCTATAAATTGTAAATATTTTACAAAATTTGTTATTTTTTAAAATTTCTCTTTAATAAATTGTTTAAAATATAAAAAAAACTAAAAATCTTGTATATATATTTGAGGATCTAAAATTTACATTCAAATTGTTATAAAAAATATATATTAAGTATTATTTAATAAATTGTTAACAAAGTCTTTAAAATATAACAAAACCAAAAATCTTGTACATATAATTGACATTATTTTAGGGAAAGGATCTAAAATTTAAATTCAAATTGTTATTTAAAATATATATTATGTATTATTGAATAATGTTTAAAATATAACAAAACAAAAAATCTTGTATATATATTTCACATTATTTGAGGTGGAGGTTGTTGCAATATTGTTCGACAACAAAATAACAGATTTAGTTAAAATTTACCAAATTTGAATGTTGTTTGCGAAATACTATGTCTTCATAAAATCGAGAAATCTGCAATGTCCTGCCTAATCTTTTGAAATATGCAATATCCTGCCTAATTTTTGGAGCAATTCAAATACATTGTATTTGGAATATATTTATTGTTCTATATCCAAGAGTAAATTTGGGTTTATTATAATTGATAAAAAAGGGCATGCGGCAATTTTGCTATTGTTCTTTTTCTTTTTCGATTTTTGTCATTTTTCAAGTTGTTATTTGCACGGTTATCTTTAAAATTTATGACCCTTCATCAAGAACTTCTTTATTTAATGAGATTTTAACTACTAAGGCTTAAAATAGTATACCATATTAAAATATCGACCCAAACTTTTCAAATTTTTAAAATATGTCTAAGGCTTATATTTTTACACAAATATAAGGTTCAAAATGACCAATTTACCCATCTTTGTTATTAATAATATATTAAAAGATAGAAAAATGAAATAAAGAAAATGGATCGTGATTAAGATTTGCGTTTTTTAGATATCTTATGTAATTATGGTATGTGATTAATTCTATTACGGTAATATTATAATCAAAATTATCCATTAATTATTTTTCTTTCGGTGATTTTGTTAAAAAATTCTTTCCTCTCGATCTATCTCTCTCTCTTTCCATTCTCTCTCTGTCCTTTATTTCTTTCATTTTACATTGTTTTTCATAGATTCCACGTAATCTAATAATTTTTTATATATACTTATTATATTTCATCAAATAATTTGCATTGATTTTCATAAAATGGAAGTTAATTTGTAAAATCTTACCGTGATTGAAAGTGTTTTCGATTTAGATATATCATTATGTAGCCATATATATTTAACATAATATTAGATAACAATGTATGTGTGCATATTTTACGTTTTATTTTAATTCTGTAACAAATTTTACATTATGTGAAAGTACAAATTTATATCAATACAATTAGGAAAAGGTATTGCTAATGATATTTTATATATATTGTATAATATATGATATATTATGTGTGATTCTTAATGTTTAATGCTTAATGATATCTAATATATATTGTAACATATATGAAATATTATGTGTCTGCTGTTTAATTATATATTATGTGCGTTAAACTATATGATTTTTTTATGTTGTATGTTAGGATGGTGCACCATTGATCCTAAAAAGGAATAATTGGTCCAAAGTCTAGAATCTTAAAAAATAAGTTCATTATATATTGTATACTATATTACATAATTTAAGAAAGAAAATTAATAACATGAAACAATTAGTTGAAGGAGATGACTATCATAATATTAAGCAATTTCGGTCATACTTGACAAGAAATAATAGAACTATATGTGT
This sequence comes from Cucumis hystrix, assembly GCA_025688845.1. NCBI lineage: Eukaryota > Viridiplantae > Streptophyta > Magnoliopsida > Cucurbitales > Cucurbitaceae > Cucumis > Cucumis hystrix. The sequence continues at coordinate 7,608,493 of CM046894.1, read as the reverse complement.
TACTGCTTAGGTATTATTTTAAATATACAAATGTATATATAGATCACAACACAAAATTGTTTTAAATATGCAATGATATATAATAATAATGAAACAAATATGCACTATAAGGAATAGAAGTATATATTAATATTATCCATATCAATATAACTACCTAACTTAAATAGAAGACTATTGTACAAGTTTTGAAAAGACATATGTTCATTCACTAATATTTCAGAAACACTATAACTAATGTAGTTATCACAATCATTGAAAAAACCATTATAGTATACTGTTGACGACACATTTAAGGAAAAAAAATAAGAGAAAAAATAAGTTTAATGAAATGAATATACACTAAAAATCAATGATATAACTGTATGTGTCACAACTTATGTATTATTAAAAATATGCAGGTGTATATATCTAATATATCATATAAGAGAATTAGTTTATACAGTGATATATAATAGTATATATTGTTGACGGAACATTTGAGAAACAAAAAAAAAAAAAATTAAAGAAGATGACCGGAATATTGAACTTACTAAACTTTTAGATTATGGACACTTCAGGAGAAATTAAACATGAAATAAATATGAAAAAATTTACATAAATAGGAAGGATAAAGAAATATGTACGAATTTTTTTTTGAACTTACTGGATATACTTGAAAGAGATGGAAAGGGAAAAACAAAATCAGAATAGCAAACGAAAAAACTGATCAGAGAAAATTATAACGATGGACGGCTACAAAAATTAGGTTTGTGAAATTTTGATATTGAGTTGAGAATGAAATTGAATAAAGTGAATTTGTAAAAATTATTAAATATAATATTACCATATTAAAAATAAATCTACAATAAATGATATCCTAATAACAAATGTAAATATAATTGTGAATTATTTATAATAATAATTATGAAAATTATAAATAGATAATAAATTTAGTATAATATAATTAAGGTAATATTTATTATATCTTTTCTAAAATCAGTTATATTTAATTGATGTGAAGGTTAAAATGGTCCTAAAAAACGGAATCTTAATTAAGATAATAAATGAAATCTTAGGACATTAGTGAAAAACTGTCTAAAATGATTTTTCTAAATTTTTTTTATGAAATATTTAGACAAAAGACTTAAATAAATTTAACAAATGTCCTAAATTATGATTTATTTTCTTGATTATGTTTTCGTAAATTTTTAGGATATTTAGAACCTTATAATAATTATTAATTATATATAATTTTTTTAAATAAAATTTAAATTATTTCCTTATTTATATTATACTAAATTAATCATGTAAATGACAACTTCCTTATTTGGTCTATTAATTAATTAGAAGTATTTTATTAATTCAATATAAAATGAAATCTTTTTTTAATATGGAATTATTTAATAATTAAAAATTATATTATATCATTATTTGCATCATCCTTGAACATTCTGAAATAAAAATTCTAACGCCAGCGAATATTTCGCCTTCTTCACAATTCAATTTCAATCGTTTCTTCCATCAATTTTGTTGTTATCAATATTGTTCTTCAATTTGGTTCTTTAGTTATTTCGAAATTTCGTTTTATATACAACTTTCGGTTAGTTATCTTTCTCAATTACTTTATTTTTCTTCAAATTTCAATCAATTACTTTCGTTTTCATTTTCTTCAAATTTTGTACTTTACCGAGATTTTTCTTACACATATATATCAGTTCATATATACAATATAACATATGTATTCTTTCTTCTTTCGTTTCGTACATATATTTCTTTTCTTAAAAAAATTATTCTTTCTTTTTTAGTTTCGTAGTATATATTCCGGTCATGTTTCTCCTATTTTGTTTAATTTTTTATTGTCCAGTTCATTTTCCTATCATGTTCGACATATAATTTTTATTAAATCTCCCGTCGTTCGTATATACTATGGTATACCACTAAATAGTAAATTTATGTTATGTGATTTATAACATATATACTACTACATATATTCAATATTATATATACATATTCTTTTCCATGTTCTGTGTTTTTTCTTACTGCGTATATATACCAATATATACACAGATTATATATTCATTTAGTACTTTTTTTATATTTCTTACATATGCTACTGAATAATTCATTTATGTTTTTGTGATTTGTTACATATATACCACTGCATATATTCAATAATACATACACATATTTTTTTTTATGTTCTGTGCTTTTTTCTTACTGCATTTAACATGGATTATGTATCCGATCAGCATTTTTTTTAATTTTTACATATATACTACTGCATAATACATCTTATGTGATTTGTCACATATATACTACTTCATATATTCAATAATACATAAATGATGTTATCTTCGATATACTCAATATATCATAGTGTACTTCGAATACAAAATATAAATTCTTACTAACCTTAAATGAACAATATATACTATAAGATCCGTAATCACTATTGTTTCAAACATAACTTATTATTTATTACATATAAAATGAATATTTGAAATAAAATACATAAATCAGTTTAACAAATTGATAGCATAACCTTTCATTCATAAAATATACAATATATTGTGTCATATAAACTATTCATAAACCAATTTAGCATTCAACTATTTTTTTTCATACAATTATCTGGATCTTCAATTCTTTCATCAAAGTCTCTACATTGCAAACATGTTCAGTTTTCCTCAACATTACATATACCAGATAACAACTAATGTTTTAATGGCATATATTACATATGCTCATCACATTTTTTTCTCATTCATATTCCTGTAAACATAAACAACTTTCATACATAATCAATATTATTTCAAACATAACATATTATTTACTACGTAAAATATGAATATTTAAATAAAATACATAAACAAATTGATATAAGAACCTTTCATTAATAAAATATACATCGTATTATTCAATATATACTATAATTACGTAAAATATATGAAAAATAAGGCAAAATGAAAGAAAGAATGGACGGAGAGAGAGATTGGAAAGAGAGAGAGAAATCAGAAGGGGAGAATTTGTGAACAAAATCATAAAAAGAAAACTAATTAAGGGACAATTTTTATTATTAATATTACTATAATAGAATTTAATCACTTACCATATTTACATAGAATATCTAATGAATGCAAATCTTAAACATGGTCCACTTTCATTTTTCCTTTTTCTATTTTTAATATATTATTAATAATAAGGATGGGTAAATTGATCATTTGGATCCTATATTTGTGTAAAATATTAGTCAATTTAGGACATTTCTAAAAAATTTGAGAAATTTAGGTCATCTTGTAATATGTTATACAATTTTAGGCAATCTTAGTTAAAGAGAAAGATTTAGACGAAAGACCTAAATCTACTAGGAAATTTCACAAATGTACTAAATTATGATTTATTTCCTAGATTAGGTTTTGTAAATTTTTAGGACATTATAGCCCTATAATAATTATTAATTATATAATTTTTGAATTTAAATAAAAATGATTTTCTTATTTATATTAAACTAAATTAATTAGGTAAATTATAGATTCCTTATTTAGTATAGTAATTAGTATATAAATTTATTAATGAAATTAATTAGAAATATTTTATTACTTCAATATAAAATGAAATATTTTCTAATATGAAAATATCTAATGATTAAAAATATCATTATACCACTTTTTTTTTGCATCACCCGTGAAGATTCTTAGAAAGAAAGTCTGGCACCGGCGAGGAAAGAACTTTCTTCATAAATCATTTATATCATTTATTCCATCAATTTCGTTGTTATCAATAACGTTCTTTAATTTGGTTCTTCAGTTTTGTTTGAAATTTCGTTTTATAGACAAGTTTCGGTTAGTTGACTTCCTAAACTACTTTCGTTTTCTTCAAATTATAATCAATTATTTTAAATATCTAAAATATACCTAATAGACAGTACTAACCTTGAAATTTCTACTCATATTTTGTTGATAATAATTATGTATTTACCGGCCGTTGAAAGTTTTCTTCTTCATCGTTGAATTCTCAATAAATCCTAGAATGTATCAAATTTGTCCATCAAGAAACCCTAGACCCATCAAGAAAATTCTAAACCCATAAAAAAATCTTAAGCAAATATATTAATTTTTTTTCGATGATGGTCATTGCAAATCAAGAAAATGCATCCCTTGAATGGCCCCGTCCTTCAAGAAAACTTAACTAACTTGATGGGCATTGTCAGTCAACTAATATATATTATCCTTGATGTTTATTGTCCATCGAGAAATAGTTTTTTTTTTACTTTTGTAGACCATCAACAAAACTAAGAAAACTTTGTCCATCAAGGAAGTCAAGAATCCACATTTTTCTTACGTTTTTTCGTATTTCTTCAATAAAATAAGAGGATCTTTCTTGACGTACATGATTGTAAAGATAAACATTGTTTCAAGACAAATATTTTTCCTGATGGTATTTTGCCATGACCATCAAGAAATCAAAATTTGCATGCGTAAAGAAATGAAAATTTTATTTATACATATAATTTGATTCTTAAACCATTCAATATACATTTTAATTAAAAAACTTTCAACAATTTGCATATACAATCTATACATACAATTTAATTTAAATTCTAAAACTATTTACTTATTCATGCAACAAATTTAATATCAAACATACATACAATATACAATCTACACATAAAATATACAATATACAATATACAATCCACAATCCACAATCTACAAATTATACATACAATATACAATATACAATCCACAATCTACAAATTATGCATACAATATACAATATACATACAACATAATCTACAATCTACAATATATTAATCTATATTTATTTCGAAACAAAAAAAAACCGAATACAACATTTTTATCGATAGAGATGATGATAGGAGGACGGTAGGAAGCGCTCGACAAAGGCGACGACGACGGGCAACAACTGGACGAACAGTAGCAAAGGTAGACGATTCACGACGGACGGACGGTGGAACTTCCCTTTTGTTTCGACTTTCTTTTTTTTCTTTTCACTCGTTTTGTTTTCTTTGTTTTGTAAACACAAAACTTTAACAATAGAGGTTCTCTCGACGTAGCCAGAAAAGGTTGTGAGAATCCCTCAATCGCAAGGCCATAAGTGAGTGCGTCTTTTTTTTCTTCTGTATCTAATGCCAACGTAGTCACTTATGGCATCATGAAAAAGTTTTCAAAAATCTTTCAAACGTCACATTTTCTCACGACATTATCAACGTACCCCTCCGACTGCAAAAGGTAGGCATATTGCGACGTCCCACTTTTTGACGTCGCAGAAAGGTTGTCATAAATATTTAAAGGCTCAACCTTTATCGACATGGTCAACGCCAACATTATCATAGACGGACCAATTGCCAACAACATGCACGTACACGTCACAATGGATTTGAATTTTAATAATATTTTCTCCTTTCCTCGATGTTGTACACTTCCACATTGGTCGTAGATGGGGCATCGTGCCAACATCTACTTGCATGGTGTCACAGAAAAGTTATATTATTATTTAAATAAAACGTTTCTACTATGTCTTTGTGCATGGCGTCGTGGAAGGCTTATGTCCTCTCAACGTCTGCAAGTCGACGTCAACATATATGCCCAATGCCGACATCGTTGTTATCCCAACACAGAGTTGGAAAAAGCTTCTTCTTACAACGTCTTTTATCTCGACACCTAACTCTGTGTTGGGATAACTCCAATTTCTTGTAGTGGGAAATGATACACGATCGTGTTGGATTGTGTAGGTAGTATCAATACGAACGTGTAGTTCCTTTTAACGTTGGAAAAAACATTCTTCAAATTTAAACGATTGTGTTAACCACACTAAACGATCGGTTGATAATGGTATGCAATCATTTACATCATATTCACATGATCGTGTAGTTCTTTTAATTTAAAACGATTGAAAATGGACTTCAAATCTAAACAATCATGTTAACCATGTTAAACATTGTGTTAGCAATTGTTTAGATCATATCCACATGATCATGTAGTTTTTTTTAAATGAAAAAGGAGCTACAAATCTAAACAATCGTGTTGACCATGCTAAACAATCATGTTAACAAGGCAAGTGATCGTTTAGATCATATCCACATTATCATGTAGTTCTTTTAAAATGATGGAAAAAGGGCTTCAAATCTTGTTGACCATGCTAAACGATCGTGTTGATTAGTGTAAGATCATATTAAAGTGATATTTAAACGATCTTGATATTCTGGAAGAAAAAAAGAGAAGAAGAAGAAAGAAAAAACATGAACAAAAATAAAAGAAAGAAAATCTGGAAGATGAGCCAAAAAATTTGGAAGAGAAGATGAATAAATCGCAAAGACGAAGAAGAAAGAGAAGTGACAAATCATCCGCAATATAAAAAACAAATCTAGAATTTATGAAAATATTTTACCAAGTTTTTTATTTTGTTACACTGATCGTAAATATTTTGATATTTTATTATATTTATGAAAATCAATCTTAAATTAAATTAAATATAAATATAAATATAAATACGAATGCAAACTAATATCTTTCTAAAAGAAAAAGAAACTATCACATAACAAATAATATTAATATATGGGATTGATTGTATTTATTTTTGTTATAAATGAATATATTAATTAAAAAATATTTAAAGTACATATGAATATGAATTAATATATTAAAATAGTTAATTTGTGCATTAATCAAATTACCATTCATGTGAAGTTGTGTGTGAAGAATTTTATATTGTTTGTTTAGTTAAAATTACTTGAAATTGAAATGATGTAAGCTTAAGGTTAGATTTGATAAAATTAAAAATTAAAAAACAAAAAAATATTTCTGTCAAATTGATACAAATTTAGAATAAAAAGAGATGTTTTCTCAAATATTTTGTTCTCTCCATTTCTAAAATGTTTATTCGTTTCTTTCTATCCTTTTTAACCTTTTTCTTAATTCTAACATAGTTGTTCATGTCTTTATTTTATTATTAATTTTCCTCTCTAAGTTTTCTCACTATCATATGATATATACACTTCAACTTTTCAACTTTTTTCTTTTTAGCTTTAGCATCTTTAATTAAAATAACAATACTAATGTTTTTTCTCTTTTGGAGTAGGAACTTAGAATGCTTTCCACTTTGCACCCATACATTGATACGTGATCTATTCCAATGATGCCACGTGTCCAACCAACTTTCTGCCTTTTCTCTATTATAAAACAAAATAGGTCTCCCATGTTTTTTTCCTTTTTATTTTCCCTTTTTCATTTAAGTGATTTTTATTTATTTTTATTTTTTTACCTTTTCATACAAACTCCTTAATAAGATCCATTTTTGTTTGATTTCAAAAAAAAAAAAAAAAAATCTATTTTGTTTTTAAATACTTTTTAATTCCTTTCTCTCATCTACCTAATATGATTTATTTTCAATTAATCAAGAGAAATATTAACCGATAGAAAAAATGTCAACTGATTTGTGTCTATAATTAGTATATTCTAAAATTTTAATTAATTGTTATAAATATAACAAAACATTAAAATATTTACGGAACATATAACAAAATAAAAAAGTTTATGATATTTTCATAAATTTCAGATCTGTATTTGAATAATGCAAACGATTTTTCACTTTTTTTTTTTTATTTTTTGTGAATTATTTATCTCCTCATATTATTAATTTCTTCATATTCTCTTCTAGAATTTCTTCCTTCTTAATTTCTCCTTTTCTTTTCTTCTTCTTGGTATAATATTTAAATGATAGTGGTACATGATCTAAATAATCGTGTACCGATGTCTAAATGATAAGTTGTGTATTCCATATAGACAAAGATAAATCACTATCACTAATAGATTGTTTAGATTTGGTACAAGATCATTTAGATTGGATACAATATTGTTTAGATTTGACACATGATCGTTTAGACTAGGTACAAGGATACAAGATTGTTTATGTTGGGTACAAGATCATTTCGACTTTGTACAAAGGAATGAGATTGTTTGAACTTGTTGAGAGATCTTTTATACTGGATACAAGATTATTTAGACTGGGTACAAAACCATTTTTCACGCGTGTGACCAATTAATTGTGGAATACTTTTGTTATTTCACGTTGTGGTCCTGTCGATTTTTTTTTTTTTAAATTATTCTATACGGTGTAAATATTTTCGCACTTTGTTCTATTTTTTAGAAAAAAAAAACCCTAAAATTTATATATATATATATATACTGTAAAGTAGGTAATAAAAAGGGAAGGGAAATAAAATATTATCAAAAGATGAAAAGTAATACTAAATTTTCAATTACACGTGGCATCGCAGAGTGGGCCCCGAATGTAGCATAGGTGTAGACAGTTAATTTTACTCTTTTTTTTTTTGTCACTTTAAAATTTGTCCCTATCTAATTTCCTATAGAAATTTTCTGTACATCTCTAATTTCCTTCTATCTACAAATCTTTACTTCCCTCTACTTTTTTTTTCTCTCAAATGTAATACCCTTTTTATAATATTTTAATAATTCTAAAATTACTTTTGAAAATAAAAATTAATTAAAATCACTTCTCTATCATATAGGTCATACGATGTTTTAAACTAGCACACCAATGATTATTACTATTATTGTTTCTATCTTGCCCTATCTCAGTTACACTTTTATTAGTCAAATGAATTGAATCACTGTATTTTACAGTCTTCCAATGTGTTTTACTTTTCATGTTGTTGCTTAAAGCCTATATATAGACTTCTTTCATATATGAATGAGAATGGGATTTTGACTATGTAAAACACTTCTCTCTACTCTTTCCATGACAACGATGAGGAGAGTTAAGATCTACCATTGTTCCTAAATTGATTGTGTATAGGTACACGTGGAGGAAGGGAACCTTCATCTACAATCACACAATTTATTGTCTGAATGGATACAAGTTTTCACTTCCTTTTGTGTGAAGTCTATAACCTCAATTGTCTTTACTAATATCTCAGTCTACTTTCAAAAGGATGAAAAGCAACGACTAGAAAAGCTAACGACCAGATTAGAAAACATCACATAAAACCCAAATCTAGTTTCCTTTAGCCATTAACGTTAATCTCTTCTCTACAATATCGTGTTGATAAAACAGGAAAGAAGAAGCATCCACCATTTGCTTAGTTGCTGCTTTGGTCTTAGCAACGTCTTTGTTGTCCTAAACGTCTCCTTAAGAGTGATTGATTAGACAAGGGAGTCTAAGAATGTTTCTGCTACTTGTTCTCTAAATCTAAATTGTAAGATACAACGGCCCCTCTCTCACACAGATGGAGTGTAAATTCATGATTTGGACAGCTTTCATGATTAGATACTCCACTAGTCACTAATTTGTAATTTCATCATGAAACCAGCTAGGATACAAAAGGGACTGGGCAGGGAGAAAGGAAAACCCACAATTTGCCCAAAAGTTGTGACCATCTAATCCATCTGGTTCTCACTACTCAAGTATATATTGGGTCAAGTCAAATCCATGATATAGCTAAGGACATAGGAAATAAACTACGGCTTCAAACTGGATAACATCATTATGTAAAGAAGAAGAAAAGGGATTGAGAGCATATAAAATAAAATAATGAGCTTACATTAGGTCAGTCAACAGAGCAAATGGGTGGAATGGGCCAAGGGTTTGGTAGGACCCTTACCTGTTAAGGCACCAGCCAACAAATACAGTCTAATTCTTGCCTTAATCAGTGAACAAAGCACATGCTTAACTACAGATGCACGTGCTTTAGACCCACAGTTACAGGGAGGATTCAACATCACCACAATAAGCATACGTGGGTTCAATAATGTCAAAATAACATACACTTATTCTTGTGTTCTAAACTGCAAATGATGAAAAGGTAAGAAAAGTGCTGTAAATAAGATACATACATGATTGACAATAGAAAAGGCAATCAGAAACCTACCCTAATAATTTTGTTTGAAAGATATATAGAAGAATTGAGAAGGGTCGTCTTCTAAAGTTCAAGGATTACCAAGACCTAATAATGGAATAAGAGATGCATACTAGAATTTATTACCAAAGAAGACTCAGAGAAAGCCTTCCAACCTTCTCCATCAGTTGAATGGAAGACAAAACTCATCCTGATATTGAAGTTTATTTTCTTCATTAGAATAATATAACAGCTGCAAAATCTAATATTATAGAGAACAGTTCCTAAAATAATTGAAGGTGTGTCATTCGATTATTGGACAATGAAGTTTCCAGTAATGATCACAGAATCAAAATCAAGTTGGGTCATCAAACCTAGATCGTGTCTGTAAAGTGATGCTCAAATTCAGCTGGCATGGTGCAGCATTTTGACATTTATACCACATAAGAACAGATAAAAAGTTTATTAACTTGTAAATTAAAAATCAACACCCATTAAAACTAAGAATATACAAACATATATTGTACATACAGCGAATCATGCGTCTGTTCCTATACAATAAACAGAATTTTGGAAAATTGCCTCCTTGAAGGGCTAAGATCTAGCAAAGACACCCCAGATTTTACCACGGCCAAGGCTTTCCAGTAGCTTCTTTGACCCCTCAACATTTATTTCAACAAGCTTTTGTAGATACAAACCAGCACCAGCAGCAACCATTTGCTTTCTACACTTGCTTGAAATCGCAACTGAGGATAATAATGAAACAGGGTACTTCTTGTCGAGATTCGATATCGAAGGGTCTAAGAGTTGAACTGCACTTACAATTCCCCTCTCTTCTTTCTGGAAAATTTTTCTATTACCAGAGTATTGTAATAGAGAAGACAATGCCTTAGCAGCTGCTTTTCTCTCATCAACAGATTTACCATCCAACATATTAACTAAGGGTGTAATGAATCCAGATTCCCCCATTTCTTTTCTCGTTTTCGTGCAGAATCCGAGTTCATAAACCGCTCGAGCTGCTGCAGTTCTAGCACCTAATACTCCGCAACTCAAAACTGGAAGAAGTCTATCGACAAATCCATCTGAAATAAGAGCTTCTGCAATTGGGGAATAAGAAGCCAAGAGGCTTAAAAGCTCCACAGCAACTTCAAGACTACGAACTGATGGAACAGAATCCCAGAAATTTCTCAAGAACTCGATTCCACCTTCTCTAACAATCAAGAGCTTCAGATTATCATCGTCCAGAACTAAATTACACAAACACCCAATTGCGTTTTCTTGGGCCAACGGAGTTCCCGAGGCCAAAAGCCCCAAAAGAACAATAACCCCATTTTCTTCTATGAAATTCTCTTTGATTTCACTAAATGACGCAAGATTTCTCAAAACCGCAGCTGCGGAAGCTTGAGAACCAGGAGTACCGCCCTCACAAATCTCCAACAGAGATGAAATTCCTCCTCTAGAACCGATAGACCTAGCATTTTCCTTGGAAATACTGAGAGGTTGGAGGGCTAAACAGGCCTTCTCCTTAGCAAAACCGCTACCGGAATCAAGAATCCTGAGCAAGTGATTTAAAAGCACTAGACCTTCAGCAATCATGATGTGCTTAACGCCATCCACCATAGAAACAATAGAAATAGCAGCAACAGCCCTTTCCTTCAATTCCAAAGAGCTGGAATCCAGTAGCCGAACAAGAACAGGAACAGCACCTTGAGCTGCGGCGATAGTAACATTCTTATCATCCTCATTCAGCAACTGCAACAACGAATCAATAGCCAATACCCTGGATTCAATACTCCCAATCTGCAACCTAGTAATCAAATTCCTGGACTCCGCTCTCACAGCCTCTCTTCTAGACGAAGAAGTGGAAACAACACCGTCGTGAAGAATCTCGCTTCTGATCAAAACCTCACCGTCCTTGAGAAGGGAGTCAAACTTAGCAAGAAGAGCGTCAATATCGCTCTGGGTCTTGAGTTTACCATCGGAGAGAGCGGGATTCCGGCACTTGTGGGAGAGAGAAGCGGCCTGAGTAAGAGCTTCGAGAACAGAATGAAGGAAATCGAGAGAGAGGGGATTGGAAGAGGAGTTTGGAAAGTGGGAAACATCGATGAGTTGAGTGCGAAGATCGGAGAGTTTGGCTCTGATGGAAGACCACTTGCCTTTGAAAATGGTGATGAGTGGAATATCGTCAAGAAGAGAAGAAATGAGGTTGTTAGATAGAAGGAAATGGTCAGTTTCTGGAGGTATTTTCATGGCGGAGAGTGAAGGAAGGAAGGAAGAAGAGGGAGATTTGTGAAGAAAGTGCGTAGGTATGAAAAGCCCAACAATTTGCAGCTACTTTGGAGAGAAGGAAAGAAAACAACCAAAAATAAATAAAATATAAATAAAACTTATTTATACTTAAAACCCCCACTTGCATCCTTTGCCGGTGCCTCTCACTCCACACTCCACACTCTTTCTAATCTAACTTTACTTTTATACATAACCTACATTCAATTCTTTAGCTTCCCTATATTAATCTATTACACATTCAATCCACTTTTCTTTTCCTAAAATTTCATGCATCATTTCTGATACTCCCCCATTTTATTACTCAACTATTTCACAACATTTACTTCAAACAATGTTTTGAAATCGTTATATGCCTTATTCAAACTCGGTTTAAAGAAGGATAAATTCATATACAAATTCATATGTTTAATTAAGTTTAGAGTTTAAATTAATATAGTTTGTAAAGTTTAGGGTGTGATTTGACATTTTCTTACCAGAATTGTGGAGATCAAATTTTTAGTTAGAGGAAGTTCATATCAATCTATGTTACTTTAGCATTAGTTTTGTTTTTTTTTAAAAAAATCAAATGTATCATTTTAGATTTCTAAACTTTTAATTTCATTTTAATCATAGATTTAAATAAGTATTTCAAGTTCTAGTTTAAGTTATTTGCTAATTAGCTCAACATTGTTAATTAAAATTTTTGTTAAATTGCAATTTTGAAAATGTCAAAAATTCAGTACATATGGTGTAGATTAACTATTATTATAATTTTTCTTTGCAAAAAAATAACTCTAACGTAATTATAAATATACATATACATATAGTATAATTTAGTCAAAATTCATGAAGTTTAGCAAAACACTTAGCTCAATGCTATCTTACTCTAAAATTTCATCTATAAAAATGAAAAGAAGAAGGGTATGTTGGGGTTGACTAGAATTTTTTCATACAAAATATTGTTTTTATTTATAAAAAAACTTTTAAAATCAAAATTACTTATGTGTTTGGTCACACTTTCTTAAAAATACTTTTAAATGCAAGTTTTTCTCTTTTGTTATATATTTAGAGTGTTTTTATTAATATCATACTACCTTCTTTAAAAGGCGATTATCAACTGTACGAACTAATAGTTTCAGTTTTGTATTTATAAACATTTTCATTCATCAAGTTCCTTTTTAGCATATGATCTAATAAGTCAGTACATTTTTTGTTTTCATATATATTATTGAATAATCGAAGTATATTAAAGTATCAACTGAACACAATAAGAAAAAAGTAACAAGATGGAAAATATAATTACGTTAACACCATTCTTCAAACTCATATGGTAGAGTCACAACCATCTTGAGTTTGTGGAGAAACCAACTAGAGCGACTAAATGAAATTCAAAGTGATAAATGACAAAAACTGTTAAAAAAAATTCTAAATCAAACCACAACAAGTTTAGAGTGAAAACAGAAACCGGAAAAACTTCTAGACTAAAAACAAAAATTTGAAGAACTAAAACATAGAGCATTTTTTGGCTGGACATAGAAATTCTCACAGAGAGACCAAAGATAGAACCCACAAATGACCAATTTGAAAATGAAACAAAGTCATCGTTAGAAGATGTAAAAACATTACAAATGCTAACACTGAAAAACAATGACTAGAACATAGAATCAGCTAAGTATGTGAACCAAACTAACTCAGACCAAACCAAACCAAACCAACTAGGCTCGATAATTTGAACACAATCTATTTCAAACAAGCTAATTGAACCCACACTGAATTGGTTTGAATTAAATCATACCAACTAAATTAATATGAAAGACGTATACATGATGACCCACACCAAAAAAAAAAACCCAAGAACTAAAAGGATGAATTGAGAAGTGACGAGGCTAGATACAAATAACACAAAACCATAACTATGATACTATGTTAATTTTGTATATTTTATTAAATAATTATAACATATTGAATTATCAGCTTATAGAGTTGACCGTCATAGTATAGGTTTTTGGAGGGGATCATCAAACTTGGTCGTCGGAATTGCATTGCCTATAGTGGTCATCGAAGATGGGTGCAGTCGTTAGAGATGGTTGTAAAGAATTTTACCAAAGTAGGTTGTCGAGGTGAAGAGTTAATGAGAGACTTTTGGTAATTTTATTTATTATACAAATCGACAAAGATAATTCATTAAATACTCAAGAAAATTTAAAAAAGTTAGATTTCAATGGTTTCTTATTATATCTAAACAACTTTCATAAATTCATTTTTTAAAATAAAAATATTTAAGAGTGGTTATCAAATACTCCCATTTGTTTTTCCAAAATTTCTAAACTTAATTGAGAAAACATCCTAAAATTATAAGAGTTAATAGAAGGGAAGAGATATAATTGGATGAAATTAAGAGTTATAAAATGATAAAATAGACATTACTTAGACAAGTTTAGGGTTAGATTTAGTGTATACATATTAATTGTAGAATTAGTGGCATTCTACTTATACATACAATTACTTTTTAATTATTTGAAGAGACATTAGGTGCCAATAGATCAAATTGTTTACTCATTATTTTATAATGTAAACAAAGTTAGATTATAAGCTTAATCACCTTTTTAGGGTGGTTGTGTCTTGCTATCTAACATCGCTTTATAAAGAGATTTAAGATTAATTAATTTAGAAATGGTCAAGGTAGTTTGTATTTTTAGATGACTAGATTGTTAAATAAGTTAATTACTCTCAAAATAAATCTATAATAAGCCATTTTTTCGTTTAATATTTGTGCATTGTTGTCCGCAATTTACTTCACATTCATTTTACTACCATATCTAGAGCCTAAAAATACAAGCTCCTCCAAATTTTTGTTAAAAAATTCATGAGATCTTAATAGTAATAAATACTATTTAAAAGTAGAGGTAGATTAAAATGAACATTTTTTTAAAATAAAATAAAAGAAGATTTAAAGTTTAAAAACTAAAATATGATTTAAATCTTTATTTTATGTAAAAGTATCTAATTTATTAAAAAAATTATTAAAATGGTTTTGGACTATTTTTTAAATATGGGGTGTGAATCTAACCTTTTAATATTGTCTTATGAATATTGATGTTATATATGTGATATTAAAATTTTTTAGAAAACAATCCATGGTTAAAAGTCTTTTTTCTTTTCTAGAAAATTAGTGTAAATATTGAATATATGTTTTTGATTTACAAATTTTATATATAGAAACCAAAATTAAATAATTACTGCTGGATGCAAGAGTAGGAGGATCATTAGTTTCATAAATCTTTAATATATACCCTCATCATGAAATGTAATTTATTAAAAAAAAACTTATTATAAATTTATTAAATTTAACTCACCATAACTGTAATTATATTCTATTATTAGGAAATTTATTAAATAAAATGTGATTATTGCAAAATTTCTTAAATGGTTCTTATTATCAATTTATTTTTTAATTTATTACAAAAGAAATAATCATTACAAAATTCATTATTAAGAAATTTCTTTTCTTATTATCAATTTATTAAATTTAATTAATTTAACGACCATAAATGTAATTACATTCTTAATCATTTTCCATTTACTTTTGTTTAATTCCAGTTATGTCCTGCATTAACCTTACTGTCAATCAAATAATTCTAATTTATGCAATAAATAATCCTAAACATTACACCCACCGTCATATATTAATGTTAATTTAAATTTAAATTGAGAAAAGGATAGTTAAGAAAATGTTATTAATTCAAATACAATTAATGGTTTAAAATGGTTTTGGAAACCAAAGGATTACAAAATATAACGGTCGGTAAAATTAAATATTGTGATAAATATACATTATAGAAAAATCAAATTAAATCAAATAAGTTTATTCTCATTCTCCCTCTAGACATATATAAACAAGGTGGATAGTTCATTTGTCAACTACACAAAAATAGAGCGAGATTATTTATTCCATTTCTTTCTTCTTTTATTTTAATTTTAATAAATTCATTTTCTCCATTCAATTAACTTCGATAGAAATGTAGTTTATACAATCGAGGTGTGCTACGCAGATGAGATATATATATATATAATTAAAGAGTAGCAAGATGATCAAAAGAGAGTTACCACAATTACAAAGTAACATGCATGGATTGTCTATCTGTTGGTGTCTTATAATACAACTAATTATCATTGTAATTCACATCATTTTTTTTTTGTTTTTGTTTTTCAATAAAATTATCTTTCTACTATTTTCTGGGTTTATTTTATATAAACAATGAATTAACTTTAGTTTTTTTAGTTCAAATTTTACAGGTTAAAAGATAGTGAAATTTTATTTTATTGAGAAAATGTTACCAAAATAATTTGGAATATATTATCGAGATGTTAACTACATATGTACTTAATATCTAATTCAAACTCTAGAGAAAAAGAAATTATATCTTATTCAATGTAATTATTTTTAGAAAAGAAAAAAAATAGGGAGTACTCTAGATATACACTCAGTAATTAGATTATAACTATACTACAAATATAAATGCTTATAATAAAATAAAATAGACAAACCTAACTTTTAGATGGACTTTCCAAATTAAAATTGTTAATGATTAATTTTTTTTAAAAAAAATAAATTTATATTTAATTTGAAGGTAAATTTAGTTTTATTCCAACTTTTACTCCAATTTGATATTTTTTTAGTGTAACAATGGTGAATGTAGAATTGAACCGTCGATATTTAGAATGAAAGTTAAAGTCATGTCAATATTCAATTAGCTAGACTACTTTCTTTGAACCTTTTATAATTGTTGTCAAACAAGATTTTTTTTATATACATTTTTAGAAAGTTTATAAATAATAAATT
This sequence comes from Cucumis hystrix, assembly GCA_025688845.1. Classification (NCBI taxonomy): domain Eukaryota; kingdom Viridiplantae; phylum Streptophyta; class Magnoliopsida; order Cucurbitales; family Cucurbitaceae; genus Cucumis; species Cucumis hystrix. The sequence continues at coordinate 7,591,526 of CM046894.1, read as the reverse complement.
CAATCTTCATAGGGGTTACATCTCTGATAAATTAAAATTCTACCAATTCTTTATAAACAAAAAATTATTGGGTTTTTAAAGGGGTCTTTTTAAAAATATAACAAAGCGACAAAATATTTATACGGTATAAAACAATTTAAAAAACGAAAAAAGTTTACATATACAAAAAAATTATGCGATTAATTCGCATTCAACGCGCATAATATATTTGGGAAACAATCGTTTAGATTTGACTATTATTTTCTACACGATTGTTTAAGTCAAATCTAAACGGTTTTTTTTTAAAAAAAATTAGTACACGATCGTTTAGATTTGATCGTTCAAATTTGGATAGTCAAATCTAAACAATTTTTAAAATAATTTTTTGGTACACGTTCGTTTAGATTTGATCATTTAAATTTGGATAGCCAAATATCAACGATTTTTTTAATGTTTATATTTGAAAAACGATCGTTTAGATTGGATACTCGATCGTTTATATTTGGCTACCCAAATCTAAACGATTTTTTAAAAATATTTTTTCTACACGATCGTTTAGATTTGGCTATTTTGGTACACGATCGTTTAGATTTGATCATTTAAATTTGGCTACCCAAATCTAAACGATTTTTTAAAGATTCTTTCTACACGATCGCTTAGATTTTGTTATTTTGATACATGATCGTTTAGATTTGGCTATCCAATATCCAACGATTTTTTTCACCAATTTTTATATTTGGAACAACCAAATAACAGTTTAAAAAAAAATAAAATAAAAACTACAAAAGAAGAAGAGAAAAAGATGATGGAAAGAAAAAAAAAACCCAAAAGAGAAAGAGAAGAAAGAAGGGCAAACCTGAAATATGTAGAAAAAATTGGTCAGTTTGATGGATTTTTTTTTGTTACACGGGCCGTAAATATTTTGACGGTATTTTTCTTCTTCTTCCAACTTCTTTTAGCTCCTCTTCCATATTTTTTTCTTCTATTTTTATTAATCTTCTCTTTCATTCTTCCAGCTCCTCTTCTAGAATATCAAGATCGTTTAAGTATCACTTTGATATGATCTAAACAATCGTTTACCTAGTAAATACCATCAACACGACCATTTAGCATTGTCAACAGAATATCAAGATCGTGTACCAAATATAAAATATCTATTTTTTCAAACTGTTATTTGGTTGTTCAAGATTGTGTGCCAAATATAAAAGATCGTGAAAAAAATCGTTGGGATTTTGGGTAGTCAAATCTAAATGGCCGTGTACAAAGAATTTTTTTTAAAAATAATTTAGATTTGGATAGCCAAATTTAAACAATCATGTACCAAAAATAGCCAAATCTAAATGATGATGTACAAAAAAAAAATTAAAATTAAAAAAATCGTTTGGATTTGACTACTCAAATTTAAACGATCAAATCTAAACGATCGTGTACCAAATTTTTTGAAAAAAATTGTTTTGATTTGGCTACCCAAATTTAAACGATCATATCTAAACGATACAAAAAATAGTCAAATCTAAACAATCGTGTACCAAAGAATCTTGAAAAACAATAGTTTAAATTTAGCTATCCAAATTTAAATGATCAAATCTAAACGATCGTGTAACAAAGAACCTTGAAAAAAAATCGTTTAGATTTGG
>CM046894.1:7366945-7589900 GCA_025688845.1 Cucumis hystrix | reverse complement strand
AACGATCGTGTAACAAAGAACCTTGAAAAAAAATCGTTTAGATTTGGGTAGCCAAATCTAAACGATTGTGTAGCAAAGAATAGCCAAATCTAAACGATCGTTTACCAAATATATTACGTGCACCATGTGCCAATTAATTACATGATATTTTTTATATTTTCCATTGTGGACATGTGGACTTTTTATGTTTTCAAAATTGTTCTATATAGTGTAATTATTTTACTGTTTTGTTATATTTTTTTAAAAACCCCAAGGATAATGTTTTTTTTTTTTTAAATACACTAAGTCTAACCAATAAAGGGAAATTATTGTAAATGGTAAACTTAGTGAAAATACTTTAAAAAAATATGTAACAAAATTTTAGATTTGATAAACACTAATAGCTACTAATAGACTTCTAGTAGTCATATCTATCAAGATAGATACTAATAACATATCATTGATAGAACCTAAAATTTTGCTATATTTTGTAAATATTTTGATTTATTTTTATATGTTTAAAAATGCTCAAACAATAAATAATTTATGGGTAATTATAATTGGTGGCAATTTTAGGAATAATAATTAAGTATATAGCAACATTTTTAAAAAAATTACAAATATAAAAAAATCTATCAGTGATAGACTCTTATGGTAATAATAGACCAATATTTACAACATGGTCTATCAGTGATAGATTTCTATCATTGATAGACTTTGACAAACTTTGCTATTTTTTAAAAATGTTATATACTTAATTATTTTGAATCTAATTGCTATATTTGCAACTATTCCTAAATTTATATTTAATAATTAAATAAAATTTATGGACATTTTTAAAAATAGCAAAATACTGAAACTATTTACAAAATATAGCAAAATTCGTCCAACTCTCTATAACCAATTTCAAAAGTTTGCTATATTTTGTAAATATTTTCATTTTTTTTGTGTGTTATTCATAACAATTCTCCTAAAATAATTTACAGTAATTATTAATTAATAACAGTTTATTAATTAATTTATATTTTTACTTGGTTAATTTTCATAAATATAACAAAAGCCCATGAAACAATATGTTTTTCTAAATATTTCAGGTTTGCCCTTGTCGCTTTTGAATTTCGCACCTCTCCGATTTCTTTCTTTTCTTCTTATTCTGCAATTTTTCTTTTATATATTTTTTTAAATCATATCATTGTTCTACAATTATTATCATTCTTTTTCATTATACTTTTGCTATTATTATATTTTTGTTTTCAATCAATCATCAATCTTGTATTATTTTTTTTTCAATGTGTCCTGGACAGAGATGAACTATGCATGATTGTTTACCATAAGGCTTTTCAAAACCATAATTTATCATGAACTATTTGATCGTGTATCATGAACTACTTGATTGCGTATCATAAACTACACAACGATCATGTATCATCATCTAAATGATTGTTTACTATCGCTTTTTCAAAACCATAAACTAACAATCGTGCGTCATGAACTACGCAATCGTGTGTATCATTTTCTACACGATCAGGTATCATAATTATTTAGAAGAAGAATTACACGCTGCGTGTGGTCGATTAATCGCATGTTGATTAGAGCATTTTTTGTATTTCTCATTGTGAGACTGTGAGCTTTTTTCGTTTTCAAAATTGTTCTATACAATGTAAATACTTTTTTGATTTGTTATATTTGTTAAAAAAAACCCCTTTTTACTATTAATCTTTCATATATAAAAATATCCCACATGTATGAGTTGGGAAAGCCTCTCACTCCTACCGAAATAAACAGAAAAATATGTAAGAAATTAGAAGAGAGCAATAAAAACTTAGAACAAAGAATTTATATGAAAAACTCCCACCTTGGAGAAAGACCACAGGCAATAAAGAAATCTAGTACTATGTGAAAAATTGACACAATTACAAAGAACACTTTTAGCTCTCCCATCCCCAACTACAAGAATACTTTCGAAGCTTTAGACTACTGTCATCTTTTTTCCACTCTCCAACTATAGAATAAAAAATGGATTTAATTATTAGAGTTACATACTAAACTTAAAAGTGTTTCTAACTGTGACAATTGAAAACCAATGACGGCTTCTTTAATAGCTCAAACTTTCCTAAACTTTTTTAATGTAGGACAAGCTCATGACTTTTTTAAACCTTTTCAATGTAAGACAAGTTCATGACTTTCTTAAACCTTTTTTATGTGGGGCAAATACACTTCTAATATTTTACGGAAACCTCAATAATTTTTTCACCTTAGCAAGATATATTTGAAGAATCCACAGCTTCTCTACAACACCCATTGTCTTCACCAAGAATCATAATTCTCAACTTATATAATTATGACTCACTTCACCGTAAAGAGTATAATACATGGAATACCACCTCTCGGGTTTTTCTTTTTCTTTTTTTTTTTGTCGCACATCAATAAAACCCTTGCCGAGATTTATGGTGCAACTTCCGCCTACTTGGCTCATCTTTAAGTCCCTTTAGCCATCGACATAACTTCCACCACACACTTTGTATAACTGCCAAAGTCAATGCCCGTGTGCAAACTTGTAAAACTGTAAACGTCACATCTTTTATCATGGTAAAGCGAACATACCACACAGATGAATTTCGTCTTCTTCGGAGGTAGTCACTGTCTGCCCTAACAAGAAAGACAATGCAACATTTTATCCAAAGCCTTTTGACGAACTTGCTTTGTTTTTATGTGCTTAGATTGTTTTTCAAGATGTTGTGATACTCCTTGTTGGGGAAAAAACGTCACATTTCTACTGTAGGAAATAAGTAGAAAATAATAGAGAAATTAAAAGAAAGCAATAAAAATTGAAAACACAAAAATTTACGTAAAAAAATCCAACTTGGAGAAAAACCACAGACAAGAAAAAATTCCACTACATGAAAGATTGTTACCATCACAAAAAATAATTGTTATCTCTCGACCTCAATTTCAAGAACATTCTCTTAAGTCCTTTAACTACTCGTAGCTCTTTTCCACTCTCCAACTAGAGAATACAATAATAATAATAATAATAATAATAATAATAATAATAATAATAATAATAATCAGAGTCAGCGCACTAAACTTAAAATGTTTCTAACTAAGACAACTGGAAACAAAAGATTGCTCATTTTATAACCCACAACTTTCCTAAAATCAAGACAAACTCATGTGACTTTTTTAAACCTTTTCGATGTAGGAAAAGTCCATGACTTTTCTAAACCTTTTTTATGTGAGGAGATTGTACTTCTAATAGTTTGTGAAAAATTCCACAGTATTAAATAGCGTAACTTTTGTAAAACAAATTAGAATATTGAAGGTTTGATGAAATCTCATAGTAAAACCTATGAAACGAATAGGCCATGATAGTCATAGTATATAAAAGAAAAAATAAGTGTTTTCTAAATTTGAAGACTTATCATATATAATCTTTAAATTTGAGTTCTTTTGTATGGATGTCCCACCTTAGAAGGCCTAAATGTAATCTGACTCAATTTTAAGAAAGTATTTGTGTTTTAATGTCAGCTTAACGTCATATCGACATTAGGCATGCAGGTGGGAATTGTTCTTTCTTTCACTCCTTCAAGAATTAAGTCTTTCTACTCCTCGCTCCCTCTATTTTTACTTCACTCGCACTATTTTTACTTAAAGAGAGTGAATAACAATAATGTCGAGACTCGAGAGTTAATAATAAGGATCAAAAGCGAAGATGTATACTAACTTGAGCAAAGAGAGTGAGACTATCAAGAGTGAGAATCCTAAGTTTCTTGTAAAGACCAAAAGTAATGATGTGTAGTGAGTTGAGAGTTTCGTACACATATATGATTGACCGACCCAAAGTTGTTGAGGCTTTCGATCAAGCCACATAATTATTCAGTTCTCACACTAATTATATAGTATTTGAGTAGTAACGGGTTGATCCACAAAGAACCTAATGATAATTTTTTTCTTAAGATCCACTTGTTGTAAGGTAACCAACACTAGGGGTTGAATGAGAAGTATTAATTTAGATTGGCTTGAAGAAAAACACAAAGAACTATGATTGCGAAAGATTGTTGTTTGAAAGTTATCAATGCGACAAAAACACCTAGCCGAGGATTTATTTTAATTTACTTTTGACCAACAATTTTATTCATTGATTCATCATGCATATTGTATCCCTTGCAAACTATGAACAATTTCTTAGCCGACCATATCAGAGAAGCTAGAGTGATGTCCTACAATTCAAATTAATCTTTATGTTTAGATGATACATCTTAACACATGCAAATCAGTAAGCATTAGGATTTGGTTCAAAAACTAAGTGGATCAAACAAATTGGAATTGCCCTAATAGAACGCCTAATTAGAATTCAATCTTAAGCTAGTTAGACAAATGTCGTTAGATTAGAATTGCCAAATCAATGGACAATTCTAAATAGAATTAGACCTATAACAATTGATTAAATATTATAATTGGCAAATTATCAATATTTTCAAATACATCCAATCATAGTAACAAATTCAATGAAAGAATTCAATTGTCCAATAAGTTCAAAAGAGATAAAAATTCAAAACATTATAAGAGTGAAAATCAAAAAATAATTCTAACATCCCGAGCTAGATATGAGTACTTTAGCTACAATACATGATGGAAAACATCAATAATAATGTGAGAAAGTCTTCAATCTTAAGGTTCAAGAGAGTGCCAAGAGTGTATCTCAAAAATGTCATAAACTAAGTACAACGCTGTGATGCCATGTGTTTTGTGCATCCGTTTTTGTCTCAAGTTTGTAGCGTGGAGTGTCGTGCTATATGCCTAAATTCTCTCCATTCTGGCTTATGGTGCTGCGGCTAGTATTGTGGGATGCCATGCCTTCAACTTGTCAATAATCCATTCTCTGCTCCGTTCACGCTTTAAAACCTCTAATTAAACTCGCTTAGTCCAAAATGAACATTAACGCAAAAGATGACCTTAATTAAACTCTATACCTACAAAATCATGAAATAGAAACGTAAAAATATCAGAATGAACAATCCCGATTTAATCAGAATGAGATAGCGAATTTTCAACGCGATAAATAATTAAGTCGTAATTTAAATATTTTTTTTTGGGTTGAAAATGAGAGAAACAAAATTTTAAAAGATTAAATAGAAATTAAAAAATGGAACAATTTCTATTTTAAGCTAAAAATTTGAGTCAATTGTTACATAGAAATGTACAATTGATAAAAGACCAATCTCTTCTCCACACTTTTCTTTATCATTCACCTCTTTATTTTAATATAAATGACAGAGTCTATGACAAAAATATATACAACAAAAATAGTTTAAGCATTCCCAATTCTGCTAATCTCATTTTCTAACAATAAGAAAAAACCAAAAATAATTTGAAATTCATAGCTATTTCCATTTTCGGATATATGAAGCTAATAAAAAATTCTACATATTTTTATAAATGTTACTTCACAACTTTTAATTTATTTGTGCCAATTTGAACCTGTCAAAACTCTTTTTAACTTTAAAACATACATTAGAGGTTGACTTTATTTGATGTAAAATTCAAATATTTTAATTTCCTTAGACTTTTTCAAAAGAAAAATGGAGAACTAAATAGACAAAAACTAAAAGACAGAATGTATCCTAATCTAACATCTTTCATAATATAAAATTGGAAAAAAACTATCATTTTATTTAGGTCACTATATTTGGAAGGTGGAAGAATTTTAATTTTTGAATTCATATACTCAAGTGTTTTTGTTATCCATTAACACTTTTAATTATCATATTATATTTTTTTTAAATAAAAATTAGTAAAATTATTATAAATGGTAAAATGTGAAAAGTTTTAGTAGTGGACTTTGTATAAACAATATTAATAAATGTTTTAATGAATTTGTATAAAAAAGGAAAATGAAGAGTAAAATGAGGGATTAAAGGAAAATGGTATTTAGAAAGGTAAAGTGGAGAAGCAAATTAAAGGAAGGCGCGTAGAAGAATCAGAATATGGAAAAGTCGACGGCGGAGGGCGACGGAGTATGGTGGCCGGAGAACACGACGAAACAGAAATAAAAAGCAATCCAATCTAAAAGAAAAAAATGGAGTTTTATTTTTTGGTGGTAAATTAAATGGTATAATTTTACCTCCAAACCCTTTTTATTTTATTTTGTTTTGTTTTGTTTTTTGCTTTTCGAGATCTGGACAGAGTCAGAGTGTTTATACTTAATGAGTGGGCCAAATCTTAAAATCCCATCTACCTTTCACCCCTACTTTAATATCTCACTTTCATTCATTTCTGTTCCTTCAACCACTAAAAGTGTAGAACAAATAAATTCCAATATTCACTTTCAATTCCCAACCCTCTTTCACACTATATAACTCTACCTCCCTCCAACACAATAATAATACATAATGCCAATTCCTCACTTAAATTAACTATAACGCTAATTCAATCATCTCACTTTTACGAAATTAACTATGTCTAAACTTTCATTAAAGCCTCCTCCACCCATATTTCATTTTTTAAAGACTAATTTGTTTCATACTTTAATTATTAATCAAATTTTAAAACTTACATTTTCTTTTAGTTTTAAAAATTTGTCTTGTAGACTCTTGGTAAAGAAAAAAAAATAGATAACAAAGAAAGAAGTGAAAATAGTGTTTAGACTTAGTTTTCAAAAACCAAAACACAATTGGTTACCAAACCACTATTAATTTTTATTTTTTCTTTTACAATCTCACCAGATAAGTAAAGGGTTAAAGGGTTAAACTTTAAATTCAATGTTTGGTAATAGGAATTTATGTTAATGAAGGTTTGTTATTTGTATTAGTTAAAGATGATTAATTATTAATGTGTGATAAATGAGAGTATAATAAATAAGGAAGGTACAATGTGAAGAAGGGGCGAAACAATTCGGCTTTATGTTAATTAAAGAACGTGACCTCTTTTGTTTGCTTGTCTTTCTGTCCTTTTTTTTTTCCTCCAAATTTTCATTCATAGGTTTCTGTATGGTTGCGGTTCTTACTTGTTTTGTTGATATTCAACCATTTTCCATATTTTTTAAATTGCTTTCATTCATAAAATAAATTAATTTAGGAAGAAAATTGACTCGTTAAACGTAGTAAAATGAATCAACATATATATAAATATTATCTGCTAAGCATAGATAATAGTCTATTGCGTCTATCATGACACACAAATAGTAGACTATGATATTTTGTTATATGTTTTGTTAGCAATTTTATCATTTAAAATAATTTTTCATAGAAATTTGTGACAAACTCGAATAATAGTTATAAAGTTTTTTTTAAAGGAATTCACAAAGTTATAGTCTTTTAAATTGTCTATCTAATTTTGCAAGATTTAAAAGTTTCTTGCATACTCTCTCCTAGATTTGCCCTAAAAAATTTAAGAGAGGAGACACGACTTAGGCGAGAGATGCTAACATCCTACTTTTGGGTGACATTCAATGCATAGTAAAAACTTAAATTTCTCAATGCTTTGCTATGTATGTTTTAAGCTACTTATGCTTCTTATTTAAACTATACATGCTGTGTGACGCACATGCAAAGTAGTATACTCAAACTTAGCTTTATTTATTAAACAACATTTCACTACAAGAAAATGGGGGGTTTTAGGATGTTGCGACGAATGTCGGCAAACAAAACGTCGAGAAACTAGACCAATATTGATGCAGGTAACGTGACGTCGGCTTAGTCGCATAAGGTTGACGTCGTAATCCAACACGTCAGACCCCATCCGCCATTTTCATTTTTTAATTTATCATCAATTTTTCCCCAACGCAATGAAGAAGCACGTCGGGATGGTTGAATATATTATTTTTATTGGTGAGCATCCCCGACGCAATGGAGAAGCACATCGGAGAAGGTTGACATAAGTATCACCGTACATTATATTAATTTTCAAAGTAAATTTGAACATTTCAAATTACAACCAGTATAAATAAATCTCATTACCATTTACGAGCTATGAAGGGGACCTAATGGATCTACAGCTCACATGCTACAACGATATGAGATTAATTGGCTAACCTCATTAACCACATTAATCAATATTTGTTAATTGTGTGTACACTCCACTAAAGACTCACAGTTGAATTCTTCTCACGTAGATATATTTCTGTGTCCACGGATATAGACCAATAACAGCAAGTTAGTCATTCACAAGTGTTCGTAAAACCAACTGAGTCAAATTACTGTTTTACCCCTTGGGTTACTTCTAGTCCTTAAATACCAGTGCTCCTCTAATGAATAACTTATTTATGATTTAACCACTAAACAGAAACCCTCTCGTGCCATAGAGAGGGTAGGACCCTTTGTTCAAGTCCCAAAAACACCATTTAAGGGAACACTCATCTACTTACCCTAAAGTCGGGAAAGAATGAATTTCATCTTGTGTGATTATGTTTCCAGGTCTCTACTCGGTCTTGTCCCCAAAATGATAAGCATATTGAGTCGACAATCTGACCATTTTCACCAGTACAAATCAAAAGACAATCCCTAGCAAACATGAGTTCATAATACACTCAGGATTAAGACTAAGTTACCTAGATCATCCTAATGAAACAGAAATCCAACTAGTTAATGGAGTTACATCTAGTGGTTACTATTTCATAGCCTAATCTTATGCAAACTCATTGCAAAGGATACCTTCACTTGCATGTCACCTACACGAATGCGTTGGATCATTGTGTTTGTATCAAATACAAAGTGAGCTTTATCCATAGTGTTACCAAGATAAATTATCCAACCTTATCCCTATACTATAGACCCTTTAAGTTGTATCTCGGACATTGATCCCTGTGTCCCTACATACTATTCAAGACTCATCAATCAATTTAAGATTTTACTTTATTGGATTTAAGTTATTAAAACAAAACTAATAATATAACCAATAATATTTATTGAAATAATAACACTTTATTAATCACTGTCAATGAATTATATTTACTATCTACGAGTTTTAGGATATAAAACCCAACATTACTTAATTAAGATGTTGTTAATGTTAAGTTTGCATGGTAATAGTTAATGGTTCAAAGTTTTTAAATCATGTTTTGTTTCATACAACAAGTTTAAGGATGTGTGCATGGTGACGCGTGACAAAAAGTTTAGTGAGTGACAAATTTTAGAAATACATTTTGGGCAAACAATTACAACACATAGAAACCAAGTTTTGAAATCCTTTTCTTTCTTAGGCACTCATGTGGTAACAAGCCCTTAGGATATGAACCAACCAAACATCAAATTATTAGTTAAATTGTATTTAATAATTTTTATGTAATTTAATTTAATTAATTATTTTTTAGTTTTATCTTCTTTTTTTTTTAAATAACATTTAACATGATTAATCTAGTATTTTTTCACAATTCATTAGGGTTTTATTGGAAGACTATTTAAGCCGCGATTAGGTTGTTTATGAAAGTTTTTGGATAATTGAAGTTTGAGGGTTTTTTTATCAATAGAAATCCTCTGGTATATGACAAAGTCCCATCGCTAGCTTTTTGCACCATGGACATTAAGCTAAATTTGATCACTTTGTTTGTTGAGTTTTCGAACTTGTAATGAGGAACTAATTCTCCTTATTTATTGGTCTTTAATCAAAGGTAATCCAATTCTAGTCCTTTCTCTTGAATAGTGTTGTCAAATTTGGGGTTTTAGAATTTTATATTAGGGGTTCACCAATTGAATTCATAACTTTTAAATCCCTAGATTTTCATATCGGTATCAGAGCCCATAAATTAAAAACTCTTAATTTTCTCGTATCTCAGTACAACGTAACAAGGCTCGCATACAAATATTTGGAGAAGAAATAAAGGGTGAATTTGCTTATTTATTTATTTATTTATTACAATGTTACATTTCATGTCAATGTTATTGTTATGTTTGCCTACCCTTTTCTATGAATCCTTTCTTGTCAAATTTACGTAGAAAACGAGTTTTAATGAAACTATATGTTATATGGTGAATTCATTTAGTAATTATATTATTTATCTAGCAATTTGATTATTTTCCAATTAGGATTTTTGTAACAAACTTGACAAGTTGTCATTATATTATGTATCTATTTATATTGGTGTTAAACATAAAGTAACTAATTATACGAAAATTTAAAGACTAAAATAGAATCAAATTCAAAAATAAAGTTTAAACCATAAATTTATTTCGTTGAGTGAGATAATAGCACATATTCTTTTGTTTTTCTCATAAGCATTTATGCTTCTTGTGTTGAAGTAAATACCCTTATATCATGAACAAACAATTGTGATGTTTATATATAAATTTGAAGGACTATTAAGTTCTTCCTTGAGTCTTATTTTAATTCATAAAGTTCTGTAACAGTTCGCCATCTTATCAACTTTTTTTTTCATTATTTGGCCTCAAAGCATATAAGAATAATCATTGTATATAAACCACACCGCTTGTTATGACTTTTGGATGATGTAAACCAACTTCATTCTTGGGAATGTCATAACAGGAGAACTAATTATTAAAAGTAGGAATTAAAAAAATCGTTCCAATCAATCAAATTTATGCTCAAGTTCACTTTGAATTTTGTTAGAGAAATTAGAACAAATAGCATATTTTTAGTTTTGGTTTTGAATAATAGCAAAAAAATAAAAACAATATTGATTTTTTAACATATCAAAAATGTTCCTGAAAATATATATATATATACCACGAAATCCATGACAGACGAGAGAGATATTATAGAAAATTGGTCAATACGTTTATCTATATTTATATATATAGACTAAAAATTATGATTTTTTTTTTAGCTTGTATAGCTTGTGATGCTCTAGTTTGGTAAGGTATGTGTGGTGAATTGAATTTTTGGACATGATGTTGAACAATGTTGAACAATTATGGTTGTTGAAATTTGTGTAGTCATTAAAGAAAGTTAAGTCAATATACATGTTAGATTTATGTTGTCTACCTTGAGTTAAAAAAATTAGTCTTGGTAAATTTAATGAAGAGAGAGTATGAGGTAGCTATTTTTGTGTGACGTTTTTTTATTATTGAACAATGATATATTAAGGTACCATTGTGTTGCGTAGTGCAATTGGCAGAAAGTTTGGGATGAATCTTTTTCTTTTTATCATTTACAAAGTATTTGCATTAAATTATAATATCTAAAGGAGTGTTGAAGGACGTGGTTAAGAAATTCATGACCCCATGCTTTAAATACTATTTCTCAAAAATAGCATATTTGTGTTTAAATAAGTTGTATTACTTGTGGGGTTTAGTGTTGATGGCTAACTACATCTGTTTACATATTAGCTTCTTGTAAAAATGTGAGTATTTTAAATTGAGTATATGGTTGTTAAAAGTTAGATATCTTTTTTAGTGAAAGATTATCTTAAGAACCAATCAAATCTAGCTAGTTTGTTATCCTTCAAGAATCTATGCATTTTTCAAGAAATATTTATTTACAGCATTTGGGATGATGTTTTTGACTTTTGTTAACTATTAATTAATCCATTATTAATTTATTTTACTTTTAAATGTAATTTTGAAATTTGCTATTCGTATTTGTTACTCTATTTTGTTATAGGTTGAATTAAGGAAAAATGTCCATTTATGATTACTACAAAGTTTATGATTGTCCAAGTATCAAAAAGAGGAGGGCGAAGATCTCAAAGCTCTCATAGTGAATGCCAACGAGCAATTTGACTCGTGAAAGAGGTAGTAATGCCTCACTAAGTGCACCCATACAATGCAATCAACCTAAATGTTTCCTTTGACCTTTGCTGACACGCAGACAAGTCTTTGCGTAAAAATTCAAGAATATGAATGAGGAAACATGATTGTTGAAATAGAGGCATGCCAATATGATCTTACTCATCTTGATCACAACTATATCGGATATGAACTTAAGCTTCAACGTGGGTTGGGTCCAAAACTCCATCAATGTTGAAGTTATGTTTTTGCAATAAATGTGGATCTTTGGAAACATGTCACCAGAATCACACATCAACAAATGTATTGCTCAATATCTCTCCCCAAGTAGAATTATTCAATATGAGAGATTTAAAAATCTAGTTTGTCTATCAATATTAGTTTGTGGGACATTTCATTTAAAGACACATCGCATCGCATTTAGTGTAGGTCCAGGGCTTGAGCCCCTTTCGATCAATTGTATGCTCTATCTATATATATAACTAAAAGATTATTTTAGTCCTTTTTAGACGAAATTTCAAGCTCCAACTTTTCACATGTTTTTAAGATTATTTTTACTAAGTTACAAAACCTTCCTCAATAAAATTTTTGAAACTCCCTTTAAATTTAAGGAAAATTGACAAAATACTTACATCGTAAAATTTTGTAGTTTTTGTCGTGAAGTATATTAAATACTTGGATTACATTTTAGTGGTATATGCACATACTTTTAAAAAAACATTTAATCGATCTCTCATTGACAATCTCCGACCCACCTTGATCTTAAATTATACAAATTATGATCGAAAAGATTTAAAAATTTAGCCTAATTCAAAAATAATATTTCACAAATGTCATGATCTTGGAATATATTACATTAGCTGATTTTTTGTAAAAAATTGAGAAAAAGTTAACTTTGTATCACAATATCTCTTTTATTAAATATAAGTTATCGGTAAAAGAAGCATACTAGTCACATATACAGTTTTTGTGACGTGTTTGTGCCCGTTTCACGTTGGGTGCATCCAATTTGAACCATAGTGAAAGCAATGTACCAATAAAAAGAAATTCTACAAAAATTACCAACCAAATTGAAGAAGAAGATTGCCAAATGGAAGGGATTGTGAGAAAATATTGCTTGAATATTTTTTTCTTTAAATATTTTTTAAATGTCGTTTTAAAAAAACAAAAACAAAAATGGATCAACTTAATACAAGGATCTATATGACATTTGAGCCTAACTTACTTTTGAAATACTTATGTTTACAATTCATGAAAAAATGGTAGGCTTAGGCTATTAGTGTAGTTGGGCCTATTAAGATAGGCTAATAGTGACCCTTTTTAAAGTTCACATGAAGAGGATGTAAAATTGTTACACTTTAGAAAAATTTATGATTTTAATTAATATGAGATATTTGCATTGAAATTATCATGTCTTCTATGCAATCTAAAAAGGTTACGAGGAGGAACATTTGATTTTCCCTTTTGCCCTCTTTTAGTGTTTGGCTATTGAGTTATAAGGTAATTTTACATTAAAATCATTAAATAAAAAATATCCTACTTGAACTCCATGTTATTTTGTTTTTTTTTTATAAAAATCTTCTGTTTAATCTTTCATGGTTGTTTTTCTAAAAGAAAGATTAAAGAAAACTCCTATTTAATCTTCACATTGATTTTTAAAAACAGATATTGGTCATCACACTAACTGATTCAAAATAAATTACCTTCTTTTTTTTTTTTTCTATTTTAAGATATTTATTATTATTCTTATTTAATTTTCACATTAGATTATCTCTTTTCCTTCTAAAAACTTCCTCCTTGGTTGTCGGTGATGGACGAAATTGTTTTGTTTGGCAGGATTGTGGCAGCTTGATGGGCCTATTTAATTAGCTCGCTACGATGATCGTGGTATGCTGCGGGTTCGAAGAATGCTCATTTTTTGAAGTTCCTAGAGGCAGATGGGTCGTGGTGTTGGCCTTGTGTTTCATCACAGCTGCTGGAAATAGAGCGGGATGTTCATGGTGTTCGTTCTCGTGTGAAGTAGGAAGATATAGTTGGGTTTGGGAACCAAGGGTCCGGTGAGTTTTCTTTGAAGAATGTGTAGGAAGATTTGTTTTCTAGGCATCCTAGAGTTTGTTGGACAAGTCTTTTCTGGTTTCGGGGCAATGTTTGTCGTCACTCATTGAGATCATTTGTTCTTTAAGTGTGAGTTTAGCCATCGCTAGGTGTAGGGTGAGATTATGGGTTTGATAGTACTTCTCATAGGGGGTTGAGTTGCATTTGATTTCTCAAATTGGGTTGTTGTGACACACATCGTTGTCTTGTAATGCTTTTATGATTGTGCGACTTCTTGTTTTTCTCGTTCATCCTCATGTTGCTTGATGGCTTAAGGATGTTACTAATTTGTTTTAGTGGGTTTGTTTTTTGACTTGTTCCCTTTTCTTGTTTTGTTTTCTTTTATTTGTTTTCTGTCTTTCTTGACTATGCTTCACGATACGAGAGCACAACGCTTAAAAAACTAAACAACTTTATTACTTCGATAACCAAATTAGTACAATTATAAGAAAAATACTTCAAAACTTCAAGCTGCTAAACTTAAACTCTAACGCCTTGCCCAACTCTTAATGCATGACACAAAGTAGCGGCTCACCTTCTCTACGCAGCCTCCTCGCTTCGCTTAGCTGAGGAAGAGAAAACTTAAAACGTAAGTCTACCGCTTAGTGAGTGACATTTTAGGGAAAACCTTTGAGGAATACAAGTACATATGCGTAAATTCATTTTACAAGATCAACTTGACTACACCTCATCATGCGCTAAAAACAATAAACACCACATTAACCCCTACTTATTCTTTTTGCCACGAGTTCTCCATGCATAGACTACTGTGATGATTCGTATCATCATCAACATCCATGTTTAATTCAAGTTGCTCTGACGGTCACCTTGAATGCGAACCTCTCAACGCATCCGACTACCTTTTCGTCATGCAGACCACTCAACGCATGGTTGTCTTGACTCTTATGTGCACATAATAGCTAGCTAGTGATAGGAATAAAGCTAATGATTTACTCTCATACAAGCAATTCATTCAAGCAACATAAAATGAAATACTTTAACTTGGAAACATACTTTCAAACGATCATACTTTTCTTATAAATCATAGACACGATTACAACATGCATTGTTCTATACAGAGCATAACATGACTTGAAAGATAAGCTTTAGAAATCTTCATTCTTTCTTCGGAAGGGTCACTCACAAAAACTATAAGTTCTCTCCTAACCCCCTTCTTAATTCATTCTTCTTCTCCTTGCCTAGCGATTTCTTGGTAGAGCTTCAACCCTCATAATTCCTTATAACTTACCTTTGATCCCACAAAGCCTATAATTTATTCTAATCCTAAACTGGATCAGTCATCCTTAAACTTATTTTAGCTTGCCAGCTCCTGCTTAGTGCCTTACACTTGTAGATTTAATATTTCCTCCAAGCATGCTTATCTCAAGCTTAAGACATGTTAAGCTGACTAATCTTTCAAGTTTAACACTTAACCAACTCCTCTTTGTGTAGCTCTTCCTTGCCAAACTTTAAAGCACAATCCATACTTTCCTTCTCACGTTATTTTGTCTTAGCACATCGCCTAGCTTTATTACGCGTACTTTCTTTCCTTGTGTCGCCTAGCCAGGACACATGCTTCTTCCTCAGAACGTAGTACTTATACTTAAGTAATTTTTTTTTTTACAGTTTCCTTCTTCATAATCTCTCTACTCCAAAACACGGCTTCATAAGCTTGATAGGAGATCTTGATCCTTGGAATCAAATGGTCATTTCTTAGTAAAATCTTTGGTCAAGCATCTTCAAATTTCCTTGGAAAAAGCATTTGGGAAGTCCAAAAGCCCATGATGAGTTAACATTTTAATTTGGATTATGATTTACAGAACTCTTAATAGTTTAGAGGTGATGCAAAAGAAGCTTGCTAATTAATGTTTGTCTCTTTCAGTTTGTCCTTTTTGTATGGTTGCAAAGGAAGCTTCACAACACTTATTTTTTTATGCTCTTATTCGGCCTCATGTTGGTTCATCCTTTTTGCTCACTATAATGTTTGTGGTATTTTTGGATGTTCATTCAAAGATAATGTAATGTAGATTCTAATGGGTCTAGTTCTGAAATCAATGCCTAAAATCCTCAGTGCGACATAAGCCTTATTGTCAAAATTATGGATGGAAAGAAATCAAATAATTTTTCAAAACAAAGCTTGTTAGATAAGGGTTCTTGTGGAGTAGTCAGCACAGATGTCTGCTTCCTTGTGGTATTCTTTCTATAAAGAGTTCAAAAACTATTCATTGCAAGACATTAGTCTCAATTGGTCATATCTTTCGTTCAGATGGATTATAATTTATGTGTCTTGTATTCTTTTTGTTTTTGTCTATGTTTTGAGTTGAGAGGTGGATGATCTTTGTAATAGGGACTTTCTTTTTTATTTTATCTAAAGATGTGATGAGGGAGCTAAGGGGTGTTGTGAGGCCCTAATCCAAAAGGGAGTCCTATTGAAAAGGAACTCCATTGAAATATGTTATTTTGACCAAGTATAAAAAGAGGCATCCTCCGAAGAAGGATGCGGTTGGATAACATGTGATGTGAAGAGGAGTTTTTCAGTTTAAGAGTCATCATGTGGAAGTAAGTAACGCTTTGAGGTTGTTGGTGAAGAAGAAGCTTGCATTTAGCGCCAAGGACTAAGTGATTGGGGTAGCAGTGTAAAGAGAAGTACCTACACTGAGAGTGTGACAATGAGGTAGTTATTCGGTTGAGGTGACTAGACGGTCTTTTGGGGGAAGTAAATTTTTGTTGTTTCCTGAGAAGAGTCAAGCGATTTAAAGAAGTTTAGCTTTCCAAGAGGATAAGGTGGACGTCTTAAAGGAAGTGTCTATTCATAACTGACGTTTAGACTATGTGTCAAGTTGAAGTTGGCTGCGTAGCACAGCGAAACAGTAAGTTAACTCGTATAAAGCGAGAAAGTGACCATTGGATGTGAAAGGTCACTATAAATAGGACCAAAGTCCATAAGGAAATGACAGAAAATGTTAAACGTTTATTGAGTTGTTGAGAGAAGGTTTTGGAATATTGAAAAGCCGATTGAGGAAAACCACTAGGCAAGTAGAGGAAGCCGGAAGCCAAAGGAAGGAAGAGCTTAGACTAAGTGTTGTTGTGAGTGATCCTTATAAACAAATGTTTATTTTGTGAATGATTTCACATCTTTTTAAGTGAATGCATGCTGTTTATCACAGAAACGTTGAAACGTTGTAATTATGATATTTTCAAACGAAGAAAGTATTTTATGAATGTTGTATGAAAATCTTTCTTTTGTAATCCTTTAGTTGATGCTTGTTGTATCATATTAGCATTAGGTGTTCAATGTGATCTGTTGAGCTAATGTCTTTTATTTGATGTTGGTTTTGTTTGGGTAACGAGTAATGGTGATTGATCTATCGCAAGACGATGATGGAAATCTTAGGTCTATCGCGAGATGCTGGTGAAGTGAATCTCAGGTCCAGGCAATGAGATGCTGGTGAATGTGAATCCTAGATTTAGGCAAGGAATGAAATATGAGATGCTGGTGAAAGCGAATCCCAGGTCTATAGCGTGACACTGGTGCGATGAATCCCAAGTCTGAGATGAGATTGAATGTTATGAGACACTGATAAAAATTCCAAGTCTATCGCAAGACACTGGTGGAAATCCCAAGTTTAACGTGTGATGCTAGTGAAGTGAATCCTAAGTCTAGGCGGGTAAATGTGGGTGAAGTGAATCCCAAGTCTAGGTGATTAGATGTGGATGGGAGAATCCTAGGTTTTAGCAGTAAATGGTGAATGTTTGTTGAACTGAAATGCGTAGAACTCTTACGCTCGTTGTTTTGTAATTTGTATTGAGAACTTTAATTGATGCTAGTGAAATGAATCCCAAGTCTAAGTGATTATATGTGGATGGGAGAATCCCAAGTCTCAAAGGTGAATGGTGAATGTTTGTTGAACTGAAATGCGTAAAACTATTACACTAGTTTTGTAATTTGTATTGAGAACTTGAGTTGATGAGGTGAACTTTTTGTGTTCATGTGATTAGGTTGTTGTTATTGAAACTATTGTATTCTCCAAAAAGGTATTTCCTAAATCCATCATTTAATAAGTCTTTGACTTATGTTTTAAGTTTTCCTTTCCTAGGTTGTCAAGTGTTGAAGCCAAGCAAAGCATGGTTGAGGCTTAAACCCTTCCTAGGTTGG
The DNA here is from genome assembly GCA_025688845.1 of Cucumis hystrix. NCBI lineage: Eukaryota > Viridiplantae > Streptophyta > Magnoliopsida > Cucurbitales > Cucurbitaceae > Cucumis > Cucumis hystrix. The sequence continues at coordinate 7,571,990 of CM046894.1, read as the reverse complement.
GTTATTATGTAAACTTGTGCGTCGAACAAGCCGTGTCATTCCATTTTGTGTTTAAGAAGTCGTGGATAAGAACTTCGCTCCTTAACGCCAGGAGCTATAACTCATATCAAAGAAAGGTCATTTGACGCATCACGGTTGGTGAGGCCAAAGACGATGAGTGTTAAAGGACTGAGCTAGGGAAAGGAAGCCCTGAAGGTTATCCCTAAAATGGTTGTTGGGCGACCGAGAAGAAGGATGAAAACAGGGTCCTTACACCTCTAGATACCTTGTCGTAAAGAGCAGAATTTTAGCAGATGAAGGAAGGCATGTGGATCAAAACATAGGTTTTATTTATATGTCTTACGAGAAAATGAATGTAACTGTTAAGTGTGAACTTTGTGTAAAGGTTAAGTTAAATAAAAGAAGAAGTTATGTTTATGACGCTGCTTATCAATTGTACTTACTACTTAGTAAATGAATTTGTGTTATGGCAAAAGTACTACGCGATGGAGAAAGTCTTAGGGTTACACATTTTTCATTGCGATGAGTAAGCCTCTAAGATTCGAGGTGAAGCTTTGCAACGAGGCAAGTTGAAGTGAGTTGTTTCACTAAGTGTCATCGCGTCATCTCACGGTGAGAATCTGGTCGTAGGAAGTGGCGTTTGGGGCGGGCGTGACAGATGTCAACCTAGTTGAGATGCTTGGGTGCACCTACTGTTCCTACACCATGGTTGTTTGTTGTATTTTGTTCAATCTTTTCATTATATCAATGAAAATTTCTTTTCTGTTTAAAAAAAATGAAGACACTAAAATTGTGTTGAAGACCATTCTTGAATTTTCGAAAAAAGGAACAATAAAGCTAAGAGGTGATGTGAAGGAAAGAGGAGTAATATTTCTTATTTATGGTGGGGAGACCGACAATTTCATTCATCACGAGATAACAGATGAATTGGCATTACCAATCATAGAAAAAACAAGGTTTGGGGTAACCATTTGAGACAAAAATAATAGTCAACGGACGTGGTATTTGCAAGAGGGTGAAAATGAGGCCACGAGAGTTAACAATGAAGTCAAAATTCAACAATAGAATCTAGAAAATTTGGGAGTCTAATTTTCTAAAATTCTGAAGCTGATGGATCACATTTTCAGGAGTCCAAAATTTGATGCTAAGAAAAAATTATTTTAATTAATGTTTAAAAGAATATTGTGAGAAAATTTTCTTCAATAGAGTTTAATTGATGGAATAGTCTCCACTTATTTTATAAGATTATTGCTTGAAATATTGGAGTAACAAGGGTAAAACGAGTGTTGTGGGTTCTAACAGTTTTCGCATACCATTTTTTTTTTTGTGATTTTATTTTAAAAAAATGTTTACTTAATTTCAGTGTCCAACCACACCCTAAAAAATATTTGTGTTTTGTAATGAAGATTGTCCCCATGAGACAACGTCGAGTGATCGACATCTTCAAAATGTTTTAATTCTAAAATAAATAGAAAAAAGACATTTTTAACACATTGCTTGAAATATTAGAGTAATAAGGATAAAATAAGGTATTGATTTTTAAAAAAAATTAAAGAATATTTTTAATTCAAGATTTGAAATTTAGTCATCGTTTTCAAAACAGTCATGTAATGTTCTAACTGATTTCGCATACCATTTTTTTTATCTTTTTATTTAAAATTTGTTTACTTTGTTTCAATGTCCAATCAACCCTAAAAAATTGACAAACTTTTTGATGATATCGATCACTCCACCGTGTGTCGAGCACGAGGCAACAATCTTCATGACAAAACACAAATGAGTATTCTCAAGAACTCAAAAGAACTTACTAAAAATTATCCAAAAGCTTGTGGAAATTGGTCACCTTTGCTAAACAGCACACTAACGAGTATCCCTCGTCGAAAATTCAAGGTCGTCACCAAAAGTTTGCCTAACAACGTCTAAATTTCATTCCTAATCGGCTGGACAGTAGCTAACTCCTTCAAAATACTCAGATATGTAGGAAAAAACAAATGTTGATCATAGTTGTGCCGTGTCGAAACACTGCCCTAAAAGCAATTCGGCGCGACCTCGGTGCTAAATCGCTTATGCCGGTTGCTCCCCAAGGTTAACACAACTTTCCTAACTCATGCGTGCACTTGCCGTAGTTAAGAATGGAATCAAAAGGAAAATGATTGCTCAGAGGAAAAACTAGGGTTTTTGGCAAGAAGAAAACTTAACGCCCTCTCAACTTTCTTTACGCAGTATATATATATATACATATAGAAAGAATAATTATTAGAATTACAAAATAAATTAAATAATAATAATTATCAATTTCCAATTGAAATACCAATTAGAAAACACTACAATGATGGTCATTCCCAACAATCCCCACGAATGATTATCATTGCATTCTAGTTAAAACAGTAAGGAAGAATTTTCTCTGAGCAAAGAAAAAATAGTATAAACTTAAACATCAATATCTTTCGATTTGAATTGATGCGTAGTGAGGTGGGGCAACAATCCAAATCATCGAAAGTAAGTTAATTGCCTTTGAACTTTCGATAACAACGGTTGAGACCCCCACAACACGTTTTACTTCTTAAATTTCCATTGATTCCGTAATAACGTCTATCACAATAGACCACTCAAAATTGTGCTATTTAAGGCCATGCACATACAAACTCGGGTCAACTTGAAAGCTTTAGAAAAAGATCCTTAAACTTTTCATAGAAGGCGGCCACACTTTCACAATCACATTTATTGCTCCATCAATTCTATCACAATAGACCACTCAAAACTGAGCTATGAAGGCTTCATATCTAGTCCATATCAAGACCAACTTCATCAAGTTTGTCAAAGACAAACCACTCAAAACTGAGCTATGAAGATTTTCCAATTATCCATCAAGTCCATACCAGGACCACCCAAAGAAGGGCTATAGAATTTTTTTAAAGGTTTTAATTTCATCCATCAAATCCATTTAAGGATTGCCCACACGTGGCTATGGACCATCAAGCCTACAGCAGTAGACCGCCCAAATAAGGGGCTACAGACCATCAAGTCTATCGCAATAGACCACCCAAATAAAGGGCTATGGACCATCATATGTTTGAATCTCATACTTGTTGAAAATCCTAGAATTACTCTCCTTGTTAGGCCTTTGGAGAGATGATTAACAAAGTTCCTCATACCTTACATACTTCGAGAAGATAATTCTTTCATTCAACTATCATTTCACAACTTCATATTCAGGGGAATATGCCTTCTATTGCCATAACATACTATTCTTGGCAATTTCTATAACAGGGTATGAATCTCAATAAAATTATACCGGTATAGAGCCCCCCCACAATGAGACATCTCTCATTAGGCTTCTATATCATTCATACTCATGTCCCCATACGATGGTACATATTTCATTAAGAACACGTATCCACTGGTAAGGCTTACTTCGTCATTCTAAGTTACTTGGTTTGCATACATTACCTCTCTAGGTATGGTAGACAATAATTAAAACGCAAACCAAAATCTACTGTAACCTTAAGATATCTTAATAAATAACGAAGAGCAGTAAAATAATCTTAATCGGGATTTTGTGTATACATGTACTCAATCTTCTTACAACATATGCAATAACACATCTTGTACAGTATATCAAAACATAGTACTTTCTATAATCCTTGCATATTCAGATTCAGAAACACTATCTCATTTATATTCCATAAGGCTCATACTAGCATCATAAGATGTTCTTAATAGAGCATCATTAAAATATCAAATCTCTTTAATAGCATTCAATGTGTGATTGACATAAATCAAAACATTCTCAATAATACTCAGTGCATCACATTTTTAGTCTCACATAAATCTTTCACTTCAAAATGTGATAACTTTATAGCATTACTAACATTTATGTTTATATCACATAAATTACACCAATATACAAACATATAGTTACACAATCAACTCCAAGCAATTTTTAGTAAACACATATATCAACAATTCACTTCACAAGACATTGTTTACTAAATTGTTGTTAAAGTTTTTCTCATTAAACTTTTAGAAACTAGTTAAAGACCATAAAGAAATTTGACTCTTCCAAGTTATCATTGAGGAATATCGTCTTTACATACACTTGATGTATTAGAAGATCACATACAGCTACAAAAGCTTTTAAGATGCTCTATGGTTGCTAATTTAGTCATACGAGAACAAGAATCAAAACATTCAAAATTCCACGTTTGATTCACAATATTTTTCATAAGTCTAAAGTTGCACCTATGTACTTATGATCAGTTTCTTTATCTAATGTGGGACTTTGGTTGCATTTCCAACGATTCTCCCCTTGAACAAAGTTCCAACTGAACCTCCCCTAAAATAGACACTTATCCATTTAACTCTATCTAGCTAGGTTAACTCCTCCTCTCTAGAACATATTGCTTGTTCAATAGAGCTCAACCATGGATAACAACATTACTACTTTTAAGGTTCCACTACACCTTTGTTCGACTTGAGGATTATATTAACTAGGCTAAACCAAGGACGACATGAATATGATACCACTTTTAGGGATAAATTAGGGTATAAGTCCTTGTGCCTTATAAGATATCACATATTTGATAGCTTAGACATTATCTTAAACTTACATAAAATCTTATGAGCTTCATAAACAATGAATTTGCATATTTTCATACTACTAGCCAACTTTAGTACTATGCAAATGATTTTGTATATAAACTTTGTCAAATATAACATACATGATAAATATTTCTACTCATCTAACATGCTAATAAACATGTTCAAGTAGATCACAATAGTGTCTCAATATTCACAAATTGATTTATCATTTAAACTTATAAATCTATATGCGATACTACTGTGAGCATAATAAATAAACATAGTCAAAAGTTTTTAATCATACTAAAGATTTCTTGAACACAAGATATGATACTTTAGTTTGACACCCCACTCTTCCAAATATTTAGGTGCATAACATATCCAAAGTTCAACAGTGCCATGCATTTTGTTAATAACTCAAATTTATCACAATGGCATTCCATTTATACTATTAATAGCAATACAATAACTATGAACCAATATGCTTGCCAATAAATATTTAACATAAACTTATCAAACATATATTGAATATCATGCTCAAATATAGCTATGATATAAAATTGGCTAAATTCTTAGACCATTTATACAAATTAAATTTGTGAAACACAAACCTATGTAAAGTTCATTCAAGCTTAGCCATAAAAGGCTCAATTGTATAGATTCATATTTGTAAAATCATTACCCATCAAAATATATTCACAAGAAAATTTCAATACCATTCTTATCCAAATTAACAATATTTGGAAAATTATAGATATGGTAAGCCGAAAACTTTCAACTTTCTATCACATAGTGAAAACTCAAATGTTTACTAATTTATTTGGATCATTAATATAATTTCTAATTTATTATGTCCAAATATTCACAACTAAATGTGTCACATAATGTCAATTAATCAAAACTTCAAGATTTGTCATGCATTAAATATTTCAATTCTGTAATGCATAATAAATTATCATTTACTAGTTAAATAAATAGTAACATACCAAAATAAACAATAATTTTAGCAAATTACTCCAAAGATTTAGCCCACAAGATATTCGTCAATAGTTGAACCAAAAAAAAAAAAAAATTTAACACACCAGAGAATGACACGATCATAAACTCAATTGCAACCAATCACAAATCTCACCAAAAACACGAAATCGATCACCAATTGTAGATTCACTATCTTCAGAAACGTAAGACACATACAAGATCATTTGATATCAACAAATAATACTAATTGAAAACAAATGCATCCCTCCAATAAAAAATCAATTTAAGTGTGATTCAACCAAAGGATTAATCTATGTTTGGAAATTCCAGATTTATAAACAAAAGTCAAAGCAGATCCTCCAGTTGTAAAATATCAGTCCATCCGATTGGATATCAATGATCATCATCTATATCTATTATATGGAATCCCTACATCTCCTAATTTATTTCAATTTCAAACACAGAAGAAATGAAATTTGATTTGGCGGTTCACGCAAATACATAATTTTCTTTTACTTTTTTTTTTTTTTTGATTCGATTCATAAATTAGAAACAACAATCACCTGCTAATGCTATGCTCTGCTGCTGATGAATCGTTCTTCGGATTCTGTGTTGCTGCCATTGGTCATTGTGCAGCTTTCCTTTTTCGCCGTCGTTTTCAGTCAACAAATTCTTGAGAAAAACTCAGTCCACGGATCGTCGTCGCGAAAGCATCTGCTCAAGGAAACCCTTTTTAAGATCGAATTGATCCAAAACGCAATGCCGTTTTTCATCCTCATTTGGTGGATTGAACGAATCACTCTTGAAAAATTGGATCAATAAAGTGGAAACCCTATTTGATCAACATTTGAAAAAGTTTATTTTGCTTTTAGATTGTAGGAAAAAACAAATGTTGATCATAGTTGTGCCGTGTCGAAACACTGCCCTAAAAGCAATTCGGCGCGACCTCGGTGCTAAATCGCTTATGCCGGTTGCTCCTCAAGGTTAATACAACTTTCCTAACTCATGCGTGCACTTGTCGTAGTTAAGAATGGAATCAAAAGGAAAAGGATTGCTCAGAGGAAAAACTAGAGTTTTTGGCAAGAAAAAACTTAACTCCCTCTCAACTTTCTTTACGCAATATATATATATACATATAGAAAGAATAATTATTAGAATTACAAAATAAATTAAATAATAATAATTATCAATTTCCAATTGAAATATCAATTAGAAAACAATACAATGATGGTCATTCTCAACAGGTTATTATTATTCTGTGCATTATATGAGTGCGAGAAAGAGGACATTTAACCGATGTATTTACATCCTGAAAGGAGAGTAAGTACGGGAATGCACTGAGAGGTGACAACCTTAATAATAGATTAAATTGCTTAAATCGCATCAAAGTATCAAGTCAGTAGCTAGATACTTCTGTTCTTTAATTTAAGTTTCTTTGTTATCTCGCCAAAAAGGAGAACTCTACTATCCATATCATAACCCCTTGAACACCTTGCACCGCCAAGCACCATCGTGTAAATAGATAGGAAAAGTAATATTCTTTATGCTACCAACTATGATTTTCTATTTACTGCACGATTATGCATGAGTTATGAAAACAAAAAGAGGTAAGGAACATTTTCCTGTGTTCGACCCTGGATCATCGAGGTAAACCTACTATTTGCTTGCACTTGGGCGAACTGTAGGAAAATTGTATTCAACAAGAACTTAAGTATTATGCAAGGAAGAGGTACATAGTGAGCATTCTGCATGCTATGATCATGACTTATGACTCATCACCCAAAATCAAAGCATGCTATATAGAGAATTACGGTGAGCGCAAAACGTGTGATGACCTGGTTCAGTGATGTGACTGAGGTGTTTGTACCTCCACATGAGGCTATATATTGATCTTATACTGGAGGACCTGAGATTGTTGAGCAAGCTCCCTAGCAGTCTACTAAAGCTCGGGTGACATGTGAGTGTACTCAACCTTTACAATGCCTGGAGGTGAAGTTGGATCACATGGAGTCATCTTTTATAGTTAAGTTAACGACCATAAAGGAGATGTTGACAGTGTTACTCAAGGTATGTTGTTTTTCAATTTCTTTTGTTTATTTTTTTATTACATTGTTATATGCATATCTTCCATAGAGGAAGTCGGTGGAGAGGCAACAATTTTATGGCGGTGGTAAAGGCCCGTCATTTGTCGCACCACTTTTTGGCCCACCAGTTCATGACCTGGTAGGTCATTACGTAGATGTCCTTGATCTATAGATTGATAACCAAGCACTTGATAATGTTGTGGGAGCATTGACCAATAAAGATCCTTATGCCGATATTATTCTCATTGATATATCTTCAGAGGGTGAGGATGACCAATAACCATCAGCTCATACTATGCTAAAGTCTAAAGATGAGATAGATATTATTATCACTCCACTCATTGTGGTTTACTGTAGACTGAATGGATATTATATTTATTTATTTGATATTTGCATTCTATCGAGCTCGACAACGAAGTAATATCGTTGTCTTAGGAGGCGGATGTGGTACCTAAGGAAAGGATCATGAGGAACAGAAGGGTACCATGGAAGCTAAGGAGTCCAATTATCAAACATGTAGTAGAAAAGAAGAGGAGTATGAGAGTAAAGCCATACGATTCGTGGCTAAGATCTCGATGAAGTTCAATAAACAACTCTCGACATATCAAGCTTAGAAGAAGTGAATAAACGAGCTTAAAAAGACTTTTTGTAACTCACAAACACTTACGTGGTTCATGGACCTACCACATTTACTGTCTCAGTCACTATAAATAATTTTTAGATTTCATGTGTTGCAGATGATTGACACTTTGTTTCTGTCCCTTAGAAAAACTACTGGACAATATCGATCTTTTGCACATCAAGAAGGATTTCATTACAGTGATAGAATGATAATGGTTAGTACAGTTTATTCATATTTTTTGTGTCGTTGGTTCTATTTTTCCATTGCAGAATTTTCTTATTTTATTTTGTGGTTATTCCTTTGAAAAACTTTCTTAGGTGTAGCCCAAATTTGTATGAGAAGATAAAGAGGAGCACTAATTCGATAGATGTGGAAGACACTTGGCTGAAGGATGCGACTATATTAAAGTACATGATAGGGAAGCTGCCAGACTACAACAAGGCTTGGATAGATGTTGACTAAATCTACATGTCGTACAACATCAGGAACTGTCATTGGATTCTGATCATGTTGGACATGGTTGAAGGATGTATCATGATATGTGATTCGTTCAACGAACTAACACCTGATCTCGAATTGTCAAAGGACTTGAACAACATGAGGTGCATAATCCCAAATCTACTGTATAGGGGTGAAGTATTTATTCTAAAGCTGAATTTGCTTGGAACAACATGGCCCTCATATCACGTCCGTTGACTATGGTATTTATTATACTAAAGTTTTTTAATATGATGTCACCCGTGGCTCATTACATACACTTAAACCAGATAATATCTCTCTGTTTTGTCGTCAACTAACCGTTTAATTATTGGCCATGGAGTCTTTTTGTAATATTACTTTGAACTTTAATTAAAGTAATTTCAAATAGTACATTGATTATTAAAATTTTAACTTTTTTATTGTATCTTGGGACTTGTATAGCCCAATATTTTAACATAACATATTAAGTAATCTGTTTTAAATCTCTAGCCAATTGTTGGCAAGGAATTACCAAAATTTAACTATTAAAATCATTCTATTTAAAATTTGACAGAAGATTCATCGAGATTTAATTCTTAGATTAATTCTATTTTAAATGCCCGAGATTCATCGAGTTGAATTATTATAACCATTTTGTTTTAAATCTCGAGCCATTTGTTGTCCAAGATTTACAGAGATTAATTCTTAGACAACATTCTGTTTAGAATCTCGGACCACTTGTTGACTAAGATTCATCGAGATTTAATTCTTAGAAGCATTATATTTTAAATCCCGGGCAACTTTCACAGAGTTTAATTATTATAATCATAATGTTTTAAATCTGAAGCCATTTGTTGCTCGAGATTCACCAAGATTTAATTCTTAGAAAACATTTTGTTTCAAATCTCAAGCCACTTGTTGCCTGAGATTCACCAAGATTTAATTCTTAGAATCACTCTATCATTCTATTTTAAATCTTAGGCAACTTTGCTACCCGAGATTTACTGAGTTGAATTCTTTGCACCATTCTGTTTTAAATCTCGAGTCATTTACTGTCTGAGCCTACCATAGTTAAATGAACAAAGAATCTATTTTAAATCTCGGGCCTTCACATTAATGTCAACATCGGAATCTGATGACATCTCCACGTCAAATGCATTCTCATTCTCATTAACATCATAATCTAATGACTTTACATGTTCCATACTAACCAACCTGTCACATCCTGATCCACAAAACAACCCAAACGCATGAAAAAATGTGAATAGAACGTGATTTAGCTTAAAACTTTGGAACCGATCTTATCGTCTAGCTTGTTCTTCTCTAAAACGTAAAATTTCAAAACTCTTAACCAGATTTTAAATTCTTATACTCAAATTAGAAATGGGTCTCACAATTCTCCCCTTCTTAAGAAATTTCATCCTCGAAATTTAAACAACAAGACAATAACATTTTTAAAAAATTACTTTTATTACTTAATTTTTGGAATTACAGTCTTATAACATTAAAATTACAGCTTTCTTGTTCTTCCGACTTTATTTTTCTCCTTTCTCGCTTAAGTCAGAACTTAATCTTTTAATCCCAAACTCTTTTTTACTCGCATGGCTGCATCTAATAGTTGTGCCTATCACTTCTTATCAGAATCAGCACAATTGGGATCCTAATCTCTTCCCGCAAACCATTTACAAAACGCCTACATCTTTCTCCCTCATCTATGATTAGCACCAATGCGTACTTTGCTAATTCCTTGAATTTCTTCTCATACTCTGTACCTTAAAGTTCTCTTTGTTCCAAATAGAGAAACTCATCTCTCTTTTCTTCTATATACGTCACATGAAAATATTTGCCATTAAATATTTTATTAAATTCTTCATAATTCACCCTTTGTAGCCTACTTTCCTCCAAGATCCACCAGTCTTTAGCCTCCTCTTGCAATAAAAATATAGCTAGGTCTACCATTCTTTCTTCCGAACATTGCATAACGCAAAAACACTTCTCCAATGTCCTTAGCCATTTTTCAGCTTCTTTTGGTTTAGTTGTTCCACTAAACTCAGTAGCTCCTAACACTTTCAATCTTTCTATTCCAAATGTTTCCTCAGGATGTGGAACTAAAACGTCGGGGTTTACAGAATAAGCTTTTGAATTCATTGTGTCTCAGTAATTTTTCTTAGTCTACTAACAACTTTGATACCAAATTGTCACACCCTGATTCGCAAAACAACCCAAACATAGGAAAAATGCGAATGGGATGGAACTTAGCTTAAAACTTTGGAACCGGTCTTATCGCCTAGCTTATTCTTCTCTAAAACACAAAATTTCAAAACTCTTAACCAAATTTTAAATTGTTATACTCAAATTAGAAATGGGTCTCACACAACCCATCTGTATCGTCTCCCAACTCTAACAGAAACATGTTATTAGTTAATGAACTCAAAGATCGGACCTCGATCAAACCCACATTGTATTTGAGGATAAACTGAAGCTCAGGCTTAAGTGTGTATGAAAGAACCTTTTGGGCCATTTGAATAGGAATTGATGACATAATACTTCTAGATTGACGGGCTACTAATGGTACCTTCAAAACCATAATTTCAACTTCAGACACATCATCATTGGTTAGAAAAAATTTAAGAACTTTTTGATTGCTAATAACAAAAGCAGATATAAAAGGCTTCACGTTTATAGACATCTTAGAACCAAATCAAACTCGATTGAATTTATATGACTAATTCTATAAATTTTCGCCTAAAAGGTTCTTAAATTTTATACTAACATCCACAGTCAACCCTTTCGTTTGACCTCTAACATATTCCTTCTCATTCTCTTTCCATTCACCATTAAAAAACAACAAATACATGAGACATTATGCAAATATGTATAGAAAATTAATAAAATTAATCAAAATCTCAAGGAGAGTAAATCGGTCTCTATCAAAAACTTGGATAGATCTGAAACCCTATACTAATCTCGAGGTAAACCTAAAGAAACTCGATAGAAAACTTTGACTTAGCATCGAGATTACGAAAGGAAAGACACAAATGTAAATTATTGGCCTCGCCAACATGCACAAATAACAAAGAAAACATCATTCCTAAACATAATAATGCTATATTCACATTATTTTCCTTGATTGTTTTGGCAAAGTATAAATGGGAGAGAACCAAACACTTTAAAAGTAGTTATTGGTAGTTGTTATGAAACTTCTCGAGCAAGCCAAATTGTATTTTAAATTTTATTATGATATAGATAGAAAATAATATAATAATATTTTTGAAATTCAGAACATTTTTGTCAAATTATTTTCTCTTAGAAACCATATACATGTAAGAAACTCGGCCTATCCAAACTATATAACAATCTTGAGAACGATTATGACTAAATGGACCGAGAAGAAATAATCTAACGATTTTCAAAATCAGTGTGCTGCTTTCAAATCCCTAAATCGAAAGCATGCTACTTTGGACCATTTTTCAAAAACTTAATTGTGTTTTTCCTTACCATTTCCGTATTTGCAAACAATTGTGTAATGGAATATTTAAGACAAATATCTGACCCACAAAATTATAAAACTTGATGGAGGTTGACAAACAAGGGAAATGGCCTCGGGAAAGTGCCGACTGCCGGCTAACAATTCTTCTGCCCCATTTTCTCTTTTACAATTCCAGCCTTGATTTCCAAATCCTCTCCCTCACTCCGAAGCTATGTCAATCGCTCTGTCTTCTTCCTCTTCGGCAGTTTTTGCTATCTCCTCCGTTGAATTGAAGCCAAGCAACACCAAGAATGTTGCCTCCTTCAGAATACCCACTTCCTTCTCTGCACGCCCTTTAATTTCCAGGTAACACCTACACGGATTTTATCAGCTTCATTGATTGCCATATCTTGCTTTTCTATGAATGTTTCTTAGTGAGCTGAGAAGGGTTTTTCCAGGATTCAGTTTTGGGGTTGATTTCGGAATTTCCAAGCTCAATTTCGTTTTCTTTCTTTGAAAAATTGTCGTGAGAATGATTGGTTTTGTCATTTTTATCATTTTCTCCCATCAATTGGGTCTGTTGATGTAGAAAATCATGTCGGGTTATGGCCACTGTTCTAAAGGAAGATGAGGAAAAAGTGGTTTTGGAGGAATCATTCCCTCCCAAGGCTTCTCCTATCCAAGACGGGGAAGGAGGAAGTGGCCAAGGACCAGAAAGTTCGTCATCCAATGGCTTTGATAAATGGATCGTTAAGCTTGAGCAATCTGTTAATGTTCTTCTCACGGTAAACTCAGTCCAGTGTTCTTTGCTTGTCCATAATTTGTCCTGCAATACTTGAGATGTTGAATCATGACTCCTCCTTATTAATGTTTCTAGGATTCAGTAATCAAAATTCTTGATGCATTTTACCACGATAGACACTACGCAAGGTTCTTTGTGTTGGAAACTATTGCAAGGGTTCCCTATTTTGGTGAGCTTTTAATTGCTTCATGCCTACCACTTTGTTAACACATTCTTGTTGATTTCTTCCTTGAAACAGAGGTGTTTCGTTTGGTATCTTATCCATCTAGATTCTGCTTTTCTGATTATTCAGTTAATCAAATGAATTTAGTGAACATCCATCCATTTGACAGATTTTTTTTTGAAAATTTCTTTTGGATTTGAGATCCTAGGCATTCTCGAAAACAGTGGAAACATAAAATATAACTTTGATTTTCATCGAATCCCTTGTTTTCTAATTTTTGTTTTTAGATCATTAACCAAAAATTACTCCCTTCTCAATAATGGTAGTCTGTTATCTGAATGCAGTGTGGTGGGCTGCAAAAACAATTTTATGTCTCCTAATGAAGAACATTCTCATTCGCACAAAAATGGGCTCTTTAATAAATATGCAGATTGATGATTAATTTAAAATAATTGGTTCTGCTACTATTTTAATTTTGGAAGCCAGATTCTACAGCTTCTGTGGGTGTTTATTTGAGGATGAGTACTGTAGTGTCCAGTTTGCAGTTGTTTCTAATATCTCCCTTTTAAATTGCAGCGTTTGTGTCAGTTCTACATATGTACGAAAGTTTTGGGTGGTGGAGAAGAGCTGATTATCTGAAAGTTCATTTTGCTGAGAGCTGGAATGAGATGCATCACTTGCTGATCATGGAGGTACTAATTATCTTGCACTATTCATCCTGGTTAGAGTTGGAAGTATTCTCTTTTCTGTTTGCTTGTATGTTGAAGGACTGTATTGGTAATAGATGAAGGCTCTGTAGGACTTGTCTTTCCTACACGATTTTCCTTTTCAACTATCTTGTGGACTGTTTTATTTTGTGAACCCATTTAGACATTAAATTATTGAATAAATTAACTCATTTTCTGACTTGAGTGCAGGAACTGGGGGGCAACGATTGGTGGTTTGACCGTTTTCTTGCTCAACATATTGCTGTTGCTTATTACTTCATGACAGTATTTATGTACATGATTAGCCCAAGAATGGCATGTAAGTATTGTTGGAGTTGATAGATAAAACTGCTTATATACTCTTCTTGCATCCTCTTGTGGGCTTGTTCAGTTCACTCTTTTAACTTTAAGAAGTTACCATGAAAACAGAGAATTGGCTTTTACCTTTCCTTAGACTTACAAAGGAATTAAAATATGAATTGCAGTTTGGCATCCGTTTTGGTGTATAACAATAATAAGTGGCTAGCTACTTTGGAACACATTTCTACTTCGATGTGCTTTTAACTTCTTCAAGTGTTTTTGTATTAAACTTCTAATGGTATATTTCTCTGCAGATCACTTTTCTGAATGTGTTGAAAGCCATGCATTTTCAACTTATGATAAATTTTTAAAGGCCGAAGGAGGTATGTTGGTTGCGATCTCGACTTTTTTCTAGTTAACAGTACGTTTCTAGTGAGAATATAGTTCTGATGTGTTCCATTCCTCTTGTTTATCTATAGAGGAGTTAAAAAAACAGCCTGCTCCCGAGGTTGCTGTGAAGTATTACACTGAAGGAGATTTGTACTTATTTGGTAAGTTCTATCTTTCTTACCACATGCACAGTTCTTTTGTTCAAAGTCAAACTGATACGAACAAATTGCTTTCATTTAGATGAATTTCAAACTTCGAGAGCTCCCAAATCACGAAGACCAAAAATAGGTAAATTTTGAAATCTGGTTTAGTTTACTCTACTTCATAGTGCAACTGTCAGATATAGTACAGTACAGCCATGAAAGCATGACTTAAACAAGAAATTGTTCTTTTCCCCTAAAAAGGAGAAGAGTAGAGGCACAAATCATGTCTATGCGGTTCTATTTCTTTTCTTTTCTTTTCTTTTCTTTTCTTTTCTATTGAAGTTTAAGTTCCTTCAGTTTACTAAAAGAGCCCTCAAATCACTGGACGATAATATAATACGTTATGGTGGATGTTGGTGGTCGATTGTTCTATTGTGTACGCGTTTTCTGTGTTTGGAAGTTTTCTTTGACCAAATATTAATCTGAGGTTATGTTTGGGAGTAATTTTGAAATGATTAAAGCACTTTTGACATGTTTAAGATCACTCAGAAAACATATCTTAAATCTTTGATAATTATTTCAATATTTGATTTGATTTCCTTTGTTATTCTTGTTATTCTAGAAAGCTTGTACGACGTTTTTGTGAACATCAGAGATGACGAAGCTGAGCATTGTAAGACGATGAGAGCCTGTCAATCACATGGGAATCTCCGGTCGCCACATTCTTATTCAGAGAGCTGTCCTGAAGAAGATGAGCCACTCTGCAACTTAGCTGAAGCAGATTGTGAAGGCATTGTAGACTGTATAAAGAAATCCATTACTTCTTCCCCTCCTGTAAAGCAAAAGCTATGATATATACACACAGAAAAAAAAAAGTAAGTTCACTTAGATTCACACATAGCAAATATCTCTGTCACATTCATACAGGAGAAAAAAAATCTAAGGTCCACACATCGATCATTTATGATATCATTAAAGGTGACGTTGCGCCTATCTTTTGTAATAATTACAAAAGTGGTTATAGCGATCATAGAGTTTCAAATTTCTTATGTCATGCAATTGCCCATGCAAAATGACTACTCTAGTTCACTAATGAACTCGTAAAGGTTGTTTGAGACTTTGGGTTGGTTATTATAGTCGGTGATTGAGATGCATACTATTTTAGTTTGAGTTATGTTTAAGTGGTAGATTAATTAAGGGCTTTTTGCATGTCTTGTTAAACAAATTTAAAAATTTAGACAAAAAAAAGTTCAACCCATGTGATACATATGGTATACTTTGATACACCATTGATACGTATTTGACATCCTCAATACACTATTATACACTAATATATACACTTAATACTTATATACTTAATATATTCCTGACACACTTGATATATATATGATACACATGTGATACATTTGTATACCCTCGGTACATATTCGATACACACTTGAAATATCAAATATTTGGATTTATTATAAAAGATTTTGAACTTTTGTTAGATGATTGGAAAAGAAAAATATATATTTGTTGTAAAAGTGTAAGTCACAAACAAACACTACTAAAATCAAACTAAACTAATATACACTTCAAACACAAACTATTATAATTTAACTATAATAAAATATGACTATAATAATTTATATCTTGCCTCAAACATACTTTGTTTTTAGCTCTAAAGTTGATAAAGATCAACTTATTTACAAAAATGTCACATTCTTTATTTACACAAATGTTATTAGACATATTTACTTAATTGCCATTAAATTAAAAATCTTTAATATTTTTTTAATATTTTTTCATTTTCGACATTTATGTATATAAATTTAGGTATTGGGTGTACTAGATGTATTAGGTGTATCAAGTGTATATTAAACGTATCGAATGAATCAGATGTATCAAGTGTATATCGAGAGTATCGTGTATCACTTGGGGTTTGACTTTTTTTTTTGTCATATTTGTAAAATAGAAAAAGTGTATGACAAGCTAGCAAATTTCTAAACTCAAGTTGTCACCAACTAGAATATCCCTTATTTTAATTCAAATTTAGGTTTTGTTATGGCAAGTAGTGATAATTTAATTATCATATTTTGTCAATCATATAAAGTAACCCAACTTATGTCTTAATTTGTGATTTTTTTCTAAAACCTCCTTAAAATAAAAACATATTTTTTTTTCAAAAGCATTTTTAGATAAAAAATTGTTTGATTTGTTATATATTACAAATGTTTTTATTAATTTTAGACTACAAAAAAAAAAAAAAAAAAATTGATTGTGGAGGTGATGGTCAAAGTTAGCCAAGATTATCGAGGATAATAGCTAGAGGTGTCCAACAACGGTCAATTGAAAACGATTGTTGGAAGTTAGTCGTTGTTAGTTGCATTAAACAATCACCAGAGAGGTTGGCCGATAATGGTTGCCAGAAAAACGATGGTTGGAAGTTGGTTGTCGACAATGGTTAGAGACAATAGTTGAAGATGGTAGGGGATGATTGTTGAAAAATGTAAAGGAAGGTTGGCCAACTATAGTCACCAACAAACGGTAATCAAAGGTTAGCCTAGTCACCATAAAATGGTGACAGAAGCCTAAGGTAGTCACTAAAAATGGTGACAAGAGGTTGTTAACAGCGATTGTCAAAAAATGATCGTTAGAAGTTGGCAGGTAAAGGACATCAAAAGTTGTTTCTCAAAAGTTGTACCGATGATGATTGTCAAACAACGATTGTTGGAGGTTACCTGACAACAGTTGTCGAAAAAGCAGTAGATGAAAATTGACTATCAGCAATCGACGAAAAACATTAGCCAGAAAAACCATGACTGAAGGTTTGCAGGCAATGGTCAATAGGTCTGCAACAATCGCCAGAAAACGATCGCCAGAAGTTTGGTCGTGACAGTTGTTGGAAAGGAGGCGTAAAAGGTTGGCTGAGGAAAATGTTATACGAAAATTAGCTATTGGTGGTACGATGAACAATGGTAGTCAAAGGTTCACTGGCAAGGGTCATTGGAGACCGTGGTCGGATGCTGGCCAACGACAGTGAGGGAGACGTTTGTTGAATGTTGGCTGAAGAGGATCGTTAGAGGTGGTGCTAGGAGTTTTTCATATAAACTAGTGAGATTTATAACCATTAAACTCTCAAAGTTCATTTTTCTAAAAGTTGGTTTTAAGTGTTTGTCTTGAACCACATTATTTTATAAACTCATTTTTCAAGATCTATTTTAGGTGTTTGTCAAGGCAGATAAATTTTTTCAAAAAAACCTATGTTTTTAATTTAATCACTTGAAAATGCAATCTAAACAAACCCTTAGTTTCATTGATTTCATTTTGTTATGAACTAAGGCCATGTTTACCAATTCGAACTGAAAATTGATGTAATTTTAATTATATTACATTGATAGATCAATCACAAATGTAATTGAATTGCGTTTACCTAAAACTATGAATTTTGTCAAAATTACAGTTATTGTTATGGATATGGTACATTTTAAAATTTTGTTGGATGCTACATTTTTCTCTAGAAGTGTAACCATAACCCCAACCTAAACCCAAACGGTAACCGTAATATTAAAACGTAATTTTTGAATTCCATAGGATTGATCACCCTCTAATTGTCAATCGGATTGCTGCTTTTATTTACGAATTTGGCATGGTCCCCATGTGTTAGTATAGATAACATAGGTAAACAACAAATGCAATCACATGAGGTCCACCTTTTAAATTACCCTAATTCATTCCCGTTGCACACTTAAGTAAACATGATCTAAATTACAAAGTAAAAAAAAAAAAAAAAACTTGTATGAAAAAGAAAGTGCAAAATATCTTGATGGTTCATAAGTTTTGAGTAGCTTTCATTTGATCTCTATGCTTGAAAATATTAAAGAAGTTGGTCTTAAATTTGTTTTTACACAAGTTTGTTTTAATTTTCTAATTCAAAGTGTTATGGTTAATGTCAAAACAATATAAAAGAAAACTATTAAACACTATGGACTGGTTTTTGGAGGTGATCATCATAATTGATTGGTGGGAGTCACTAGAAATAATCGTGAAGATAATTGTCACTGAAATTAGGGTGTGAAGATGGTCTGCATTGGAGTTGGTTATCAGAGTTGGGCACACAATGAACGTTGGAGGTCATCGTTGGAGTTAAATGTTGAAGATATAGTCATAATGGCTAGCTGTATCAAAATTAGGTGATAGAGAGGTGCCCTTTAGAGTTGGTCCTTGAAAATATTGGAGTGAGAAAGCGTTGTTTATTCTAATCACTAAGTTGTAAATAATTTTATTGTACCAAAATAATGGCTAAAATAATACTTACTCTCCATTATTTTGCACACATTCTTAAAAGGTTGGGTGGAGCAACACACTTCAAATTGGAGACCCAAACACCCCATTAAAGTTGTTTTATCAATTAGATAAGCTCTTTTTCTAAAGTTGTATTTCACTATGTGTGTTTCTAACATAAGAACTCTAGCGGAGTAGGTGGAATCGACTACTATTATCCACTCATTGTTTGAGGTTAGGTTTAGTTTTAGTTGTGGATTAAGATTATGGTTTAAATTAATCCACATGCCTTTAGTTTTCTTTAAACATGGAGAGTATTTGTTTCAAAAGTTGTAAAGTTCGTTGATCAACTTTCAGACACCATATTCGATGAATCCACCGACGAACTTTCGACAACCAACTCCGGGTACCACCGTTGATGAACCTCTAGGTCACTAGTGATTAACCTTAACAATTTTAATAAAAACACTTTTGGTATATATAACAAACCAAAGAAATTTGTATATGCAAATGTTTTTTTTTTAAATTGTCATACATATTTGTATTTTTATTTAAAGATTTTTTTTAATCAAAAGTGTTTAAATAAAAATGAAATTTTAAAACATTTTTTTCTGAGTCATTCCAGATACGCTCGTAGTTTAACTATAATAATATTTTTTAAAATACAATTTCTCATTCTTTTATTTTTTTTCTTGTTGATATTTTTTTTCTCTCTAAATTATTATTATTAGGTATCTTTTTTAAATTATCTCTTTTCTTGTTTGTTTAAAATGAATGTTTTCTTCATTTTAGGGGATAATGGTAGTGTATATATATCAAACAAACTTCACATACACAGCTTCTTTTTGTAGTAATAACATGTGTGCGTATAAGGCCACTTTTGTGTAAAATAATAGTTTATTAAACTGGAATTATGTAAATAAGTACATTTATTTAGACTATATTTATAGAAATCTCTAATTTAGTTTAATCATTTTTTTAAAAAAATTTCATTGGTCCCTCGAATTATCTTTTAAACTTAAGAAATACAATGTTGAAAAAAACTTAGTGACCAAATAAAAAATAAAATTCAAACAACATTTTATTATTCCTCAAATATAATTTGATAAAAACAATTATTATTTCAATTTGAAGTTAACTTAAAAAAAAACCTATCATCTTTTTCAAATTAAGTAAAAAGTCCACCAAATTTTATTTCAAAACCAAGTAAAATAAAAAAGATCAAATTATTATTTTAAAACAAATTAGCTAGAAAAGTGTTGGATAAAATTTGATTATTTTTCTTAATAATAGTAATGATAAATAAAAACGATCTAGAAAAAGAAAAAGAATGAAAACTAATTATTTGTATGATAAAGAATAATAGTATAGGAAAATTATACACAATCTAAAATAACCTATTTAATCTACCTAGTCTTATAATTCAGACTATTATAATATGCACTCTAAACGTAGACCATTATAAACCGGATTATAATAGTTTGAACCACAAACACAAACTATAATAACATACGGTTTATTATAAACTATAGACTATAATGACCTATTATGTGCCTTAAACGACTCCTTTATGTTTTGGTTGTGTAAAAAAGTAGGGGTAACAATTTATACCCCTAGATTTGGAGAGTTGTTTTAATTGACAACTACTGTTGAAAATGGAAGTGCTAGAAAATGCACTAAAGCATGTACTAGAAGCAACAATTAGGCTTCTAGATGCTTGGACACCTAGATCAGAAGACAATGGAATTTGATCATCTGATTAGTTAGTCACCTGGATTAAAGACGGCAAGACTGGTGGGCGCCTGGTTAGTGGATGCCTAAACAAAATGTTTAGACTTTTGGACGCCTAACTGCAAAATAGAAAACTTATTAGATGAAGGCTGAGTCGCTGATCACGACTCTTTAAGACGTTTCACGGCTCTGCTTGGAGTGCAAACAATTCTTGATTTTTACGTCGTCCTTTGGATAAAACAACCAGAACACTCTATTAGAGCTACACCGAAATTGATGGGAAAATCAACACTTTGGAATGACTTTGCTTGAAAACTAAAAGGGGAGAAGAAGTATTTAAGAGAATTTCATAAGAGATGAGAAGAAGAGGACATTTTATAGTGATAGGTTTTGTCAACGATCATAAGAGCACTAATGCATGAGATTTGTAACGCCTCAACGGTCGTAATGCTTTAACGATCTTGTCAAAGCGTAACACTTCTACGTGTTACAAAATATCAACGCACCACGATGTCATTGCCTCCCTAGTTTCAACGTCTCAAAGAAAAAATTTTGAAAAATAATTTTATTAATTAAAAATAAAATAAATATTTAATAAAAACAATATTTTATTCCTCACCTCACCTCGTTTGAACTTATAACGGTGCAGTGAAGATATCAATAATCTACATTTGTCTATCTTCTCATCCCTTTGTTAAGGGGCTCAAAGTGATACTTGGTAGAGAGAGGATTGCTAGGAGTTCACAAACAAAATCCCACATCAGTTAAGGAAGTGAGTGTATGATAAGTAAATAACTGGCATTGATTAGTTGAAGCTAAGCAAATAATTGACATTGATTAGCTGAAGCATAGAACGAGCAACTTTCAAACTAAACGTTTGAATAAACTTGAAGAGTTGCAGTGCTAGGAACTTCAAAAGTTATTTGAACATCTAAAAGTCATAATGAATTTAGAAATTCATATTCATTCACATCTTTAGTGATATAAGTTAGCTTTCTTTGTAAGTTTTTGCAAGGATTTCAATGAACAATATCATATCATTATAATGATATATGATGGGTCAGATGTTCTTTAACACCAACAAAAATCGTAAAATCATAACGTATAACAGTATCATATGAATATAGAAATATAAAGTTGTGTTATCATTTAAACATAGGGGGACGAATGTATCAAAATATTTCATAAATGCATTAACCAAAAGAAACAGAAAAACCACGGACCCGTTCAAAAAATGAGGGAAGGAAATAATAACAACAAAAAAAAGAGGTGAAAGACATCTTTCCAAACCTAAAGAAACCTAAAGAAGAAGAAGGAAGCCAAGAAAAAGAAGAAAAAAGAAGGAAAGAAAAATGAAAATTTAGAAAAGGTAAACATAACCAATACCGTCAAACTTTGTGTTAAAAAAAACCCAACTATGCATGCATCTTACAAGAATTTATGCGTAAATAAAAAGAGAAGGAAAACGAAATCCAAGGTGGATTTGAAGTTTTAAAATTTTATTTTAAAAACAAGTTGAGAAACATAACATTGGGATTAAAAAAACAATATTTTGAAGGAAGAAGAAGAGGAATAAAAATCAAATAAAAGAGAAAGAGGGAGAAATAAGGCGGGTAACGTGGGCAGTTTTGGCCCTCACGAAAATATCTGTCCACAAAGCCACGCTCCCCCCCTTCCTTCCCATCGCCATTCTCATTTTCACACAAACCCCATTTATTCCCTTCCCTTCCCCCTTCCCCTTTTCTTTCTTCTTCCGTACGTTAATCTCTCTCTCTCTCTCTGCCTCTGTGTGTTCAATGGCAGCCACATAATTTTCACTTCCTCTTCTCCTTCACCAACTTCACTTATGGGTGGCGGTTCCCTTGGAGCTTTGGTTCCTACTGTCAAAACTGAGCCTTCTACTCTCGACTCCACTCCTTCTTCTCCCCCTCCTCCTCCTCCTTTGCCTCCTCCTCCCCCTCCCCCTCCTCCCTCCGACCTAATGCCTCCTCAATTCCAACCCGAGGATGCCAATGCTGCTGCTGCTCCTACTCCCACTCCCACTACCGCCGCCTCTCATTCTAATACTGATGATTTGGATAAGGATATGCTTTGCCCTATTTGCATGCAGATCATTAAGGATGCCTTTCTCACTACTTGTGGACATAGCTTTTGTTATATGTGTATTGTTACTCATCTTCGTAATAAGAGTGATTGCCCTTGTTGCGCTCATTTTCTCCGGAGTAACAGCATTTTCCCCAATATTTTGCTTGATAAGGTTTGATCATCTTCATTTCTTTTTTCTTTTTTATTTCACTTATTTCTTGAATTGGATCTTCATTCCTTTCTTTTTGTTTTTGAATTTTATTTGCTCTCCCTATTTAATTTTACGCCATTATTTAGTTGATAATCACATCTTAGTTTGTAGTTTTCAAGTATTTATGGGTCACTCAGTGCCTAAGATTTCGACACTTTGACTGTTGTTAAATTCGAGACTGTTCTATACTGTGAGAGATTGATTGTTTAATGCTCTTTTTATATAATAATTAAGTCATTCCATTATGGGCGAGATTATCTTTCTTTAATTTCTTTGATTTTTGCTGGTCTTCCCCTAGATCTGTGAAGTTTCTTAGGATATTTTTGTTATGCAATCTAGATTCTATATATATGTTTGCTAATTTTTTTGACATTTGTTTTTTGGAAAATTGTTTATGGAATCTGTGGTCCTAATAGTGAATGTCTAAGTGTATCTAGATTTGGAGTTGGAAATATTAAACTGTAGAGTTACATTAAAAAAAAAGAAAGATATAAACTTCTATAAATATAGTCTTTCATGTTATAAACTGTTTTTAGTTTTGTAAAAAATAAATAGTATCACATACTATACTAAAAATTTTAGATATTTAAAATAATAGTTATACAGAATTTACATGTTCATTAATTTTAGATATAATCATGATCTGTGATTCTGTTTTATAGGTTGCTATACATAATTTACATGTTCATTAATTAATAATAATAGATGAGATTTAATAATATAATAATTTTGTTACTACAGCTATTCTTGTGGTTTATAAAATATATTATCAACACATTATGAACATTTTCTTATTTAGGAATCCAATTTTGAAATATGCTACAAAATACATCCAAAAGTATTGAAAACATGAAATACATTTTTTTAATTGAAAACACATTTTTTTAATTGAATCTCTTGTTGTTAAATACTTAAAGCTTAAGGGGCAATAAAGCACTTAAGCGCAAGATGCAAAAGTGCGGACTTTTTTTTTTATGAGTATATATAAAAGTACTACATTAAGAAGAGAAAGCAAATCATAATTGAAGTGGTAATATGAAAAAAAAAAAAAAAAGATCCCTTAACGCAAGGCATTTTGGATTTAGGCTTAGTAAATTTGATTTTTCTAATTAATAAATAAGGAAAACCCCTAATTATTGCTGTTTAAAAAAACAATAATAAAGCCCCAAGGTGTAGGGCTTTGAGCCTTAGGGCTTCATAATGAAAGGGCTGTGCCTGAGGCACGCCTTATTTTGTGAGCCTCACCTTTCAAGGCAAGGCACCAGACCTAGACCTTGAGCCTAGGCACGGACCTGAGTGCGCTTTTCAAAACACTGACCATATGTAGCTTTACCTTACATTCCGAGCAAAACTGTCTTGCATGTCAGCTAAGCTATGGCTTTACAATTTGTGACCTAGGCTACTAACATGGTAGAAGTTCCCAAAATCTTCATTGTGCAGTAGTTTTGATGCAATGTTAATTTTCCAATTATGCTGATGATACCTTGATCGCATATTCATTTCAACTGGATTATGCAATGTTGCAATCATAAAAAAAGGGGACTCTTTTTCAAAATAAATAAATAAATAAATAAGGGGTGGAATTTTCCAATTTGACCTTATGGTTTGGAGAAAGTTAAAATTTAGTCCATGTGGTTTTAACAAACCATGGAGGATAAATTGAAGTTATATGGACTTTATTCTAACCTTTTTGAAGGACCAAGTTTGTAAATTAACCTAAATAATGAATATGCAATGAAACAAATCAACACTCTTTTTTAGAATATTTCAGTTCAAACAAGGAGTAAGGATTCACATCTGGAAGGGAGGTTTTCCAGTGTCTTGAGTAGTTGAACTGTTCAAGTTGGTTTTTATAATTGGATATTTTTGGCTCTAATATTTCAGTGATATTATGGAAGCTTCATGTTTTGTTGAAACTAAATTCTTATGCCCTTGTCTCTGACTTTATTTCTATTGATTGTGTCATGATGTTTTTGTAATTCTGAATTGCAATCTTGAATTATGACATTGATGCATCTTCATGGTTTCTTGCGATCATTTTTGCAGTTGTTAAAGAAAACTTCTGCTCGTCAGATAAAGAAGACTGCATCCCCATTTGGATATCTTCAACAGGCATTACAAAAGGTCAGCACAATTTCCATTACAATATATATACATATATTTTCTTTTTCAGTATTACAACTCACCAGCACTCCAGTATGGAAAATGAACTGTAAAGGTGTGCATCATTACCTTCAACATAGGGTTTGAGGATAATAAAATTTTCTTAGTTGACTGTCATTCTATTATTTCCACATTTGCTAATCTGTGGATTTTAGTACAAACTTCCTATCATTAATCTCCTTACTATCAACCTCATCATTAAACAAGCTGAACTTTTCCTTCTCACCTTTGCCAGGGATGTGACATGTCAATAAAGGACCTGGAAGAACTTTTAACTCTTCTCACAGAGAAGAAAAGAAAAATGGAGCAAGAAGAAGCAGAGACAAATATGCAAATTTTACTTGGCTTCTTGTATTGCTTGAGAAAGCAAAAGCTAGAGGAGCTCAATGAGGTCTCTTTTACTTTGATTGTCATTTTTTTGTTTCTTGCTTATTATAAATTGGTATATGAATTTTTCATTACTTCAATGATGAAAAGTGTTTCTGGTTCAAAAAAAAAAAAAAAAAAAAAAAAAAAAAAAAAAAAAAAAAATGAAAATAAAGAGCAACAAACAAACAAAAAAGGTACATGAACAAGTTTATGTGCTCTTATGGAAAACAAGAAGTTTTTTTTCTTAGGCTTGGTTGGTTAACCTGTCCGTAATTTGATTGGCTACTTTTCAGTGTGTAAAAAATAGTAACGACTTGATTTAATATACAGCTATGAGTAACTAATGTTTGGAATTCAAGTAAGTTTAACTTTATGAAGTTGGAAATGAACTTAATGTTACTAGAAGAAGTATAAACTACTTTGATTAATGACTAAGATTGAAGAAGTACAAACTACTTTGATTTATGACTAAGATTGAGTAAGTAGTCTAGACATAACTAAATTTGTGCAAGGCATCTAAATTCCATTTTATGGAACTCTATATTTCAATCAAGTATCAGAACAATTCTTTTAATATTCTCTAGCACGTTGTTGGGTTTTTATTTTCTTTTGTTTTTTAAAATGGATACAGGCTTCTTTATTGATAATAAACTCAAAGTACAAGAGAGTTATACGGTGAGAGTAATAGAGAAGCCTAGAAAGGGGAGAGAGAGCAGATCAGTAGGTGTATCTGGACATCTCAACTAGGTTGACACCCCTTTAGCACTCTCATTATATCCGAATAAAAGAAAGATACTAAGGTCATGCAAAGACTGAAAATAACTATATAAACTACCAATCTGTGGACAGATGTAAAGCTGAAAAATAATAAAACATATGGAGAGATACAAAATAAAGCAAAGCAAAACTTCAAAAAAGCAAAGCCTGGCCTAGCAATCTGGAAAATATCAGCCCTGATTCTCTTCAGATGAAGGCAGTCCAGTGTCTTTAACTCATTTGTAAATTCGTCCACAATTGTGCTCTCTGCCTTCAGAGGAATCACCAACCATACTTTAGTATAACCTTACATGGAGTATGGCTTGGTTTAACTTACATGTGTATAGAGGGTATTGTGTTTAGGGATTATGACTGTATTACTGGCATTTTAGAACGTCCGGCGTCGGTGTATGCACCAAGCATTTTCCCATTATAAATACAGAGGATCTCCCATTGATTCATTCAAGAATATCTTTTGTTGATTTGCTTCGTTATTTATTTATTTTCTCATATAGATACAAGCTGATCTTCACTACATTAAGGAAGACATTAGCTCTGTGGAGAAGCAGAGATTGGAACTATATAGGTCTAAAGAAAGGTATTTGGGAAAAATGAAAATGCTGGCCGATGACACTGTATCCACAAAATCACGGTCTTCATTAATCGACAAGCATGGAAATGGAATTAATAGTGGTGCCCAACGGTCACAAGGCTGGATGAGTTCTGGGAATTCCCCCAACCCCAGAGCAGATGCAAAGATACAATTAAGCTCCCAGGGACCACTTAGAAAAGATGCTTATTGTAGTTCAGATTTACATTCTGTTGCACAATCTGGATTAACTATAGCCAATAAAAGGAGGGTTCATACACAGGTAAGATTTTTATTTCAATTTAAATTTCACTTTACCCTAAAGTTATCACAATGGTGCTAATCACAGTCTGGCTTCTTAGTCAGCAAAATTGCAATGATGGAGATTTAATTAGTATACTCTGAAACAACAATCGAGGTTATTGTGAAGATTGTAGATATTTGCTTCTTGGTCCTAGTGATGTTACTTTTACAAATATCATTATAACTCTCAAGCTCTTAAGTAATCATCTTTCTATTCCATATTTTAACCAATGAATACAGTGATACTCTAGTTTTTGATTGCATACACTTAAAAATTATGTTTGTCTTTCATTTTTCCGCTCTTATATAGTAAGAGGCCTCGTTGCTATTTGCGTCCTTACTGGATTTTATGAATAATTTACTGGTGAAACTCTGGATTCTGGATTGTTATTTCTTCATTATGGTTTTGGTATGTCCATGTGTAATAAACTCCTTTTTGAAACTTTAAGTTCAATCTTCTTTCCCTAAAGTTGAGTCTTCTTTTTGTTAGATTTTGGCCTTGGACTCCTGAAAACAGCATTCCTTTTAAGGATATGTCCAATTTCAGCTATTTTGTAGGTATTATGGATTTAGCAGGATAGAAATATTTGGGAGTTGTAATAATGCTTAGGCCAAAGTCTCGGTTTCTTACCAATAAACAAAACAATAGCTTAAGCTGAAGTGGGCAGTTAGCTTTTGTGTTTCTATCTTTTCCTGGTACGAGGAATTGACAGTCTGTTCTGCTTCTGTTGAAAGCTTATGTTGGAGATCTTGTATTGTTGATTCTCTTTCCGTTGCTTAACCTATTTATTAATATTTGTGATATGAAAACCCAACTAATTGGAATTAAAAACCCTTTTGGGATGAGAAATCACTAAAACCCCCCAAATTAACTTGATTTCAACCTTAAAGACTGGGTTAGACATTGATTGCCTTAAAGATCAAATATCTTAAGACAAAGAACACATTTCTCAATCCAAGATTCGAATACTCCACCAGATAAGATGATCAGTCCCATTTAAATGTTCTTGGCATGCAACTCAATACATGAATTACAAAATTTAAGGAGCTCTCCTGGCTAAACATGAAAGAAACACAAATAACCTTTCTCTCCAAACAACCTAATAGCAAGGCTGAAATGGCCTCCTATCATAGTGAAAAGATAAAATCCCTTACTTAATAAGTCGTAAAAAAAGGATATAATTGGAAAAATATTAAAATTATATCAAGATTGTTAAATTAAAATTTAATTAATAATTTGATGCTTGAGCGGTTCATATCAATTTGTTATCTGTTTTACGTGTCTATAAACAAAATATGTATTACTTTTGATTAAAGGATAAAATGAAGATTAGGGCATTTAATTTCTCTCTTTTTTTTTTTTTTTGAGAAAAAGTGAGGGATTAGGAAAATAATCTGTCACCTAAAGCAATGAATGAGGAGGTCAGGACTTTTTGTACAATAAGGAAAGTGCGGTCAGCTTATCAGAAAAGAGTTCTTCCTAGTTTGCTCATGTCAACATCTTTAGAGATTTCACGGACATCTAGTTTTGGGGAGCTGTACATTAATTTATTTTCTATTTCTTTCATATTGATTTTTTTTTTGTGAAATTAGGAAACTTTTAGCTTGTCTTTGCTGGTTATTTTGTCAACTGTTCTTAAGTTAAAGTGCAGTCAGCCGATTAGAAAAGAGTTCTCTCTAGTTTGCTTAAGTTATGTCAACATCTTTCAAAACTTCATGGTCATTTAGTCTGGGGGAGCTGTACATTAATTTATTTTCTATTTCTTTGATATTGATGTTGTTTTGTCAACCTTTCTTAAGTTAAGAAATAATATTGTTAACGAGAAATGGAATGCCTACAATTATTGACATTCAAGTTTTATCCTTTTCTATAGTTTAATGAATTGCAAGATTGCTATCTGCAAAAACGACGAAATTGGAGGAAACAATTGTATAAACAAGAAGATAGGGACATAAAGTTTAGTGGCGGAGAAAGTTATAATCCAGCTCTTGAAGATTTTCAATCTGTGCTAACTTCTTTTATGCGATACAGGTACAATTTTTATTTGCTTATTTTAATTATTTGGTATTCGTTCTCGCATGAGTGTTAGCTGGCATAATTTACTTCTGTCTTATCACATGGCTTATGGATTAGCCGATTGAGGGTCATTGCGGAACTTCCACACGGCGATCTTTTTCATTCAGCTAATATTGTATCGAGGTGAGGGATTGATATTACATTATACATTCCTTTGGTTGGGACTTCTGCTGGGGCAGTTATTTTACTTGATCATTCTATTTATTCAATCATAATGCACTTTAATTTTGACAAATCATGGTACAATTTAGCCTATGGTAGATATCTGGTTTAAATTAAAAAATAAGTTTAGTTGAATTTGTAGTTTCTTTTTGTCCTAAGCTACCTGAAACCTTCTGTCAACAATGTCAAGGATGACTCCAATTGCTACAGATTTTGAATTAATGAGATTCTTTTGACTGACATTTATTTTTATAAATTACTTTGAGCCTTCTTCAATCACCATTTTGTCTTTCACTGAGAGTCTGAGATAAGTACATGTCCATTATTTTTAGGATTTGTCCTCAGTTGTAAAATTTCAGAAATGATAATCATGTCATTCTTGTTTCAGTATAGAGTTTGATCGTGATGACGAGTTCTTTGCAACTGCTGGTGTCTCACGTTGTATCAAGGTTTTTGAGTTTAGCTCGGTAAGGATTAAACATTTATTCATTGAAAAACTAAGTGTTTGGTATTAATAGCTAAGGAGACACGTGTAATATAATAATCTGTCAATTAGATACAGAAGATGGTGATACTATGATTCATATTTACAATATTCATTTCACATTTACTATAGGAATTGTTTTCTGCTAGCCATTGGCCCATTTGTTTGTTTAGAAAGTTAAGTTGTCTTTTATTCATTTGGTAAAGTCTATTTGTAAAAGTAAGAGTCAATCTACGGAAATGTTAACATCTCTGGAGCTGCTAAGGAAATTCCATTCTAAAAATCTTGGAATTGGGAACATACCTAAACTCTTTGGCTGGGTTGATGAAACTTTATTCCCTGCCTTCATGGATTATGCATTACTTTCAATACTCCAAATTCATACGAAGAAGTAATAAATGAACATACGTAATACCTGTGGTTTTAGAAATGTGAGTTGTTTGAAAGCAAGCACAAAAGTTATTCAAGGCTTAAGTATGGGGCCGAACTTTTCTTGTGAGGTGTGGAATGGAAAATGTAGGTAAATTTTTATATTATACACTAAAATATATATTTATATTAATAAGATCAGGAATGTCTTAAAAGTAGTTTTTTAGGAGATCATTGAGAGGAATGGAACTTTCTAGAATAATTTATTGGTTTCATAATGTCAAGTCTGATAATTAACAAACAAAAAATTGAAGTTTAAGCACGGCTCAACTAGACTTTTCTTGTGAGGTGCACAATAGAATAGAAGAATATAGATAGTTTTATATATATGCTAAAACGTAAGGATATGGAACCCTGATCCTTTGGAGGGGGGTGCAAGTCTTTCTTTCATAATTTGGTTCATCTTTCTCCCCTTGGTATGTCGGTTTTTTGGTGCTTTGAAGGATTAATATTCCTAGGAAAGTGAGATTCTTTATATGGCAATTTTTACATGGTTGTGCTAACATGATGGATTGGGTTTAGAGGAAGCTTCCCCTTGCTTGTTGGTTATTTCTATTGCATTCTTTGTCGAAAGGTGGAGGAAGAGCTGGACCATATTCTTTGACGTTCTAAGTTGGCTAGTTCAGTTTGGGATTCTTTCTATCATACATTTGGCATTGTGGTTGCTTGTCAGAAAGATGTTTGTGCAATGATTGAGGAGTTCCTACTCAACCCACTTTGTGGGGGTGAGGTCACTTTCTTTAGTTTTCAGGGATGTCTGCTATTTTGTGAGTTTTGTGGGGCGAGTGGCGTAGTAGAACTAGAAATTTGGACAGAGGGACTCTAATGGGATTTGCTCTCTTGTTTGTTTTCATGTTTCTTTGTGGACTTCAATTTTAAAGGCTTTTTGTAATTGTTCTATAGGTGTTATTTGCGTAGTAGGAGTCTCGTTTTATAGAGAGTTTATTCTATTGGTATTCCTTTCCTTTTTTCTCTTGAAATTGGTTATCTCATAATATATATATAGTGTTCTAAAACCCCTCTCGGGTGCTCACCTAGACTCAAAGGATGATATTTGAATGTCAAGAACTGATAAATATTGTTTAATGCAACCTATAAGGTATATCTTTGTTTAAATTGTTGTGGCTTTGTATTGATCATCCATGAGGGAAATACAGAGCACAAATCTGCCTAATGTTTTATATGATGGTTCATGACCACACGATATACCTGTATCTTTTTTTTAAAAAAATTTAATTTCACTATAGATTATGCGAATATAAATTATTTACCAAATATCAATAGTACTTGCTCTTTCCAGGTGGTAAATGAACCAGCAGATGTTCACTTTCCCGTTGTGGAGATGGCTACTCGGTCAAAACTTAGCTGCTTGAGCTGGAATAAGTACACAAAAAGTCATATTGCTAGTAGTGATTATGAGGGAATAGTAACTGTCTGGGATGTTAATACTCGTCAGGTTGTGGCTATTATCTATTTAAAGTTTTCTTAGTTTGTCGATTATCTCCATTATTTGGTCAGACCCCTCTTTTTTAACACGCTCTTTTCATTTTAGAGTGTTATGGAGTACGAAGAACATGAAAAACGAGCTTGGAGTGTTGATTTTTCACGTTCTGAACCTTCCATGCTTGTATCAGGCAGTGATGACTGTAAGGTATTTGATTGAAGCACACACTATTTTGAGTTGGTGAAGATTATTGATTCAAAATTAGCAATCCCCTAATTTCTGCATTGTCATTTTTTTCATCTTTTTCAATGGTTAAATTTGTAGCAGAGGATATTTGACTTGTCAGCTGTGGCACTTGGAAAATGCTATCCTTTGTTGAGTGGTATCTGTCAATTCGCCAATATAATTTTGGATCCATGATGAAACTGTTTCACATGATTTGTAGAAATTGTCCAATACAATGATGTATTACTCAAAGGGTTAATAGTTTGTCAGTTGTGGGTGGTTTTTTCTTAAAAAAATTCTTTTGCTGCATACTAACTTCAAGTTACAACACTAGGTTCTTTCAATTATTCTTTTTCTGATACTATTCTCAGGTGCATTGTTCTTTGTCTTTTAACAGGTCAAAATTTGGTGCACAAGACAGGAAGCTAGTGTGTTTAACATCGACATGAAAGCAAATGTTTGCTCAGTCAAGTACAACCCAGGATCTAGCTTATACGTGGCTGTATGTCTATTTTGGTCTCTTTACACAAATATCATAGCTAAAGATTTACCAACTATCGTGAACACCCAGTGCTTGCACAATTTGCCAAATCCTTCTCTCCCTAACACTAAAACGTTTTCAGGTGGGTTCCGCTGATCATAACATCCACTACTACGACTTGAGAAATATCAGCCAACCGCTGCATGTTTTTAATGGCCATAAGAAGGCTGTTTCTTATGTGAAATTCTTGTCGAACAATGAACTTGCTTCTGCATCAACTGACAGCACTTTGCGGTTGTGGGATGTAAAGGAAAATCTGCCTGTGAGTTATCTTCTTGATATGTTATCCATTGACATCCAAAATGAAGTTAATCTTATGAAATTGTGCTCCTTGTTCCCTCTTTTTTGTCACTCATCAATCTTTCTTGCCAATTCCCACAACTGGTTTGAAAACCAAAGCATTAAACCATTTGAAAATTTGCTAAACTTCTTAAACTTTTTCGCAAAGGACATGGTGTGGTTATTGTGCTTTCTGGAACTAGGGATCTCGTCATTGTTATGGCTTAGACACCTTTTCTTCTCTCTTCTCTCTTCTCTCTTCTCTCTGACTTCTATAAAATTGAGAACCGTTCTTTCTCTGTTAAGCACATTTAGAAGGTTATGGAGAAGGAGAACTACATATTTTATATAACATGTTTGGGAGTGGTTATGGACGGTTGAAATCACCTTTGTCCTTTTCAAAATTACTCTTGAAATGGCTTTCAATCATTGAAGATTCAACTTTAATAGCATGAAATTTGCATTTAAAGTGTAAAATTGAATAAGTTTGAGTGATTAAAGGTGTGTTTCAAGGTGATTTTGTCTCAACCAATATAGAGCTAAAGTGTACAAGTACTGATTCATCTCTTTTATAATTATTTCAGATTTGTGTATATAGAGGACACACAAACGAGAAGAATTTTGTGGGTCTAACAGTCAACAGTGAATACATAGCATGCGGCAGTGAAACTAATGAAGTTTTCATTTACCACAAGGTTATCATTTTTATTATTTCACCATCTTGTTTTCAACTACATAAACTTTTGCTTTTGATATGAATATTATGAAGTATCAAGTTATTAAAAGGGAATTTACTTGCAGGCAATATCAAAACCAATGGCTTGGCATAGATT
This sequence comes from Cucumis hystrix, assembly GCA_025688845.1. Taxonomy (NCBI): domain Eukaryota; kingdom Viridiplantae; phylum Streptophyta; class Magnoliopsida; order Cucurbitales; family Cucurbitaceae; genus Cucumis; species Cucumis hystrix. Next base: position 7,538,345 of record CM046894.1, on the reverse strand, counting down.
TAGTTCAGATTTGGAAGATAACGATGAAGATGCAGGTTCATATTTCATAAGTGCTGTTTGTTGGAAGAGTGATAGCCCAACAATTTTAACAGCAAACAGCCAAGGAACAATCAAAGTGCTGGTACTTGCACCCTAAATATCACAATAAACTTGAGAGAGAGAGAAAAGCCAAGGAAAGTATAATAAGGTAACAAAATTCATTACCCTCAGTCCGTGTATATGGTGATATTGATATTACTTCCATGTATATCAGCTTGTAAATTTGGTTTTCATTCAACTTCTGTGGATCTCCTCACTTAGAAATATTCTTCTCTTTTTTTTTCTCTTTTTTTTTTGGGTTAGGGTTAGTGGGAATATTGGTAGAAATATGTGATTATTTGCAAGCTAAGTTTAGAATGAATATTTGTTGGAGAGTTGAAAAGAGTTCAATACATAGTTTGAAATACTGCAAATGCTTGTATATTATACCATTGGACTTTGATGGGGAGAGACAAATGTAGAGATTCATAAATACTTAGAACTTATGTAAAGGAAATGAAATGAAATGAAATTTAAACTTGATTATTGTCATTCAAAATTTTTCTAAAACATGCAACATTCTCATTTATTCTCTTATTGAACTTCTATTACTTATCTTTTCCAAGTTTTAATTTAATTTTCAATTTTGTTTTTGTTATTTTGTAAGCTTATCGATATTGTTCTTTTATTACTTATTTGTAAATATTATTAAACTTGGTTAATTGTAATGTATTTGTTTTATTGAACAAGTTCAAAGTTCAAATTTTGAATTTTAAGTTCGATTAGGACTTGAATAGTACGATATAGTATAAATTCTGCATTTTAATTAACTTGAACTGTTTGAGATATTATAAAGTTTGATGAGTTTTGGTTAAATATAGCAGATGGTTCCTAATTTTTGGGTAATTCTAAGTTTACATATTCTCTTAAAATTTTCAAATTCACTGTGAATGATGCTCTTAAATTTCAGTAGGCAAGCACGTTATCGTTGAATCAAGAAATACAAGCGGTTACCAAATATTGTTTGTTCTAAAAGATAGGTGTAAGAATCTTTATGACCATATTGTTAAAAACTAATGTGTCAAATCTTTTTTCTATTTACTTTTCGGAGTTAAAAATTCTAGAGGAAGAAGTTAAACATCTGATCGCATATGGCTTAGCTAGCTAGGTAGGCATAGGTTGAAAATAATACGTAAAATTTATGGAATGTGAATGGAAATATGGTTGGTAGTTAGAGCTTACTTATAAAAACATTATCAATTCAGTTTTATTGAAGAATTTAATTAAATCTTAATAATACTTTTTAACGATGAGGGTTGCAATTTGTTAAAAAACTTATAGGTTGAATGAGAAATATTGGATCAATTACAAATTATCATGTCATTTTTCAAATTAGTGATAAAATTGCAAAATATTGATTATTGGGGTAAGTGAAGGTTGGTATGTGTCAAATTACGATGGAAGACAAAAGTTCGTGGATCTTGATGTTATTGTGTGTCTTCTTCATGTATCTTGAAACAAATAAACTAGTGTGATCAAAATTTGTGTTCATGTTTAGCTCAAGTTTATTTAAGTCCAAAAAGCAAGTTTATTGTGGTCTAAAAACACCAAGCCCAAAGTTCAATATGTTGACCTTAAGGGTTAGGACTATGGACCAACTAAAGTTGTCACGTAAGGCATATGGAGAACTTTACAAATAGAGGTTTTACCTTTCCTTCATAATAAATATGGAGAGATTTGAAGACTTAAGCTCTGAAGCTCTCAAGATCTTAAGAATAGGTCTCAAGCTCTATAGACCATGGTTCTCAAGAATGAGAAAACTTAGCTTCCAAGCTCTCCAATTTTGAAGTTTGAAGATTGAAGTTCTCAGATTTCTAGGTTCTAAAAACTAAAGTCTCAAGTTCTGAAGAACTAAAGACCGAAGTTCTCAAGCTAATGAAGATAGAAACTCTTGAGTTTTGAAGAGTAGAGTATCGAAACTATTAGAAGACATCATAAGCTTCTAAAGATTGAATCACACTTGAAGACTAGAGTCATTTGAAAATATACAAATTTTCTTTCAAGACTTCAACTTCAAGAACATTCGAATGGTTCACTTCCTCAAATCAAGCATACACATTCAATAGAGAGGATTGAATGACTAGATATTAGAGATTGAACCACATCACATAAATCAAGATAACCACAAGTTAAATTGTCTCAAAACACATTGTTTCTTTGAAAACCTCGTGCAAACAAATTGACACATCTAGTGGGACCTTTCTACCTCACATCTCTCTGTCATCATTCAAACCAAGCAAGGGTGTCAAAGAAAGTTGCATAGAAAACTATTGCCACAAGCGACTGTTATGTGAGACCTATCAATTACAGTTGCTAAAAGAAAAATAGTGCAGGAACATGAACAAGATTCTATCCTCATGTAGAAAATTTGAAAACATACAATAGAATCCCTTAGAGGTGAGATTGTTACAATGAAAAATTTGAAAACACACTCACAAACCCTCTACCTAGGTTACAACCTTATAAGACTAGAATTGAGGATGGAATAGTGTTGACCTTCGAGGGGTTTCGACACCCGTACCTACATGAAAAATTTTCGCTCAGACGAGTTCTTTTATTATTTCTTAAAATAACATTATAAGAATAAGTTTGAGGGTCTTTCCCTTCTAGAAGTTTAGATGATACTAACACCATGTCATTTTCTTTTTGGCACATTTTATCTAAAAGTTAAACTGTCTAAATTATTTATTTATTTTTTTAAAAAGAAAGTTGTACATTTTCTCTAAAATTTGAAATCATACATAGTCATTTAAGGTTCAATCACACTACTTTCTACATTATTGATTTTTTTTTTATTGAAGGAAAGTTTGATTTAAGTTATTATTTATCTTGGTTTTTCTTGAAATTAGGTCTCCGGCTTCAATTACACATACTTTAGAGGAGAGTAATGTTTACCTTGTAGACGTACATGAAAACTTTTACATTTTCTAAAATTAAATAAATATTTTAAAAAAATAATAGGGAGACTTTCGTTATGCCTAAAGTACATTAAAACCTTATTTTTTTTTTTTTGTGCAAAGTGAAACGACTTTATCTTTTTCTCTTTCTCTTTCTTTTTGTCTTAATTGTGCAAAAAAGAAAAGTGGTGAAACACCAAGATGTCCAATATGTCAATGCATTCATCTTTTGAATATAAATTTGATGAGCCAAGTGATGTTCTTAAATGGGTTGAAGAGATGCAACAAAAATTTGAGGATAGCATAAGTACTTCTCAAGTATCAGTGATTTTCAGGTGCTAGTGATATGTATAGATCAGACGATTGAATTTCTCAGAATAGTGTCTAGAAGAGCAAATAGTTTTTCAGAATAAACAGTTGATTTAAGGGTTATTTTTTTCTCAATGCAACCTCATGTACATGATTTGAATAGATTCTTGAAGATGATATTAGAGAACTCGAGCATTTTGGTCGTTGTTTGTTTTGCTATTAATGACAATAAAAGAGATGTTCATTTCATTTTACTAGTTTTTGGTTTTATTTTGATTAATTATTTTGTCTTTTCTTAATGTATTTAAACTTCATATAATAAGATTTTTTTTTTCTCTCTCTTTTACTTCAAAGTTTTCAAAATCATCAAAGGAAAACATAGCTCGTCCTACTTCAATTCGCCATCCTTACAATACGAGGCATAAAAGTCGAATCATGGAAGAACAAAATAAAGACATGGATAAAATGAGACAAGAGATTAATAATCTTCGGGAACAAGTTTTAAAAAAAATACTAAAATTGCTTTCAATGGGCAAAGGAAAAGTTGTTGTGGATACAACACAATTTTAAGTCATTGATGATTTATCCTCAAGGATTTATGTCATGCCATACGAATGTTCCGTAGTCTCAAACCACTCAACACTATGTTGCTATTAATCTACTCTTTGTTGTTCCACCTCTTGTCCCAAATAAAAATATTGGAAGCTCAAGCTAAAATTCAAAGCATGGGACAAAATAAGAACACTTCGGCTAAGCAAAAACTAGATGTTTTGGAAGAAAGGTTGCGAGCAAAGGAAGGGACTGACATTTATGGAAATATAGATGCAACACAATTGTGTTTGGTGCTAGGCTTGATAATTTCAACAAAGTTTAAAGTTTCAAAATTTGATGAATATGATGGATCATCGTGTCCAAGGAGTCATCTTATAATGTGCTGTAGAAATATTGCAGCACATATTGGTAATGATAAATTGTTGATCCATTTGCTTTCAAGATAGCTTCACTACAATAAATTGAGGATCTCCCGACGCACAAATCGTCGTCAAGGAACAAGACTTCGGGAAACAGGCCTTCAACCGATGCAGTAATGTATATGTCAGTAGTCTTAATCTATCCCGATGTAGTGTTTTTGACATCGGGCAAAGCTAGACCATCCCCAATGCCGCAAACATAAACGACGCGGTTGTAACAAATGTCGGAATTGGCTTCCATATTTTCGAAGTTTACGTTTAAGTCGTCAGGGAAAAGGAAATATATTATTTAATTGTTTCACCTTCCCCGATGCCATGCAGGAAACGTTGAGACTGTGACTTATATTTTCAACGTGTTCACCTACAACGTTGGGAGAAAGGAAACAATCAAATAATATATTTCCTTTTCCCCGATGCGAATTATATGACGTTAGGAATGTGGATATCCATTCCCTACGTCATTAGTAATAAGTCGGTAATGTGTGGTTTTATCACTGGCACATTGCTAATGACGTTAGGAATAGAGGGCTCTTCCAATATTTTCGTTATGTGTCAGGAGTTCTCCTATAAAAAACACTTTTAGTTCTGTAAATCACATAACTGAAAGAGAAGGAAAACTAGAGAGATGATAACTTGTAGAAATACAAGTTATTATGGCCTTTTAGGTAGAATAATGTGATTGAAATGCATGATAAATGAGTCAAAACACGTAACTTATGTTGTAAATGCATAATTATTTAGAAATGCACTTTACATGAATTTCATGCATGCTTTTACTTTGTTTTTAGTGTATAAATGTAGGGTTATCAACAAAAAGAACAAGCTAGCAAATCATAGAGGAACTCACGAAGAGATAAGATGAGAATACCAAGTCATTACGCAAGAAGAAGTTTGCTAGAAGAAAAAAGTGGTATATGGAGCAATGTGACTTGATGAAAGGGTCAACTTTCGGTGTTGACATGGCCAGGATGATAGAATTTCCCGCCAAAAGCTGCCTATAAAAGAAGCTCCATCTCCATTGAAAAGAGGCGTAAGGCTTGTATAGGTCATAAGGCCAGATGTCTGCATTGACTGACCATTCCTAGAGAGTCGATGGTAAGGATTAGCCTTACCCTTAGTTGTAAAGTTCATTATTCTTTTGTTCTCCCTTCAACCTGTAAAGTAAGAGCTTGTAGCCTGAGTGAAGAAGATGTCATCTCCCATCTCCCCTTAACTTGGATTCCTTTTTGTCTCTTTCCATTTTATTATTTCTTTCCATTGTATATGTATATTGTACAGTGGCCGAAGACCTTTATTTTTTAATACAATGTATATTTATACACTTTTCAATCCATCTATCTCTTTACTGTTCATCTGTCTTTATGTTATTGTATTCTAGGTTTATGATGCATTCTTGATAAGTAGTCTTTATTTATATTGCTTGTTATGTTAGTCGAGCTACATTCATCATTTGGCTAGTGTATGTCGCCAACTGTCCGAGAGGGTAAGTAGCAAGGATATGACTAACACAAGTAAGGAAGAGTTTTCTCAAGTTTGCACGATGACTTTCCACATGTGTATCCCAAAAGGTAAACAAGTTTGGACAATAGGCAACAAGAGGTTGCTGTCCTTAAATGTGAAGCACTCTGAGTAGTATAAATAGATACTTCTAGATATACATCACTAAAATAGTTTCAGTTATATGGATTCCGAAAGGAGACGTAGTGTGGCATTCAATGACTATGAGAGGAGCACGTCTTAATCATGAGATAGCTTAACAATTTATATCGCATTGAGATGGTCATATAGCTTAATCGCCTGGTAGCATAAGACCTTCCTTCAACCCCACCCCTTCCTTAACGCAAGTTAGTTCGTTCATCCCTCCATTCGCACAACGCTCATTAAATTAACATTACAACATTTCTAGGATACTTAGGTAGTTTTTATTATTTTTATATTCTTTTAACTCAGTTTTCATAATTCCTAGTTGATAAGTAGACCCTAGAAGTAAATTTTGATATCAATTCTCTATGTTCGACCCTGGATCGCCTAGGTAAACCTATTGCTTCACTTACACTTGGACAATCAATAGAAAAACTTGCACTTTGCAGACCGAGGAGTAGGTGGTGGGGACATTGGGAGCATTTTGCATGCAATGATCATGTCAACTCCCATGATGAAGAGAATATTGGAGAGCATTTTGAGTGCAATGATCCATATTCAATGACATGTCATCACACCACCAAACAAACAAACAAACAAACAACCATTCTCCAAAGAAAATACCCACAAACTAAAAGCAAGAGATGTAACACAATCACACAAGCAAGCTTTTGGCCAAGCCAGAGACCGAGAAGAAAAAAGTTTACTGTCCATCCATCGTGTTGCCACCGCTCGCTGCCTTTCCTTGTCACTGTTCGTTGTTATCTGCCGCCACCACTCTTAATTCTGGTTAGTAGTTTAGTTTTAGTTTTGGTTTAGTTTAGGGTTAGTTTTATTTTTGGTGTATATTTTGATTTAGATTATAGATTTAGAATTAAAATTTAGAATTAGTTTTAGGATTTAAAGTTTGAATTAGTTTTATTTTTGGTGTATATTTTGATTTAGATTATAGATTTAGAATTAAAATTTAGAATTAGTTTTAGGATTTAAAGTTTGAATTAGTTTTAGGTATTGAATTTGGATTTGTTATATGAATTTGATGGGGGTTGTATTGAAAATTTGAGGGGTGGGGTGTATTAAAAATTTGAGGGGGGTAATGATTTCAATATTTGAGGCGTCCGGGCTCTAATTGTTTTAAAGTTTATGTAATTTGTGGTTGAGATTTGTTTTGGGGGTTTAAAGTGTTAGGTATCTTGTAAAGTATGTTGGAAGTGGTAGGTAGGTTGTAAAGATTGAAGTTATGGTAGTTGTGGTTAGTTTCTTCTGGCTATCCTGCAGTTGTGGTAGCCTCTGTAGTTTAAACTTAACTTTAGTGAAAATTTTGGGAGATTGGGCATAGCTTATTCATGGGTAAAGTTTAGAGTTTGAGATGAGGAATATAGGACTAATCAAACCTATTTATGTTTTAGGTTTTTAACGATGGACAAGGGTTGGATGAAACTTAGGAATAAGTTCTTGTTAAGTATAAAGAGGGAGTGTCCAAATTTTTAGAGGTTGCAAAGTTTCATGTTGATGATTATTGACAAACTAGGTGTCCATGCAAGAAATGTATGAACTCAAATTGGGACTCATTAGAGGGTGTGGAGTGACATCTATTAACAATTGAAATATCCCCCTCCTATACAGAATGAGTGTATCATGGAGAGCCAGTGAACTTGCATAGAGGTATAAAAAGTTTTGATGAAGGAACTAGTAGTATGCCTTTTGATGAAGGAATTAACAACAACCATTTTCATGAAGAAGATGAAATGTTCGGTATGTTTCATGATTTACAAGCTCTGATTGAACACGGAGAGGAAACAGAGGAAGGGTTGGAGAATGAGATGCCATTTAACATTGAGGTAGATATAGACAACAAACATATTTTTAGGAGTTATTGAATGAAGCACGTAGTGAGCTATACCACGGTTGTTCAGATATTCCCTCCCTGTATTTTTTGGTTAAGTTGATGTATGTCAAGGTTCTTAACGGTTGGAGTAACAAGTCCTTCGACATGTTAATAGAACTGTTAAAAGCATTGTTTCCAATGTGTATTACTACTATCCATAGTTTATTCTACGAAGCCAAACGAAAATTGCTTGACTTGGTCCTGGGATACGAGACGATGCATGCGTGTAAGTATGACTGTGTCTTGTACTAAAAGGAGTTTGGCGATTTGCAACATTGTCCAACTTGAGGTGAGTTTCAATAGAAGATTAGTCCTAACAAAGGGAGTTTTTTTTTTTTGCATAAAGTATTGTGCCACTTTTCGTTGATACCAAGATTACCACGCTTGTTTGTATCGCAAGAAGGCTCCTCTGACATGAGATGGCGTAAAGATAAACGAGTGGAAACAGAGAAAGTGTTGAGACATCCAGCTGATGCAGAGGGATGGAAGCTTTTTGATTGTGAATTTCCTAATTTTTCTTCAGATTCACGAAATGCTCATTTGGGATTGGCTTCAAATGGGTTTTATACGTTTGGAAAGTTGAGTACTTCCTATAGTATGTGGCATGTGGTGTTAATTCCTCATAATTTGTCACCTTGGAAATGCATGAAACAATCAAACTTCTTCATGTCATTGCTCATACTAGGTCCAAGATCTCCTAGTAGGGAAATTGATGTGTACCTCCAACCATGAATTGAGAAGCTGAAAGAGTTATGGAATTTTGGTTTTCGTATGTATGATTCTCTTACCGGTCAGTTCTTTCAGTTGTATCCAGCCTTGTTGTGGATGATTAATGACTTTTGTCATATGGTGACTTATCCAGGTGTAGTATGAAAGAGTATTAGGCATGTCCCATATGCATGAGAGATAGATCATCATTCAGAATAAGAGGAAACATATATTTCACGGGACATTGATGTTATCTTCCATAGAACCACGTTTAGCGTAGAAGTAAACTACACAATGGAAATGTAGAGCGTAAGGCTTCTCTAGTGGTAATGAATGAGCATGAAATCTTCTAAACAACTAGATTTGTTGGAGTTTCCAGTTATGAGTAAATATGCTTCATTAAAAGATAAAAAGAAAGAGAGCTCTTAATTGGACTAAGAGATGTATTTTCTTCAAATTTTTTTATTGGTCGAGACTAGTATTACATCATAAACTTAATATAATGCATATTGAAAAGAATGTTTGTGACAACTTGGTTAGTACGTTGTTGAATGTTGAAGGAAAAACCAAGGTTATACAAATGCTCGATTGGACCTACAAGATCTAAAAACAAGCTAGAAAGGATTTACACCTGATAGATCGATAATAGATTGGTGAAGCCACATGCGAGTTACACATTGACCAAGCAATGATCAAGTTGCGTTTTGCAAATACCTGAAATCAGTTAAGTTTCCTGATGGATTTGTTTCTAATATTTCACGATGTGTGAATGACAGAGATGGAAAAATATCAGGTCGCTAAACAAACGACTGGCATGTTTTGCTACATCAACTTTTGGACTGTCGAGGGTCTGAGTTGTGACTCCATTGTATTGGATGAGTGGTTCATTACTGTAATCTATGCGATAAGTCATTGATCATAATCACTGTATGCAAATTGCTCACCTTGTACCTCTACATAGCATAACCACTGAGTCCTCATTGAGTATAAGTTTTTCTATTGATTTTCGAAGTGCAAGCGAAGCAGTAGGTTTACTTGAATGATCCAGGGTCGAACACAAGAAATTAATTGAAGACATTAGATTTAGGCATTACTTAGCATCTGGGTGGTATAAAAGAATTAATTAAATAAAGTAACAAAGAATCAGAACTAGGAATAAAAACTACTTGTGTCACTAAGAAAATTTGTAAAGGGAAGTGAATGGATGGAAGATGGAATTACGAACTAACTTGTAGTGATATACCTTGCTTAATCATGGCAGTTATGCAATGCGAGAGCCTCAATATGATATACCTTGCGTAATCAGCCCCATGATTAAGGCGATCTTCTCTTGAAGTGTTTAGATGCAAGTGACTGTGCTTGATTAGGCGAGATATATATAGGAAACTTTACTTATAAAACTTATAGAACTTCTTGTTTATGGACAACAACCTCTCAGCGCCTAACGTTTGCACTTGTTTGCCTTTCGAGACACAAATGTTGGAAGTTTCGCCAAGGTGGAGTTTGTTGCTAAACTCCTCCTTGTGCATATTAGCCTTATCCTTACTACTTGCCCTCTCGGGTAGCTAGCAATTGACACTGGTGAAGTGATGAATATAACTCAACTAATGCGACGAGACTTATAAGCTAGACTCCTTATCAAAAACTTATCACAAATCTAAATACTAATAACACATTGGCAAGTGAGAAGTCAAGAAATGATGGATTGAAAAGATACAAACATACAATATATATAAAGAATATAGGTCCTTGGCCATTGTACAATATGAACAACATATATTACAAAGAAGTGTAAAAAAAAGGAAAGAAAGAAAAGTGGAAAAATATTATAAGTTGGGGGAAGAAGAGGAAATGGAACCTTCACTACTCAAACTCTAAGCTCTGACTTACAGTATGACCAAAGTAGAGAAGAAAAAAATTTTACAGACGGCGGAAAGTCTATTTTTTCGTCATTCTCTCTCTCTAGGGATTGACCTTCTCAGGTCTTTATCCCCTACAGGTGTCCACTAGTCCTATGCAGGCCTCCTTTGGGTCTATTCAAACCTCCTCCTCTTGATAGGGATGAAGTCTTTTTATAGGCAACTTTTGGACGAAAACATCTTTTCTTATGAAATTGTTAGCGTCAAATACAACCTTGTGAAGTCACATCAACTCCAACTTCCATTCTTGTCTTCTAGTGAGCCCTCCTCACGTGATGACGTGGTTTCTCGCTTGGAAATGTTATTTGCCAGGCGAGTTTCCATCGCGTGGCCTTAGCTCGAGATGTCTTCTACGATTCACCGACTTCTTCCTTCCTACTTATTCTACGTTTAGACATTGTAATCGCGTTAAATAGGCATGGTGCTTATGTAAGATATATTTCTAAATACTTATAAATCTACAATACAAGTTAAGCATTTTGATCATCTTCTTATGCGTTTTGACCTTATTATTCTAATAAAAGGAGCTATAATAATGGGTATTTATACACGTTATCAACTTCTCCCTATTGGTGTTCCAACATACTTACTAAAAAATGTGTACATCGCTGTTACTAAACTGTGTAATTTTTTTCGTGACTTGTGTACAAGAACGATAAGAGTAAGTGATTTGGACCGATTGCAAGTAGATATCATAATCATACTTCAGAAGTTGGAAACAATATTCCCACTTGCCTTCTTCGACGTAACGGTGCACCTTGCCTTTCACCCACCATATGAATTCAAGGTTGCTGGTCTGGTTTCTTATAGTTGGATGTATCTGATTGAAAGAAGTCTACACACATTAAAATAGTTTGTTCGTATAAAACCATGTTCTGAAGGGGCTATTGCATAATCATAATTGATGAATGAATCATGAACTTTTTGTTCGAGGTAAATAAGTGTGATTGAGACTCGATTCACTAGAGATGAACAAAATGATGATAGCATTCTAGATGATGAGGTAATTGGTGAGTTCGAAGTGTTCATGCAAAAAGTACGACCATTAAGGGCGTCAAGTGTATGAACCTACATAGGAAGAGAAACACCTCTTTCATTGGTACATCCTCAACAATGTAGATCAAATAGCGGAGTACCACAAGTGTGCATTTCTAAAATTTAACTTCACTGGCTATTTTAAGTATTTGTTATATAGTGTTGTTACATAAACTCATTATTATCGGCTTTAGGAGATATTTGATACGTCGTCAAGCTTAAAGCGCTTCTAAATTGTACAAAAGACATCAACAAACATTTCCTAAGTCGTTTAGAAATAAGATATATAGCATACATGAATTGGATAACATCATAGACTAACTTATTTGAGAATTTTATATATAACCATTTACACATGGATTTCAGGTTATAGAAAGGGGTGTTTGCAAAAATAGCAAAAAAATAAAAAATTATGATAAAAGGGCCCATCTTACTACATTTTCTAAATTACAAAAGTAACAAATTTAAAAGTGCCATCTGATTGTTGGAATTTATTTCCTAAAACTCGTAGATTGTAAATATAATCTATTGACCGTTATTAATAAAGTGCTATGATTATATTTTCAATAAATGTTATTGATTATATTATTAGTTTTGTCTTAATAACCCAAATTCAATAAACTAACATCCTAAACTGTTTGATGAGTCTTGAACAGTATGTAGATTAGTGTTCCATTAAAATGGTGTCATCGGGACTTGAACAAAAGACCCTACTTTCTCTATGGCACTAGAGGGGTTTCTGTTTATTGGTTGGACCATAAACATGTTGTTCATTAGAGGAGCACTGGTATTTAAGGACAAGAGGTAACCCAGAGGTGAAACGATAATTTGACCCAGTTGGTGTTATGAATACTTGTGAATGACTAACTTACTGTTATTGGTCTATATTCGTGGACACGAAAATATATCTACAGTGAGAAGAATTCAACTGTGAGTCTTTAATGGAGTGTACACACAATTAACGAATATTGATTAATGTGGTTAATGAGTTTAGCCAATTAATCTCATATCATTGTAGCTTCTGATCTGTAGGTCCATTAGGTCCCCTTCCTAGCTTGTAAAAGGTAATGAAATTTATATATATTGGTTGTAATTTGAAATGTTCATATTTACTTTGGGATTAGTATAGTGTATGACAATATATTATAAAATAAAGTTTATATTTTAGTCAAACTTTATTATATAAATTTTATTTTGGATATGATTCAAAATTAATTTATGAGAGATAAAATATTTGTATGAGTTCAAACATTAATTTAATGTGAATAGAATTCATATTAAAATTATTGGTTATGAGAGAAATTTATATTTGAATATGGTTCAAATTTAATTTAAGTTAAATATAAGATGTTTAATTTAACTATTAATTAATTGAAGAATTAATTAATAGTTTAGTTTAATATTATTTAATAGAATTTGATTTAGTTAAATTAGTTTAAAACTATAAGATATTGGAGAGATATTAATTAAATATGATTTAAATGAAATATTGATTAAATATGATTTAATTAATTATTAATTGTTAATTGTTAATTAATTAGTTGATTTGTAATTTCTATTAATTTAATATTTTTTAAATTAATAGAATCTCATGATTCTCTTCTACTCCCTTTTCTAATCCACGAAGGAAAGAGAGTTATCAATATGTAGAAGAAAACAGTTTTCTTCAATCAATCAATAATCGAAAATAAAAAACTAATGATTTTGCTTTTATGCAAAATACTTTCGCTATAAACTTTTTCCCATTCCAATTGGTTCCTACAAAGCAATCTCATCCTAGAGGATAGGAAGGTCTCTGACGAGTGGTGTTTCCAATTTAGTGGATTGTAGATTCAAAGACGTCAACAAGAGTAAGTTCTCTGTATCTTTTAATATTTGAAAGCATGCTTAGTTTTTTATTTAGAATTTTGATTCTAAATTAATTTGAGGAATGACTCTATAAAATCTTTCGTTCCTAAGGGCTTTAATCCCTTCACTGATAGCTCTCTGATAGCCTTCTGATTGTTGTCTGATATCATTAATTACTTGTCATATTTTTCATATTTGCAATATGCAAAAAATAAGTGCCATGGGCTGTTTTTTAAAATTTTCTTGTCATCTAATGTAATTTCCCTTATACGAATGTGTGAGAGAGAACCTTTCTCATGATTTCTTCTCACTTACGATGGAACCTTCACTTGATGTTCGATCTTACAGTGAATGCATTGTCAGTGGGTGAAATTTTACATGGTAGAGCGTGATTCCTGACACACTACAAAAAATAGAGAAGTCATGGTAATCGGTGAAAGCAGTGGCAGTGGAAGTGGTGACAACAATTTCTATGGTGTTTTGGATGAAGTGTTGGACATTCAATGTTCGATGGGATGACGTGTTTGGCTATTTAAGTGTATGTGGTTTGACACTTACAACAACAAAAGTCATAGGACACACATGGATTAGGGTACAAATCAATCAATCCATCAAATTTTTGGTTTATCGAGCAATTTATCATTCTCGCGACTCAAGCACATCAAGTATTTTACCTAGAAGACCCAAAAAATGTACCAATTGAAAGGTTGTTCAAGTGGTCCAAAATAAACATATATGAGATGTTCCTAAAATGGAGGATGTTGAGAATGAACATTTGAATGTACTAAAAATGGTTGTCGGACATCGTGCGGATGAACACATTGAGGATGACACTCTATGTAGACCTGATATTGATCCTGTAGTGGTAGAAAGACAGGTTATGCATCTTGTCGTTGACGACTTCATAGACGATGATGATGAACAATTATCACATCAAAGTGGATAAAGCGACGACGAATAATAATGACGAATCATGTATCTACATATTTCATTTTTTTATATCTTCAGTTTGAGGTACTCTAATTTGTTTAGCTCATTTTGATTTTATGTCCACAGGTACTATGTCATCATTCTCGAGTGATTTCGAGGAGAAAGATGCTCTATTTCTCGAGTTCAACAATGCGTTCAATAACGTAGGAGGATCGTCCTCGGTGGGCAACACTTCAGGTTAGTTCCATTACTTTGATGATAATTGGGTACATATAAAGTAGTTTTGTTTCTTATCGAATTTTGTTTTCTTAAGTAGATCATGAGCCTCAATCCTCTCCACTCCTAGGAGACGTCAACAGTTTCGAAACTTGGAGTTGGAGAGGTACGTTCATAAACATGACAAGATTCTGATTACTGGTTGTTCATAAATCAATAACTACTTTGGAGTCAATCCCACTCAACAGTGCCTACACTTGACTCAGTTAGTTGACTTCATGGACGTAGTGAGAAGGTAAAATGCAGTGTTGTGCACACATATTTAATTCTAAGCAACAATGATAACGTGCTTGAGAAATAATGTTGTTGCTTATGTTGGTGTATTGTATGTGTATATTTAATTCCCCATGATGTGTCATTGATTCAGAATCATTGCATGCAAAATATTTCTTCTGAATCTCTTCATCATGCAAGTGGATATGATCATTGCATGCAAAATGCTCCCAATATCCTTCTTCACATACTTTTAATTCCTCGTTGTACAAGTTTTCCTATTGCTTGTCAAAGTGTAAGCAAAACAACAAGTTTTCCAAGATGATCCAGGGTCGAACACAGCGAATTGATATCAAAACTTAGTTATAGGGTCTACTTGGCAATCAGGCAGTGTAAAAGAATAACTATACAATATGAATGAGTATAACTTTAAAGTATATCTACCGATGTACGCTAGAGATTTTGCAAAGTTAATTTAACTAAGGTGGTTGTGAGAAAGACGTGTAATAATGAATTAACTTGTATTAAGGAAGGTAGTGAATGAATGTCTAGTGCTATCGGGGGAATAAGATAAATGAAAGCTTTGACGCGATATGACTTGCTTAAGTAATTTAAGATTAAGGCGAGCTCCTCTCAAAGTCTTTAAACGCCACACATGGTTACCTTTCGAGATCCAAATGACTAAGCATAGCTAACCAAGACATATCTAGAAGTGTTCATTTATAAGACTTATAGAGCTTCATGTTTAAGGGTGGCAACCTCTCGGTGCTCCATACCCACACTTGTTCTCTTTTCGGTATATAAATTATGGAAGTTATCTCGTCAAGCTGAAGTTTGTCTCTAAAAACCACCTTGCATGCGTTAGCCATGTCCTTGCTACTTGCCCTATTGGGTAGTTGGCGATATACACTGGCCAAGTGATGAAAATAGCTCAACTAATGTGATAAAAATTATAAGTAAAGCTTCTTATCAAGAATCTATCATAGATCTTAAACTATAAATAACACGAGGACATATGAATAGTAAATACATGGAATGGATTGAAAAGGTGTAAGGATACATTATCTTAAAGAATGTAGGCCTTCGACCACTGTACAATATGAACAGCTACAATGTATGAGATCTTCACTTAGACTACAAGCTTTCGCTTCAAAGACTGACCAAAGACGATGAAAAAATGCTTTACCGACAGTGGCAAGCCTATTCCTTGCCACCAAATCTTTAGGACTCTACCTACCATTTCAGGCGTACGGATGACAGTCCATTCAGACGTCGCCCACTTCATGGTAAGGATAGAGTTCCTTTTTATATGCATATTTAGGCAGGAAATCTAATATCTAAACATGTCAGCACCGAAAGCTACCTCTGTCATTAAGTCACATCAACTCCATCTATCACTTTTGTCTTTTAGCGAATCTCTTCTCGCGTTCTGATGTGGTCTTGTGGCCTAGCCTTCGTGTGAGTTCCTCTGCAATTTGCCAGATTCTTCTTTTGTTAATAATCATGCATTTAGTCTCTAAAAATTGGATAAAGTAGCCATATCACTTATGTCAAGTGTATTTCTAAATTTTTATGCATTTACAACATAAGTAATGCGTTTTGCTAAACTTCTTATGCATTTTGGTCCCATTATTCTACCTAAAAGGCCATAATAACTTGTATTTTTATAAGTTATCAATTACCATAGCCCTAGGAGCAGAGAAACCAATCTCTGCACATGCTGTTCGGTTCAACAACATGATTGGTGTGTGTGTGAGAGATACATTTCCAGTCTGCTATGTTAAGTAGGCCGATGTTCCACCAGAATACATTGAGGTGGTCAAGGGTGCTTTGTAGGTAACTTTAGCAATTAATTCATTTTTATTTTAAACGTATATAAGTATAAACGTAGCTCATACATATGTTCTTTACTTTGTAGCACTATTTCGTACTTGATCTTGCGCTATTTTGTACTTGATTTCAACGATCAAGCACTTACTAGATTTGTTGAGCATCAAATGCTCACATCTTTCAAGGAGTTCAAGGAAGACTGTCATAAACATTTAAAAAAGTACAACCCTTAAATAGGCACGTGCCAACCCACCGCACAGATTGTTGATGTATTGTTGGTGGGACGTTTGAAGATTGATAGTTCTTCTACGATCACTATTTGAGTCGAGCATTTTAGGTGAGATTTACATATTGCAATGTTACATTACTTTATTTAATTTTTTGTATGCATGTATAGCTTTAGAAAATGTTTGCATGCAGGAGCAATCAAGGACAAACAAGGCTGCTAGACAAAAGCAGCATTACAACCATACTAGCAAGTCTAAGTCATTTCTACAATGACAACACACTAGAAGAATTCTAGCCTTTAATGCCAGCTAGAAAAAAAAAAAAGAGAAATGGGTATTAATGTCGTTTTTGAAAATGAGGATGTTTGATGTCGGTTTTAAACCAACATTAATGAGAAATGTTTAATACCTGTTTAAAACACATATTAAACGTCTACCATCATTTATTATTATTTTTAATTTTATAAGAAATAAAAAAAAAATTCTCTCTTACTTTACTCTTTCTCAAAATCATCCCTTCACGCGTTTTCTTCTTCACTTCTCAATCTCAAACTACTCTTCCCTCTCTTCTCAAAACAGACGCCACCGCCACTGCCGCCACCATTGTCGCATTCCTCGTGCCCAACCCATGCCCGACCCTCACCACAACCTAGTCGTTTTCACTGTTTGCTCTTCACCACTAAGTTGGAACCCTCATCTCTTTCACGTTTGGCACTTCACCACCCTCAGAATTGTCATTTATTTCAAGTTGTGCTCGCCACCACCATCAAAATCCTTCATCCACGTGCGTGCCTAACTCTTAACACCACCGTGTACAGCCCATTCGACACTCTTAAATATATTCATTTAGGTTTTGTTTAAGTGGAAATTGATTTTTCTTTCTTCACTAATCTCATCTAAGTAGAAAGAATAGTTAATTATTAGTTATAACTTTACCATTTCGGCACTCTTCTTTTTGTTGCTCCAGTGACTTTATTTATCCACAAATTAAAAAAAAAATTAAATAATGATTCTATATAGGCTGAAATGAAGTGATTTACCGCCAAGATTGTTGATGTATTGAAGCAAGATATATTATATGCATCTTAAGGGGGATCAATTATTTTATCTCGGTTGAATTTTATGTACTTTGTTCAATTTTTCCTTTTCTCCATTTTCATTTCAATAGAAATAGAAGTATGTATATATTCCAATTTCCTTTTCACAAGACCTGTTGAACATCTTGCATTTTTATGCTTGTTAGTTAGAGTATGATTTTTACGTTTGTTAGTTAGAGTAGTGAATCTAACCAACTACGTTTTAATCTTCACCTTTAAATCCCAAGGTGTAGTTATGGTGGTAAGCATCTAGGATAGATGTTCACTATCGATTCTTATAGACTGTTTGGAGAGTTAGTAAGTTAATTTCAATCTATGTTTATTTGCCAATTTAAAGATACCTCATTTAGATGTTAATTTCTATCTATGTTTTTTTTACGGCTACATTTTTACTTTCCATGTTTTACATGTTTTTTTTTTTTTTTTTTTTTTGTGAATCTTATACTATTTCTTGGATAATATTTCTAAAAGTTAAACATGGAGAAAGGAGAGCTTAAAGTGAAGCTCAATTGGTTGTAGACAATGTGTTTGAAAGAATGTCGCAATGATATATCAAATATGTAAAATTAAGCGATTGAGGTGGTTTTAAATTGACATTGTTTTTGTCACACTAATATTAGAATTCATTCTTCTAACAAAGAATTAACATGTTTGTTTTTATTTTCTAGAAGCAACTTAACATCTTTATCCATAGAGACAACAAGTTTTTTTCTTTTTACTGTCTCTGTTTTGGCATTGTTGAGGTTTACTAAGTTTCAGGTGGAAGGTTTACTGAGTTTTGTAGCAACCCTGAAATTTACTACCTATTGCAATAGTGAGATTCTTTTGATATTAATTATTTTCGTATTCAAGATTGTTTCTAGTCGATCCTTTTCCTTTTCTAGTTCGGAGCTGCAGCTCACGGCAGATGGACCTCGATGATTCCAATTTCAATCTTGCCATTTCATCATTTGATTACATATTGGTCGATTTTTACGTCCCATGGTATGGCCACTACAAGCTTTATTTGCTAACTTTTCAACATTTTGTCTTCCTGAATAGCTAGCGGCTTTCACGGTGGCTGTTTATATAAGGATTTCCCTTACTAATTCTATTGTTGAATGAATTCTTTCTGCTCCCTTAGTGTTTGGTGATAATGTAGAATCTGTTTCTTTGGATCCAGTTTTGCTAAAAAAAAAAACAAATTATTACGACCTTGTCTTCGGTGAAGGACCTTTTTGCACTGTTGAAGACTAGGTATGGATTTATTTTTATCAGACTTACATTTTGGCGGTCGTTTAGTTTCTATTTGGTCTTTCAAGTTTAGAAGATGCCATGTTTGATACTAACTTTTGAATTTGATTTCTAATTATACCTTGATGTTTGAAATTGGTTTCTAGTTAAATTTTAGTATTAAAGAAAAGGTCTAACCCATTTGGAAAATACATATCGTTATAGGATTATATTGGTTTCACATCATCATTTCATGTAGTCGAACAGTCAAACTTTGTTAAGAAACAAACCAGTTTCAAAGTTGGAGACTAATTAGAGATCAAACTCAAACCTTGAATCAAACGTGTCATTTTTAAGATCTCAAAATTTAAATAGAAACTAAATTTAGATTTCAAGTGTTAGGTGTGGAAAGTGTATGTCCTAGAGATCAAAAGTGTGCCTTTCCCATTCTTTTCTATCTTGTCAGTTGTCATTAGTTTTTTATATTTACCTTCTTGTCTTGTAATTTTGTGGCACGGTATAGATAATCTTTGAATAAGAGCAAGATCAATTGACGTTAATGTAATTAACCATTGATGAATAAGACTATATAGGAGTTCAAGTTTCATTCTTGCTTTTGAGTAATCTCATAGTCGTGTAGTAGTGGGCCAAATTGTTTGTTAGCTCCAGCTCTATGGGAAAGATTTGAGTCTCTTCTTAAATTTACAATCCTCTTTCTTTTGTTCTTTGTTCGTAGCTTGACATTTTCACTGGCAGCCATTGTTGCATTCTTTGGCAATCTTGCTGATGTCGGCCTTTATGCTTCTCTACTAGTTTGTCTTTTGGTTCAACGATCTAATCTGGGCCAGCTTTTGTCAATTTTTTACTAATGGCTAAAAATGTATCTCAATTTTCTATAAGGAAAACTTTTTCTTATAATGCCATCTAACTTTTTTGGTTTACTTTTAAATAGAAAGTTTTTGTTGTTGGTGATCACACTCATATTACTAAGATTGTAAACTTCTATGCGGCTCAATTATAAATTTTTCATCCATAACAGACTTCAAGCGTGTTGGACAGTCGATGTGCTAACCTATACTTTAATTTTTGTCACACCTCAAACTATACTGCGACGATAACACCGAAGTAGTAGGAATATGATGCAAGTTTGTTACAACCTTGAAATTTTTTTATCGCAAAATCTTATTCACAACTTCTTTTAAACTATCAACAAAACTCAAAATGCAACGGTGGTCAACCTAAGTGCCAAGTATAATAAATACATATCAATACGTATACTTTATTAATAATAGGCGTTTGATACATAATTACAACACTTTCACCAAATAACTAATGTTTAACTATTTTTAAAACATCTGGAGTCATCTCATTGCAAATCATTCAACCTTCTTCTGTACTTGTCCTAAACTCCTGATTCTGGAAGATGAGATTTTTAAAACGTAAGTCTAAATGACTTAATGAGGTTTTATGAAATCCTTTTCGCAACGCCCTTTGATAAATCCTTTTCGTCAAATCTTAAATACCAACATAAATCAGTTTATCAATTAAACACTTTATTTCACAAAACATGTCAAAATGCATGCAATCATTTTCACAATAGACTTAAATCATCTCACAAATCACATCAATATACATTTCGCATAAACACAAATTCGCATAACATAAATCGTCTCAAACAAACACACATTAGTTAATTATTCTTTTTGCCAAGATCCCGAATCGTTCTCTACACTTGGTCTCATTACATCACGTTTAGACTACTGTATCAACAGCATCCGAGAACATACAAATTCATCTTTGTTGCTCAGGCCATTAAGCTTTATACGCTCCTTTCAACACATAAGCTACCTACTTATCAGCATGTAGTCCGTAAACCCTATGGTGGCCTTGACTCTTTGTGTGCACATAAAAGTGAGCATTATCTCAAAGAAATAACTAATGGTTTGAAAACCATTTTATAGTATGGAAATCATAATCATCAAATCAAGCTTTAACATTATAAATCATGCTTGAAAACATATAAACTTTTAATAGAAATCTCTTTTGAAATACTTTTCATTTGAATTCTTCTTTCAAATCAGTGAAGAAATATCATAATAAAGTTTTTAACATAAATTCATTTGAGAGAAAATACTCACAAAGTTTTGAAAGAAAAGCACTCACCACACTTTACCAAAAATTCTCCTCTTCCTTCTCTTCTCGTGGAGCCTTCTCACGGAACAAATTGTTGTACTTAACACTTTGTTTTTCTTCTTCTCGCCAATGCAAAACTGCAGCATTTTAGCTCTTTTTTTTTTTTTAATAAAATCTTTTGTGCTTACTTAATGACCAAGTCCTCTATTTATATAGCCCTTAATTTATCTTAGTCATGCTTAAACTCTTTTTAGTTTGCCAGCTCCTGCTTAAAACTTTACACGTGTAAATTTAATACTCAACCCAGCCATGCTTAACCCTTTAATCTTACAAGTTAATCCTTGTCAAATCAAATTTGACATTTTCTTCGCCAGACCTTACTTCTCGCCTAACCCTATACCACAAATAAATTTAACCATTTAACACTTCTCACGAATAACCTTATCGCGTGGTTATATTTTTACTACAAGAAACCTTCCTCGCGAACTAACCAACTTTTACTCGTTTAGAACACTTATCGTGAACTTAAACTTCAAGGCTTCCTCGCAGACTTCTTCATCGCGAAACCCTTGGTTCTTATCTCGAAGACTACCCAAATGCCTTGTCGTTTTAGTCAAAATTTCACTTCTTAACTTACGCGAAAATTTTCTTTTGAGAGTGTTTAGACTTATAGATTCTAGTGCAAACCCTTTATTTCTCAAAAATTCCTCGCGAATTAACTTCTTAATTGCAAAACTTATACTTAACCATAAAATATTTTATCGTTTAATCCTTTCAACGGATTTATTCAAATGCCAACTTCTTTAATACTTAGCCGAATTTTACTTTCTATACTCAAATTAAAAATGGTTCTTACAATTTTCCAACTGTAGTACTATTTAAAAGTCAGATTTCACTTTGACAAGGATACGTTTGTTGATTTGATGGTGATCTCTGGGCTGCTTCAACTATTTCACAGGCATGATACATGCTATTTGATTTTAGTCGGTACTGGTACACTGTCTTCATTTCTTTATATGCCAATTTTCCTTTGTGTAGATGGGTTACTGCATATCTTTTTGTGTAGAAACAAAGGTAATACCATCAACTTTGTTTCCCATATCTTTTTTTTGTGTAGATTGGTTACTGGATATCCTTTTTTTGTGTAGATGGATTACTGCATATCCACCAAAATAGTTAATTTCCATGGTGTTTCTTTGATATCCGTTGTTTTTTCTCACTAGACAATGATTTCCACCTATTATAGTTCTGTCTCTTACTATTGAATAATCGCTTTATTGTTTACTATTGTGCTTAATTTAAATGAAACTTTGTCCACAATTGCAATGGGTCCTATTATTTTGCTTAATTTCTACTGTCTTAATTTATTTAATTTTATTCCAAATCTAATGATTTTGGAGGTGATTTTAATGGAACACATAACAATAGGTAGTCAGGTGAAATTTTGCATTATTTGAAATGAATAATTGGTTTGAGATTGGCTTGTGTTTACTGATTTAATGTTATGTTTATGAAAAATGTAGAGAGTAAGAGAGGTTTTGGCGATCTCGAAGACGATGAGGACAATTTCTTTAGCTCCAAAAAAGTTATTTCTACCTTATATTCACCTTATTGAAATTTTTTTAAGAGATTGGAGGATATGGATTTAGGTATTGAATTTTTTTTTTTTAACTTGTGGTATTCTTCCTTGCTAAGTGGGTGTGTATTCAAGGATGCAAGTACCCACATTCACATCAATATGCTTATTCCTTACAATGTTTCAAATTTATTTTTCTTAAATTTTACACTTAATTTTACCAATACTTGTAGCCTTCTGTTACATATACTTGGCTAATCGATTTAGTTTCAAACATTTTTATCCTTTACTTGAATTATTTGATAGTGTTTAGAAACGTTTTTATTCCACATTTTTTTTCAAAGCTGCCTTGTTAAAATTTCAAAGATTAAATGGTTGATTTAGATATTGTTTGTAGAATGATTGAAGTCATATTGGGTTGAAAGCTAAGCGATTGTGTAGATAGCTAAGCGATTGTGTAGATAGCCAAGCGATCGTTGAAGGTTGAAGACTGTGAAGGCGTTTAGGATTTCTTATTTAAGTCTTGTATTAGGATCTTGTCTCATGTATTGTTGTATAATGTATATATAAATACAATATTAAGATTTCATTTTGTATACACATATGTAAAAGAGAAATATTATAGTTTATAAAATAATATTAATTTTATTTATGTGTTGGCGTAAGAAAAAATATTTATCTATACGGATTCATAATGTCAGTTTTTAACTCTCTGGCGAAATAAGAAAATGGACAATAATACAACGATTTAATAAAAATAAATTTGTAAAAACAGACTCAGAAACAAGACTTAAACCAACATTGTTGGGCTCTTTAATGTTGTTTAAAATCGACATCAAAGGCCAATCGACATTAAAGACCTTCAATAATACCATCAAAGACGTCGGCTTAAAAACAACATTGAAGGCCTTTAATGTCAATTTAAAACCGACATCAAGGAGGTTTTTAATATCGTTTCTAAATCGACATTAAAGAACCGACATTAAATTACAGCTGCAATGCGCATGTCAGTTTATGAAAAAAATTTCTTATCTTTACTTTTATTCATGACTTCAAAACTTAATTAAAATCTTTATTGCTGAATCAAATGTTAAGACTCCAGTCGCAACCCATCCTAGAGGGTTCTCAACCACTCTTCGAGGATGAGATATGCGAGACCGTTTGGGTAGACGATCAGGCTACTCAAAAGCTCTTGGTAAGGGCCCCAAACTCAAGTCTAGGAAGAGTGCTACTAGGTCTTCGACCTCATGTTCGCAAGAAATGCACTCTAGGGAGGTCAAAAAAGCTAAAGTCCTGATTTTACAACAAAGAATAGAGCTTGAAGAAGCTAAACGCTTGATTGAAGAACAAAGAAAAACATCGAAGATGCATGCTCAAGAGATGCAAGAAAATGTACAACAATGGAAGAAATGAAGAAGATGATTGAGGAAATGAGTTGGGCACATAGGGAACTGCGAGCACTTGAAGTCCTTATTTTTCAACTTTTAAGTTGTTTAATTTTCCTTCGGTGATATATATATCTAAATGTACTTTTGTGTCATTGTAGGTGTGGACTTGTGGGAATATGGCGTCAGTGACCATTAGGACATCAATGTATTTTTTTCTTTTCTATGTAATTTCTTTGCAACATTTAACATTGTTAAACAATTTAACATTTAATTTATAATATATTTAATTTTGATTTGATATTTTATTCAATTATTTAGTAATTTGTTGCTTATTTTTTACAATTTTGTTCAATTTAAATCGAATTAGAACCGAAAAGAATATTGCACGATTGAAAAAAAAAATCAACAAATTGAAGAAAAAAATATTTAAAATATCTTCCAACGCAAGTAAAGCATTCGAAATGACGATGCCCGTTCCCCGACGTAGTGAACAACACATTGGAGAAATGTTTTTTCGATGCAATGTTAGGAGAAGGTTTCTCACAACACATCTACATTGGACGTTGACAGTGACTTACTCTAGATGTATGAATGTGACGTCGATAAGGAAGTCTTTACGACGTCTTTTGTTTATTGACAATAGACGCATCGGGAGAAAGGAAGTCCTGATGCTATGTCGTTTATGTGTCGAGAATGGGTCCCCTGATGCAACTCTGCCGACATCCTTCCTGACGTCTGAATGTACATTGGGATACCTTTTCCGAAAGCCTTTTAGAATCTACGATGACGCATGCCGACGTCTAAAGAACCCCAATTTCTTGTCATGCTTGACTGGTCCAGCTACTCGATGATATATTCAATTAGATAATGCGCAAATTCATGTTTGGAAGGACTTAGCAAATACATTTCCAAAGCAATACAAA
Organism: Cucumis hystrix; assembly: GCA_025688845.1. NCBI lineage: Eukaryota > Viridiplantae > Streptophyta > Magnoliopsida > Cucurbitales > Cucurbitaceae > Cucumis > Cucumis hystrix. Next base: position 7,513,246 of record CM046894.1, on the reverse strand, counting down.
CATAATATTGATATGGCTCCAAATCATTTAGACTTGCAACGGATGGAGAAGAAGAGTTTAGAAAGCTTCAAAGAATATACTCAAGGATGGAGAGATAAGGTCGCCGAGGTTCATCCATAGTTAATGGACAAAGAAATGACATCTATTATTATGAATACTTTGTGGACTCCATTCTATGATTGAATGATTGGTAATGCAACAACCAATTTTTCCATTATTGTTATTGGTGAAAGAATTGAATATGGGCAAAGCATAGAAGGTTAGCAGATGCTACAACTAATTATGGTGGAATAAAGAAAGGAACAACATCTAAGAAGAAAGAAGGAGAAGTTCATGCAATTAGTTTTCCTAATTAAAGGAAGCACAAATCGATTTTTTGCCATAGAAAACATAAGCAAAATTTTATGTCATATATAAGCAATGTTTCTCATATCCCTTATAAAAGCTATGTACCAGCTCATACCTTCTCTGGAACTCTAAAACCTGTTGACTTACATTCTCCTTGACCATTTGTACAAGGTCAAGGTAGCATAGCCAACTCAGATACATGGCAATTTGATCCAATTTCCATGACTTATACAAAACTTTTACTTTAGCTAATTCAAAATCGACAGTTAGCTCCTATGCCAATGATCCCTATACAACCTCTTTATCCAAAATGGTATGATTCAAATGCTCAATTTATCATGCTGGAGAAGTGGGAAACTCAACTGAAAATTGTGTGGCTTTTAAAAGGAATATGTAATCTTTAATTAATGTTGGATGATTAAGTTTTAAAAAAGCCAGTGAGAAGCTGGATGTCAATGACAATCCAATGCCTAATCAAAAGAAATTTAAAATTGAATGTTGTGAATTACCTTGTTGAAAGGTGTAAAAATGATGTTCTTGAGATAATGGTGCCCATGGAAGCACTTTTTGAAGCGGGATATGTTAGTCAGGAATATTTAGACCCCAACATAAGATATGAAGGGTACGATAAAGCAAACATTGCATATTACATCAACGAGTTGTAGGTTACGTTGTTCAACAGTGCTATAAATTTAGATCCAAAGTACAACAAGTCATTGATATGCAAAGATACTCATGGTTTACAGAGGACAAGGAAAAGATGAGGTGGAGGATAGTAAAATATGTGCATTAATGGATGAAGTTTTAGAAAAGGAAGATTTCTTTTTACCAAGGCCTTTGACAGTCGTTTATCAAGAAAGTTGTAAGGAGTCAACTTTCTGCAATCTTAAAAACTCACGATCCAAGTGCCTAGTTCTTTTTTAAGGATCTAAAAGGAGTGTCCTGGCAGTACGATTGTCAAGTCATAACAGGTTCTTTAGTTAATAATATTACTGGAATCAGCAGGAAAACTCAAAGTCGAAGATCTTATAAACCAAATAATTTAACAGCACCTTCAAGTGGTTTGCTACTGGGACGGGAGAAGAAAAATGAGAAAAAAAATGTGAATGAACATTGCAAAGAGCAAGATGTGGAGATGCCTATCATAGCTAAAGATGTAAAATATAAAAAGCATGTTACGGATGAGGAAGCAAACAAATTCTTGATAGTAAAACAAAGTGAGTATAAGATCATAGAGCAAATGCATCATACTGTAGCTTGAATTTATTTATTATCTTTGTTTTTTAATTCAGAGCCTCAACGCAAAGTGCTATTAGATATTTTGAACAAGGCACACGTTAGACATGATATTTTAGTGGAAAAGTTTAGTAGAATTATTGGAAACATTACATATTCAAATTCCTCAGTCTTTACGAAGGATGAAATTCCTCGTGAAGGTTTAGGCCATTACAAAAGCACTACATATTCAAGTAAAGTGCAGAAACTATGTCATATCAAGAGTTTTAATGGATAATGGATCAACTCTTAATATAATACCTAAGTTTACACTATTGATACTTCTAGTGGACTTGTTACACATAAAATAAAGCACTATGGTTGTAAGAGCTTTTGATGGGTTGCGTAGAGAATTCATGGGTGACATTGAATTATCAATCAAAATTGATTCATGTACTTTCAATATAGTTTTTCAAGTTATAGAAATAACACATGCATACAGCTTTTTGTTAGGACGTCCTTAGATTCACTCCGTAGGAGTGGTGCCATCCCCATTATATCAAAAATTGAAATTTGTTGTTGGGAGTAATATGATTTTTTTGTTGAAAGAGAAAGATTTCTTGATAATAAACCGGTCTCAACCCCATATGTTGAGGTGGCAAAAGAAGCATTAGAGTGTTCTTTTTGTTCTTTTGAAATTGTTCATGCAAGTATAATGGAAACAATTGTAGATGAAGTGATAAAGCCACACAGGTCTAAAGTTGAAGTTATGACCACTAGGTTAATGAGAGGTGGAAGATATTCTCTAAATCAAAAGTTAAAGATACTTTTAAAAACAAAAATCCATGATGGGAGGTTTGGTTTGGGCTATAAGCCATCCATATATGATAAGATTAGGCTTCAAAAAGTAAAGAAGAAAAAGCATTTAGCAAAGCTAGAGATGAGGGATTTTGATCCAAGTCTAAAATTTATACCAACATTATATGATAATTTCAAGAGTGTTGATATAAGTTACTCATCACATGACTCTGATTTGAAGGATTGTGTCTGCTAACAAAGATGGAAAGTTTATTGATTGAAGTAGTGGCACAAGAAACATCATTTTAAGGCGACAACATGTCCACCTAATTTCAAGCTTAATAATTGGGAGATTGTAGATCTGCCTACATTTTCAAGAGAATTTCAAGAGTAATAATCAAGCTTTTATTTGTTAAATTTCTTTAATTTTCGAGTGGCTCTACCCAAGTCCTTTGCTTTACAGCATAGGTGTACTGTTTTCTTGTTATTTAATAAGAACTTCGCATTTTCATTTCATTCGTTCTAATTTTTTCATCTCTCTGCTTTCTTTCTTACATTTGCAAATAAAACACAAAATTTTGAACCCTTTATAATAAATAAGTCATAAGAATGAAGATGTTAGTAAGTCTAGTTCTACCTTTAGCTTGATATCTTAATATACACTATGGAATCTGACAAGGAAAGTGACATTGAAGATGTCGTCAGAATATCTTCAAAATTATTAAGAATTGTAGAAGAAGAAGATAAGTTCTTAAGTCCTCACCAAGAACAAGTTGAAGTAATCAATTTGAGTTCTTAAGAAGAATCAAGAGAGGTAAATATTGACCCAACATTGACCAGTGAAACTCAAATAAATTAATCAATTTGTTACATGAGTACTAAGATATTTTTGCATGGAGTTATCAGAACATATGTCGAGATTAAATACGGATATTGTAGTACATTGTGTTCCTTTAAAACCATATTGCAACCCAGTAAAATAAAAGCTACGTAAAATGAAGCATGATATATTAATTAAAATAAATTTGAAGCAGGGTTTCTCACAATCTCCAAATATCCTGAATGGGTGGCAAACATTGTTTCAGTGCATAAAAAAGACTAAAAATGAGAATGTGTGTGGATTATAAAGATCTAAATCAAACCAGTCTTTCATTTACCTCATATCGACATGTTGGTGAATAACACTATATGATACTCAAATTTCTCCTTCATGGATGATTTTTCAGGATATAATCAAATCAAAACGGCTGAAGAAGATAGAGAAAAAACAAACTTCATTACCTTTTAGGGAACATTCTGCTACAAAGTAATGCCTTTTAGTTTGAAAAATGATGGGACAATAATAACTTGTAGAAACACAAGTTATTATGGCCTTTTAGGTAGAATAATGGGCAAAAACATGTGGTCAGTGTGCCAAAATGCGTAGTTTATGTTATAAATACATAATTATTTAGAAATACACTCTACATAAGCTTGATGTTTGCTTTACCCTATCTTTAGTATCTAAAAATAGGATTATTAAAAAAAGAGTAAGCTAGCAAATTACAGAGGAACTTGCTCAAAGACAAGACGAGAAGACCAAATCACCACGCGAGAAGAGTTTTACTAGAAGAAAAAAAGTGATAGATGGAGTGATGTGACTTGACAAAAACGATTTTTTTCATCGCTGACATGGGTCAGAAAAATAGATTTCCCACCGAAATATGCCTATATAAGAAGCTCCATATCCACCAAGAAAAATGGTCAAATGTTTGAATGGACTGGCCAGACGCCTGAACGGGCAATTACCCCTTCATTTGACGAGGTGGGATAGAACTCTAGAGAGTTGGCAGCAAGGATTAGCCTTACCACCCTCTATAAAACACATCTTTATTTTCTCTGGTCAATCTGTAGAATGAAAGCCTGTAGTCTGAGTGAAAAAGATCTCATTCTCATCTCCCCCTAACTTGTAATGTCTTTTCTTTTCTTTCCATTTTGTATTTCTTTACATAGTAGGTTGTTCATATTGTACAGTGGCTGAATGCCTAACTATATTCTTTAATACTATAAATGTAAATTAGGAGTAAATCTAGTAGTTACCTTATTCTCTTGTATTCAGAGTGTATTTATTTTCTAATGTACAAACATAGAATACACAATAAATATTATCAATAATATAATCAAGCACATGGTATCAGAGCCTAAAACTCTAACCTAGGTCAACCAGCCGACGTCGCCATTTCTCTCTGCCGTGAAGTTCGCCGGCGAAGACCCCTCGGCTTGATTCGCGCGTCACAGACCTCAGAACCGGCCTGTCGACCAGATCTGCCTCTGCTCTTCATCCAAAACTCCCTTTCGGTCAAATCCATTGCGACTCCATTCAGCTCCGCCGCGATTCCATCCAGATCAGCCGCGATTTCGTCAAAATCCGCCCTGATTCCGTCCAGATTCGCCCCGATCCCGTTCAGATCTACGATCTGACAGTACCGTCTGTTCTGTTCCGATCAAACTCAGCCCGTTTACTTGCTGTTCGTGAAGCTCGCCGCAAAGTCTGTCCTTTTCATTTGCGTTGTGACAGTTCACCTACCGTTAGCTTCTCTGACTGCTACTGTATCTTTTTTGCCTTCAGTTTTGTGAAAGCTTCAACGAGTTTACGTTCCATTTATTTACTCCGATTGAAGCTCCTGCTCAGCTTTTCCTTAGATTTGACTTGCCTTCAGCTTTGTGACCATTATCCCAATGGAAAAAGATCAAGTTTTTAGACCCATTAGCACAGTACTAGATGGGACAAACTACCTCACTTGGGCCAATCAAATGAAAAGCTTTTTAATTGGCAGAAAATTATGGCTCATCATTACTGGAGATGTTACCAAACCAACCAAACAAGACAAAGAAGATGATAGTAAATTTGTTGATCGACTCGAAGAATGGGACAGTAAAAATCACCAGATTATCACGTGGCTTGGTAACACATCTATCCCTGTTATTCATGCACAATATGATGCCTTTGAAGATGCTAAAACATTGTGAGATTTTTTGTCTACACGATTTAAATGTGTCGGTTTAGCTCATTATTATCAATTGCATAGTACTCTAGTTAATCTTAATCAAGATGTTGGACAGTCCGTTAATGAATTTCTGGCAGTTCTTCAACCTATATGGACTCAGCTAGATCATGCGCTAGTAAAGATCATCTTCGCCTTATTAAGGTTCTTATGGGATTACACCCATAATATGAATATGTTAGGGCTGCAATCCAAGAAATTTTATTTGAGGAAAAACGTCTTGGCATCAATCCCTCCAAACAATCTGAAGTTGTTCTTGCTAGCACTTATTCACTCAATGGAGCGTCAAACACATTTTGTAAGAACTGTAAGCTCTCTGGTCACAAATTTTCTGATTGTCCAAAAGTAGAGTGCATGTACTGTCATAAACGTGGTCATATTCTGTATAATTGTCCCACCAGACCACCCCGACCTCCAGGTTCTTCTACAAAAACAAGAAACTTTAATAAACCTAGTTCCTCCTCTGTCGTTGCTGCTACTGCCTCAGATGATTCCACCTCCACCAATCTTCAGATAAGTGATCTTCAAAACCTATTAAATCAGTTACTTTCGTCATCTTCCTCTACTCTTGTTGTCTCACTAGGTAATAGATGGCTTCTTGACTCTGCTTGTTGCAATCATATGACATCTGATTTTTCTCTTATGACTTCTTCTAGTCTAGCTAAAACCTTACCCCCAATTTATGCTGCTGATGGAAATTGTATGAACATCTCTCACATTGGCACCATTGATACTCCTAGCTTAAGTCTTTCCCATACTTACTGTGTTCCAAACCTAACCTTTAATCTTGTGTCTGTTGGTCAATTGTGTGAACTCGGCCTAACTGTGTCTTTTTCTCCCAATGGTTGTCAGGTTCAGGATCCAGACGGGACAGATGATTGGCACGGGTCACAAAGTGGGAAGATTATTTGAGCTCGTATCCCTTCAGCTTCCTCCTCCTTCATCTATCTCTGCACTTGTCACTGAAGCCATATCAGTGGCATCTTCGTCTTGGTCATGCTTCTTCTGAAAGACTCCATAATTTAATTTCTGTTAACAACTTGAATAATGTTACTAAGTTTGTTCCTTTTCATTGCTTAAATTGCAAACTTGCTAAACAACCTGCTTTGTCATTTTCATACTCCACTTCTATTTCTGATAAACCTTTTGATTTAGTACATTATGATATTTGAGGTCCTGCACCTACTACTACTGTTCATGGCTATCGCTATTATGTTCTGTTCATTGATGATTACTCCCGCTTTACATGGATTTATTTTCTTAAAAATCGCTCTGAACTATCTCGCACATATATTGAGTTTGCTAACATGATTCGCACTCAATTCTCTTGTCCTGTCAAAATCCTTCGCACTGATAATGCCTTGGAGTACAAAGACTCCACTCTCCTTTCTTTTCTCTCCCAACAGAGCACTCTTGTTCAGCGCTCTTGTCCTCATACCTCTCAGCAAAATGGACGTGCTGAGCGTAAACACCGCCACATTCTTGACTCAGTCCGTGCCCTCCTTCTCTCTGCCTTATGTCCTGAGAGATTTTGGGGAGAAGCTGCTCTTACATCTGTTTATACCATCAACCGTCTTCCCTCTTCTGTACTTCAGAACATCTATCCATTTGAAAAATTATATGGTACTCCTCCCAACTACTCAAACCTTAAAGTTTTTGGTTGTGCCTGCCTTGTTCTTCTGAATCCCACTAAACTTGAACCACGTGCCCGCCTCTATTGTTTTCTTGGCTATGGCACAGAACATAAAGGTTTTCGTTGTTGGGATCCTCTTTCCAAAAGACTTCGTATATCTCGACATGTCACCTTCTGGGAGCATACTATGTTCTCTCGTTTGTCCTCCTTCCACACCTCCTTCTCAAGTCCTCATCCTTTCTTCACTGATACATCTGTTGAACTTTTTCCCCTCTTTGAGTCCACTTCGGATACTGAGCTTGCTCAATCTACACCTACTTCTGCAACCCCAGACCAGTCCTCTGTCTCCGATGATGTTCTTGAACCTATTGTAGATACTCCTCTTCGTCGTTCTACTTGGGTAAGGGAACCTTTCATTCACCTCCATGATTATCATTGTTTTTCTACTATTGTTTCCCTTGTTGAACCCACCTCTTATCAAGAGGCTAGTACTGACCCTTTATGGCAAAAAGCAATGATTGATGAATTGCAGGCTCCTGAAAAGACACATACTTGGGACTATGTTGATTTTCCTCCAGGTAAAAGACCCATTGGATGCAAGTGGATTTACAAAATCAAAACTCACTCTGATGGCACTATTGAGCGCTATAAGGCTCGTCTTGTTGCAAAAGGCTACTCACAAGAATATGGGATTGATTATGAAGAAACATTTGCTCCTGTGGCTCGAATGACATCTGTTCGCAGTCTATTAGCAGTCGCTGCTGCCAAGCAGTGGGCTCTTCTTCAGATGGATGTCAAAAATGCCTTTCTTAATGGGACCCTTTCTGAAGAAGTTTATATGAAGCCACCCCCTGGAACTTCTCCTTCTCCTCACAAGGTGTGCCTCTTGCGTCGAGCATTATATGGTCTAAAACAGGCTCCACGAGCTTGGTTTGCCACATTTAGCTCCACTATTACTCAACTTGGATTTGCCTCTAGCCCTCATGATACTGCGCTCTTTACACGCCAGACACCCAATGGTATTGTTCTTCTCCTTCTTTATGTTGATGATATGATTATTACTGGTAATGATCCACAGGCCATATCCCTTCAACATTATCTCGGTCAACATTTTGAGATGAAAGACCTTGGTTCTCTCAACTACTTTCTTGGCCTTGAAGTCTCTGGCCACTCAGATGGTTATTTGTTGTCTCAAGCAAAATATGCCTCTGATCTTTTAGCCCGCTCAGGAATTACCGACTCTCACACAACTTCGACACCGTTAGATCCCAATGTCCATCTCACTCCTTTTGATGGTGTTCCTCTTGAAGATGTGAGCTTATATCGACAACTTGTTGGCAGTCTCATCTATCTAACAGTGACTCGTCCAGACATTGCATATGCTATTCATATTGTTAGTCAGTTTATGGCTGCTCCCCGCACCATCCATTTCACTACTGTTCTGCGCATCCTTCGCTATGTCAAAGGAACTTTGGGGCATGGTATTCAATTCTCTTCTCAATATTCTCTTGTGTTGTCTGGCTACTCTGATGCAGATTGGGCTGGAGATCCCACTGATCGACGATCAACAACTGGTTACTGTTTCTACTTAGGAAGTTCTCTCATTTCGTGACGAAGTAAGAAACAAAGTGTTGTCTCTCGTTCCAGTACTGAATCAGAATATCGTGCTCTCGCTGATGCTACCACTGAACGACTATGGCTTCGTTGGCTTCTTGTTGATACGGTTGTTCCCCAACAGGGTCCCACCCTACTTCATTGTGACAATCGTAGTGCCATTCAGATTGCTCACAATGATGTCTTTCATGAGCGTACAAAGCACATCGAAAATGACTGTCACTTTGTTCGCCATCATCTCTTGAGCAACACACTTCTTTTACGCTCTGTCTTTACTACTGAGCAACCAGCAGATATCTTCACCAAAGCCTTACCATCTAATCGCTTCAGTCAATTGCTTACCAAACTCAAGCTGACAGTTACCCTACCATCTTAAGTTTGAGGGAGAGTATAAATGTAAATTAGGAGTAAATCTAGTAGTTACCTTATTCTCTTGTATTCAAAGTGTATTTATTTTCTAATGTACAAACATAGAATACACAATAAATATTATCAATAATATAATCAAGCACAAATACAATGTATACTTCTAACCTTTTCCGTCCATCCATCTCTATATTGTTCATTTGTTTTTGAGTTATTCGTAATTTAGGTTTATAATGTATACTTGATAAAAAGCTTTACTTATAATTCTTATCACTTGGCCAGTATATGTCGCCAGCTACCCGAGAGGGTAAGTGGCTAGGACATGGGTAATAAGCGCAAGGAAGAGTTTTCTCACCTTAGCGAGATGACTTCCATCAATTGTATTCCGAAAGGTGAACAAGTGTGGACAACAAGCGCCGAAAGGTACTCTTCTTAAACGCGAAGCTCTATAAGTAATTTAAGTAAATGCTTCTAGATGTATCTTAATTTAATTGGGCTTAGTCATTTGGATCTCGAAAGAAGACCAAGTATGGTGTACAATGACTCTGAGAGGAGCACGTCTTAATCATAACCTAGTTTAGTGAGTTATATCGCATTGAGGTGGTAGTATAGCTTATTCGCTTAATAACATTAGACCTTCCTTCATTCTTTCCTCAATTCAAGTTAGTTCACTCCCATTTGGACCTCCTTCTTTCTATCAACCACCCTCATTAAGTCACCTTTGCAGTATCTCTAGTCAACTTAGTAGTTATAATTCTTTTGCATTCTTTTACTCTACTTGTCATAACACCTAAGTGAGAAGTAGACCCTAGAACTAAGCTTTGATATAAATTTTCTATGTTTGACCCTGGTTCATTAGGGAAAACCTGTAACGCCCTTGAAAAAAAAAAAAAAAAAAAAAAAAAAAAAAAAAAAAAAAGGGTTAATAATAAAATAATATTATTTTATTATTAAATAATTATTATTTTCCTTTCTTTTTTTTCTTTTCTTTTTCTTTTTCTTTTTCTTTTTTTCTTTTCCCTTTCTTCTTCCCCCGTACGCAGCCCCCCCCCCCTCCATTTTCTTTCCTTTTCTCCTTCTTCTCCAGCCCTAGCCGCCGCCCCCTACCTTCCCTCTCCTTTCCGCTCGTCCCGCCATCACCTCCTCTTCTGTCTCCGTCCGTGTGCCCAGGTAGCCGCACGCCGCCGCCCAGCCGCATCGCGACGCCGCCGTCCGTTTCTTGTTCGCGGGTCATCACAGCCGCGAATTTGAAGCTGACGCGCCCCTCCCCCATTCCTTCCGTCCGGCCGGCGAAGCCCAGTCGTCCGTTTCCATCCGTCACGCCCACGCCGACGCCCGGATCTGCAAGCCAGCCGCCTCTGCCGTTCGGCCTCCGCGGAAGCAACCCGTGGCCGCCGGGTTCCGTCCGTGAGACCACCACCACGCGCCCCTTTTCTTTCCGTTTCCGTCCAACCGAGCCCAGCCGAAACGCCAAACCCCTCCCCCTGCTCAGATCTACCTCCCGGCGTCTCCACGCGCCGCCACCGCGCCTCCACGCGCCGCCGCCGTGACTCCACGCGCCGCCGCCGTGACTTCCAGCCACGTCACCCATTTTTCCAGCCGCGGATTTGAAACCGACCGTCGACCGACCCATACGTAAGGTTCCGCGAACTGGCGGCCGCGTGCCGTGGTGTGTCGTTGCAATTGTTTTACAGTAAATCGTCGAAGTGGTGCCTCGGGTAACAAATTTAAGTTATGAATTTTAGTTGTTTCAAAGCAAATTCGAGTTGTTGGTTGGATTAATTATTAACCGTTGTTCGGGTGTTGTTTGATTAAGGTGGTGCTTGGATATCCAAGTTTCGAAGCAAGCTTCATTGGAAGTTTGGTTTCATTCGAGTGGGATCTTGGTGAGGTTAAGGAGCTTACCTAACGCCGAGGTAAGGGACTTTCTACTGGACTCAATAAATGTTAATTGAATGTGTTGGCTGTATGTTTTGTGCTGTTATACTGCGGAGAAATAATGATTTTGAGGTGTATGTTTGAATGTGGATTTGTGGTTGATAGTATGTTATGACTGGTTGTATATATATATGTGCAAATGTAAGTGTGCGGAAATGTCTGGATATCGTAGACGTGATTATATAATGTGTGACTTGAATGAGTAGACTGTTGTTTAAATTGAATGCCTGGTAGACGACTATGAGGATGTATTGTGAACGGAAAAGAAATCATGGTCGTGCTATTTTAGATTGAAGTGAATGTCATGGTTGGTTTTGTTGTCGACTGATGTATTAACGTGTTGGTGACAATCCTCGGGTTGAATTGGAACAAAAATGGTTGTTTGAGGTTAAGGGGAAAGTTCACGTGATTAGGACGTTTGATTGAGTTGTAAATTGACTGTTAAGAAGTATAGAATGGACTGAGAGGATAAATTATTAGTTTTCCTAGTGGATAGTTACCCTGCGGGTGTCCTTCGGGATTATCCCCTATATGTGCATCCTTCGGGAGCACTAGACTGATATGTGCATCCTTCGGGAGCACTAGACTGATATGTGCATCCTTCGGGATCACTAGACTGTGACTGTGCAGGGTACACCATAGGATTCTAATAATTTATTTTTCCCCGAACGGGACCAGTAGTGGGTCCCTTACTGAGTATATTAATACTCACCCTTTTTATGTTTAACTTTTCAGGCAAAGGTAACACGAGGGGCAGACCGACGAGGGACAAGAAGGACTCGTGAATGGCCATAGAAGAGTGTCCTTTAAACTGCTTCCGCTGACGGTTTTATAAATGTTTTGTTGAACTGAATTTAAAAGTATTTAAAGTTTGTAAACAGTACTTTAAAATTTCATGTTTTGAAATAGGGCCCGATTAAATTTTCTTTGAATTCATATGGTTTCATTTAAAGTTCTATGTCTTTCGTAATCAAATGGTTTTGCGTCAAATTGACGACTTAGACGGTCAGTCCGAAAAGTCCGGGTCGTCACAAAACCTATTGTTTCACTTACACTTATGCAAGCAATAGGAAAACTTGTATAACGAGGACTTGGAAATAGGTGATGGGGACATTAAGAGCATTTTTCATGCAAAGATCATGTCTACTCGCATGATGAAGAGAATAATGGAGTGCATTTTGCATGCAATGATTCGTATTCAATGACACGTCATGAGAATCTAAATATTAAACCCAACAAGGTTACACCACAAACCTAACATACAAACTATATATAGCAAGGCAGTACAATTTTGGTCTGGATAAATAAGTCTGTGTGTCTTAATTCAAGGCAAGTTTTTGAGAATATTGTTCTCAAGATTACACAACTTATTCCACCTTAAGTCCCATGAAACACAATCCCAATTTCAAAACAAATTGGACGAGAGTTTTAAAGACAACAAGCAGACAACATATTAGCGAGCAATGATTACACTTTTTCATGATATGATGCATAAGAAAATATAGGTGTATGTTGATGATATGATTGCAAAATCCAAGACATATGAAGATCATACAACCACACTCCAAAAATTATATGATCGATTGAGAAAGTATCAGTTGAAATTAAATCCATCCAAATGTACATTTGCGGCAACCTCTAGAAAGCTGTTGGAATTCATTGTCAGTGAAGAAGGGATCAAAGTAGACCCAAATAAATTGAGAGATATCATAGAAATTCCATCCCCTAAAACAGAAAAAGAAATTCGAGATTTTCTTTAAAGATCGAACTGCATATCTAGATTTATCTCACATTTGACACCAACATGCCAACCAATCTTCAAGCTTTTACGTAAAAACAACCTAGGAAAACGGAATGAGCATTGTGAAGAAGCTTTCAACAAAATTAAGTAGTATTTGACGAGCCCACCTGTACTGATATCTCCAACTTCAGGGCGACCGTTAATCCTATACTTGATAGTATATGAAGGTTCTATGGATGGTGTTCTAGGACAACATGACTTACCAGGGAAGAAAGAACATGCCATTTATTATTTGAACAAAAAATTCACAAATTATGAGTCTAAATACTCGATGTTAGAGCGAACTTGTTGTGATTTGATATGGACCGCTCATCGTTTGAGGTAATCTATATTATATCATACAAAATGACTTATTTAAAAAATGGATCCAATAAAATAGATTTTTAAGAAACTGTCATTATCTAGAAGAATTGCAAAATGCCAAGTTTTGTTGTCAGAATATGATATTGTTTATGTTACTAAAAAGCAATAAAGTGAAGCACACTTGCCAATCATTTAGTTGCTCAACCAGTAGTAGATTACAAGTTTATAAGAGTTGATTTTTTCCAAATGAAAATATATTTCTAGTTGAAAAGGATGCTACAGATCATGAGACATGGATTATGCTTTTGATGGTGTCTCAAATGAGTTGGGACATGGAATTGGAGTTGTACTAATTTCTCTAGAAAGAAAATTCTTTCCCCTAACAGCTAAGTTATGCTTTAAGTGCACTCACAATATCACTGAGTATGAAGTCTACATTATGGGACTTCAAGAAGAATGTGACTTGAGTATTAAAAATTTGAAGATTTTGGGTGACTCAATGCTGGTAATACATCAAGTCAAGAAAGAATGGGAAACAAGAGATGCTAAATTGGTGTGTTGAGAAAATTTTGAGAAAATTCATTTGACCTGTTTATAGGGAGGACAATCGAATGGCAGATTGATTAGCCATTATAGCAGTGATGTTTGATCTTAATCTTGAATGTGAACTTTATCCAATCCAAATTACAAAGCGAGATGTGTTAGTATATTGCACGAATATTGAGAATGATAACAAGCCATGGTATTTTGACATCAAGTAGTAGATAAAGTGTAGAGAATATCCATATAGAGCTTTAGAGAATGACAAACGCACAATAAGAAGGTTGGCCATGAACTTTTTTTAAGTAGTGAAGTTCTTTATAAGAGAAACCACGATATGGTGCTCCTTCGGTGTGTTGATGTGGAAGAAGCAAAACAAATTATGACAAAAATTCATGAAGGAATAGGTGGAACACATGCTATTGGACATATGATGGCTACACAAATACTTAGATCTGATTATGGACAACTATGGAATCAAATTGCATAAATATGCAAGAGAATGTAAAAAGTGCTAAATTTATATGAATAAGATCCATGCAGCGAAATCTCCATTGCATGTCTTGTTAGCACCGTAGCCATTTTTTTTTAGGAATGATTGTTATTGGACCTATTGATCCTAAAGCCTCAAATGATGATTGTTTTATTCTTGTGGCCATTGATTACTTCACTAAATGGATAAAAGCGACACATCTTATTGCAAAGTTACAAGAGGATTAGTGCTCAAGTTTATTAACAAAGAGTTTTGATTTGTCATTACGGTCTCCTAAAGAATATTATTACGGGTAATGTCAAGAACTTCAATAACAAAATAATGAACGAATTATGAGTAGTTTAAGATCAATCATCGAAATTTGACTCCATATCGCTCAAAGAGGAATGAGGCAATTGAGGCAGCCAACACAAATAGTAAAAGAACCATTGAGAAAATGACAAGAACATACAAAGATTGACATGAAATTATGTTATTGGATGGATATCGCATGTTAGTTCGTACTTCAAAAGGGGCAACACCATTTTCTTTGGTTTATGGTATGAAAGTTGTTCTGCCTCTAGAAGTTGAGATAACTTCATTGAGAGTTTGCATGTAAGTTAAGTTAGATGAAGTTGAATGGATATGAAGTTGTTATGAGCAGTTGAACTTCGTTGAAGAAAAACGGTTAGCAACATTAAGTTATGAACAACTTTACCAAAGAAGACTAATGCAAGCATACAATAAGAAGGTGCACCCTCGAAGCTTTCGGGAAGGAGATTTGGTGTTAAAAAGGATACTTTCATTTTAAAAGGATCATCGAGAAAAATATACTCCTAATTATGAAGGTTCGTTATAGTGGGGAAAAGCTTTTAACCAATATGGATGACATTGAGTTAAAGAATCCAATAAATTCTGATTATGTACGAAAATATTTTGCATGAGACCTTTTCCTAGAAGGTTTCGTAGTGTTGAAAGAGGTCATGGTATTTCTAGGAAACTTACATTTAGTTCTTAAAATGTTATTTCCATATGTGTAAACTTTCTCTCACATCCTTTCTTTGTACTCCTATTCCAAGCATCATTGTCATTTTTTTGTCCTTTCTTATTATATTTAGCAAACATATGTTTATTTATCAATACTTTTTTTATCCTTTCTAAAATGTCATCAAACTATAGGAAACATCCATTATCCATCAGTCTATCATTCTATCTGTTGTTAATTAACAAGGATTCAGTACAACTTATTGTATATGCAAACTAAGTAAAAACTATGATTTTTCTTTTGTTTAGACTTAAGGAAATATATATGTGTGTTCAAACAAATTCCTCTATGATTGTGAGTTGTCGCAATTGGAATGATGGGTAGTTTTGGTCATTTGGGCCTTACTTTTGTATAAATTTGAAGCTTAATGTGTCTTTTATGTAAAAAATAGTAATTTAAAGTTTCTTATATAATTTGACCTATTTATTACGCTATATGAGTTAATACTCCTTTAAAAAATGAAATTATTTGAACCTATACAAATATTAAATGTTTGTGTGAAACTTCATGGAAAAATTTGTGAAACAAATAGGACTAAGGGTATACTTGAAACTTTTAAAAGTTTAGTGACTTCTTTTAATACACCTTGAAACTTTTAAAAGTTTAGTGACTTTTTTTAATACACCTTGAAACTTTTAAAAGTTTAGTGACGTTAATACAAAACACTAATCCTATTATTCTATTACTACCCTTAAGGATATTTTTTAATTTTCTTAAAATTTTAGGGATATTTTTGAAAACTTTAAAAATTCAATAATATTTTAAAAATAAAGTAGAAAATTTAGAGATATTATGTATAATTTATAAAAAAAAATTCAAGAAATTGCAAAGTGTTAGGACTAATAAGCAATTAACAAGAAAAAAAAACACATTTTAGCATTCAATTAACGAATTGAACAACTTGAACACAATTCGAACAAATGTAAGTGGCAAAGTCACCCAATTTGAAAAGAAAAAAATTTGGATGGATCCATGAAGGTTGATGGATGTGTGAGTTTGTTCAATCTGACGGCCAAGAGAGAGAGGGCCCACTTTTGATGGTTTAAACCTCAGCTGTATCCAAACCCATCCTCCTCTTCTATCTAGGGTTTTCCCTCACTCAACTTTCGCCAACAGTTCTCTTTTTTCTACCAACACCTCGCTATCTAACTTCATTTTTTTTACCTTCACCCAATTCGATTCGCTTACTGGGGTTTCCCAAATAATCCGCTTCTGTAAGTTTGCTTCCTTCTTTCTTCGAGAAATCTTGCAATTTCTTAACTTTTGTTTTGTTTTGTTTTTTTTTTTTGTAATTTGTTGTTTGCGTTTGAATTTTTTGCGTGTTGGGAAAGTGGGAGCGGGTTTTTCTTTCTTTTCTTTTTCTTTGAGCTTTTATCTATATGGGGAAATCTGGGTCTAGAAAGAAGAAGGGTGGTTCCAATCATGCTTCTTCCGCTGTTAATTCGACTCCAATTGCTAATGGGGGTGTTGATTTGGATTCTTCTATCTTTTTGAAAAGAGCCCATGAGTTGAAAGAAGAGGGTAATAAAAGGTTCCAGAATAAGGATTATGTTGGTGCTCTTGAGCATTATGAAAGTGCACTTCGTCTTACCCCTAAAACTCACCCTGATCGAGCTGTGTTTCATAGTAATAGAGCGGCTTGCTTGATGCAAATGAAGCCAATTGATTATGATACTGTTATTTCTGAGTGTACTATGGCCCTCCAGGTCCAGCCTCGTTTTGTTCGTGCTCTCCTTCGAAGGGCTCGTGCATATGAGGCCATTGGGAAGTATGAGTTGGCGATGCAGGACGTGCAGGTCTTGTTGCTTGCCGATCCTAACCACCGAGATGCTCTTGATATTGCTCAGCGGTTGAGAGCTGCTGTGGGACCTCGCCAAGAGGCTCAACAGGACCTTCAGAGCCGCCCGTCACCTGCTGCTTTAGGTGCCTCGGCGGTTGGTGCTCCAATTGCAGGCTTAGGTCCATGTTTGCCTACTCGACCAGTTCAGAAGAAGGCAGCAGCCTCCATTGGGGGTGCCACAGTACTTCTAAATAGTAAACTAGAAAAGCATCAAGGGGTTATACCTATTGAAAATGGCCCAGCTGAACCCAAATTGCAATTTCCCAAAGTAGTCTTGAAGCCTTCAAGTGGACCTGCGAAGGCTCCTAATGTAAGTGAAGATAAACTGAAGGAAGATTCACTTTCTTCTTTGTCATCACATGCTCAAAGTCTAAACCAAGAACCTAAGGTTCAGTTGAGGTCTTTGAAGCTTGTCTATGACCATGACATAAGGCTTGCCATGATGCCAGTGAATTGCAGATTCAAAGTGCTTAGAGAGATTGTGAGCAAACGCTTTCCCTCATCAAAATTTGTTTTGATCAAGTATAAGGATGCAGATGATGATCTGGTGACAATAACCTGTACAAGTGAACTTAGACTGGCGGAGCTTTGTGCTGATAGCTTTGTACCTAAGGATTCTGAAGTAGATAAACCTGCTTCATTTGGAATGCTTAGATTGCATGTTGTAGAGGTGAGTCCTGAGCAAGAGCCACCTTTGTTGGAAGAAGAGGATGAGAAACCTGTCGAGAGTGAAGAATCCAAGGGAGATGATAGTGGGCATGTTTCACCTCTTGGGGAGTCTGTGGTAGAAGCTACCGATTCTGAAAATGATAAGATAGAGAAAGAAGTTCTGAAGGAGAAACTAGGAGATTCGGAAGATCCTGAGTGCAAGGAAGTTGAGATGGATGATTGGTTATTTGAATTTGCTCAACTTTTCCGCACCCATGTTGGTATTGATCCAGATGCTCATGTAGATTTGCATGAGCTTGGGATGGAGCTCTGCTCTGAGGCTCTTGAGGAGACGGTTACTAGTGAAGAAGCTCAGAATCTTTTTAACAAGGCAGCATCAAAATTCCAGGAGGTTGCTGCTTTAGCTTTCTTTAACTGGGGTAATGTTCATATGTGTGCTGCAAGGAAACGCATTCCTCTCGATGAGTCATCTGGAAAGGATATCGTGGCAGAGCAGCTTCAAACTGCTTATGAATGGGTGAAGGAGAAGTACACTCTTGCAAGAGAGAAATATGAAGAGGCACTTTTGATCAAGCCTGACTTTTATGAAGGTCTATTGGCCCTTGGCCAACAGCAGTTTGAAATGGCTAAACTTCACTGGTCTTTTGCTCTAGCTAAGAAAATAGACCTTTCAAGTTGGGATTTTACAGAAACACTTGAGCTTTTTGACAGTGCAGAGGAGAAAATGAAAGTAGCGACCGAGATGTGGGAAAAATTGGAAGAGCAGAGAGCAAATGAGCTAAAAGATCCAACTGCAAGCAAGAGGGAAGAGTTGTTGAAGCGACGAAAGAAACATGCAGGCGGTGCAGACAATGAAATGCAGGGAATAGGTGGTCAGCATGAAGTTTCAGAAAATGAATCTGCAGAGCAAGCAGCTCTAATGAAATCCCAGATCCATCTATTCTGGGGCAACATGCTTTTCGAGAGGTCCCAAGTTGAATGTAAAATAGGGACAGGAGATTGGAAGAAGAACCTTGACGCTGCTGTAGAGCGCTTCCGACTTGCTGGAGCTTCTGAGGGTGACATTTCTGTTGTTTTGAAGAATCATTGTTCTAATGAGAATGCTTCAGAGGGCGATGATAAGAAGAGTCTAAACATAAAAGGCAACGTGAATCAAGCAAAGGAAGTTTTCATTAAAGAAGTCAATGAAGTATCATCTGGGTAGCTGATAGAAATGATGCTATCATAACATTATACGACGATAGTGTTGAAACCAATTGCTTAAATTCATTACAACGAACCAAAGAAAAGAAATCACATTGTTTCAGCCAGGCATTAGGATGACTCCTTTCAATGGATGCTCGATGCTCAATACACGTAGGAGCCATGTGTAGAGTTCATTGGGGCAGGTTATGAATTCCCAATGGTAACTTTCTTGATTATTTCACAAGTAATCAAATAATTTGTCTGCCAGATTGATGATATTTATCTTGAAGAAACGAACTGATTCTGGTTTTGCCTCGACTTTTTTCCATTTTGTGGTAAGGTTTTGTTTGGATATATTAATATATTTTTTCCTCCATATTCTTAATGAGCTTGTCACTTCATGTAATATCATAACTTTGGCTGTGGCTGTGGCCGTGGCTGCAACTGGAAGGAGGATGGTTTTGGTTATTTTATGAGGTTTTTTTGGTCATATCAGACAATATGTAAAAGCTTTCACCTTAATATTTTATATCACAACAGTCAACAGTCTTGAAAGTATGGTTCAATTGGTGGGTGTTGTTTTAATGGCTAATTGTGTGATGAAAATGAAGGAATGTATCGTACCATTCACATATATTAAGGTAGTTCTGTCAGTTGGGATGAGGACACTTGGAATGCAGATTCTTGTTAAATGGATTTTTCTAGTGAAGAATGCTATTAATCTTTACTATATTTTTTATTTTATTTCTTATTCTTTAAGATTTAAATGGCAGTCAGTATCTAGTTCTTTCATCTACAGAAGATGTCTTAAAATTGGAAAAAATAAGTATCGATACCTATTCTGTGCTTGTTCTTATAATTTGAATTTCATCAAATAGTTCTTAAAACTTAACTCATTTTCGAAGTCAAACAATCAAATTATGCTTAAATTCTTAGTTCAAACTTCAACTTTTAGATCAATTTCTTCATTAATGTTTCAAATTGTTTAAATAGGTCTTTGAATTTTGTCACTTGATAACAATTTCGCAATCAATTTTGTTTTTCGTTTTTAGATTTTGAAATTGATCATTTAACTTTTCTTTTTTATAATACTTTTCATCTAATTTAAATGTACCATCATTGAATTCTTATGAATTCTTATGCAAATCTGAAGGATACAAATTTCAAGGGATTTTCTTATACAGATGGCCTCTTTTCGTTGAAAATTTGCACAGGTGATCTAAAATAAGAGTTCCAAATGAAAAATAGGTATTTTTTTTAAACATTAATGAAGAAAGGTGATCTAAAATCTGAAAGGTGACCTTTTGCTTATGTATCACGAAGGTTAAGATTAGCCCTCCAATAAGAAGGTCATCGTAGCTCCGACCTATACAAATGCATTTTTCTTCTCTTTTCTTTATTTTGCAACCTTTTCTCTATTTTCTTCTATTCTTATTTCGCTCTTTTTCATCATTTCTTTCTTTTTTTACGGTATTTTTATTGCGTATTAAGTATTAAGCTTCGAATAGCAAGTATCTATTATATAATATAAAACATAGAGCATCAGGCTTTGAGCATTGTGCATCGAGTAGCGTTCTCAGTTGCATGTGAGGTGATTTTTATAGGCAAATTAGTAAATTCACAAGGTACTAACGCAAGCGTGTGAGTAGTTTTTAGAGACAAATTAGAAGATTCACAAGGTGTTGACGCAAGCATAATGACACTTTTCATTCACTTTTCAAACCTAGGCAATTTTTCATTTAGGCCTCCAAAAATCACCTTTTTTAGGATCTCAAATGATTTTTGGTCCATTTTTGGAAAGTGAATGGAAAATGACATTCTCCTTGAGTCAGCACCATGTGAAATTACCCATTTTTATTTAAATTCGCACATTCTAGAGCCACTCGCTCTTCATTGCAGGATACCTATTCCTCATTATACAAAGTATGATACTTTTTGCATGTCTTAATTAAACATTTAACATTATTTCAATCAAAATACTTAGCTACACGATGCAGGATACTCGTCACACGTTACAAGTTACAAGATAGTCGATCCCAACCCTTTCTTGTTTGCTTGTGCTTTGCTTAGATTATGCATTTAATGCGATGGTACAAAAGCCACGATTAAGGGAAAATTTCTAACAATTGACACAATCCGATCTAATCAAATTAGTTAAAAGTCATTTTGTAAACATACAATACCAATGGTACATTATTATCAAACACATACATAAACCCACATTCAGCCTTTCTAACAACACAAGCTAAATTAGGTGTCCGCGACAAACTCGTCACCAATAGGAAATCCTCCTTCGTGAATCGACAATGATTCCATTCAAATCGAACATTATCCCATCACTCCTATCATTCTTCACCTCTCTCAGTAGAATGTAATGCACCAATGGTCTATACAATATTATGTCTATGTCCAAAAATTGCCAAAATACTGTCTTCTTGAATAGAACAAGTTGAGTAGAAGTGAGCTTCTCTTCACAATCTTTATCCTCGCTACTCTTTACACTGAACGTGATGCAATCTAATCGATGTTAATATGCATACTAACCACTAAGTGCACACTATATGATACTCGACACTCAACACTAGTTATGCTTGACATTATTGAAGCCAGGTTCCAATCGCAAACCCTTGTTTCCTTTAAAGTGGATGAACTGGAAAAATGTGCGAAAAATTATACGAATGGATACTAAACCGTGTAGAAAAAAAGCGAAATGTGTATGATTTGAATATCGAGTGTCAAGGATTGAGATAGTCACATGCATATGAGCAAACAAAGTTCAAACATATGAGTTTCTTACCTGATGAAGAAAAAACCAGCTAGAAAACAATTTCAAACCGAAGAAGATGAAACAAATAGAAAGAGTCAACAGGTGAAAATTTCTATCAGAGAGAGGAAGAGAGGAAGAGCAAGAGTTGTGAGGTAATTGTAAGAAATGAACGATGATTTTTTAAGTATACCTGTTTTAAAACATAATGACTATCGAGAATCAAAGATCGAGTAATATATTAGCATGTATTTTGATTAAAATAATATTAAATGCTTAGGTTAAGACGTGCAACAAGTATCATGCTTCGTGAAGTGAGGAGTGTGTATCTGGCAGCAAAGAACACGTGGCTCTGTGGTACCGCTGGCTGAATTTAAGGGCAAATGGGAAATTTTGCATGGTGCTGACTCAAGCAGAAGGTCATTTTTCATTCAACCTTTCAACAATGGACACCAAACATCATTTGGGCTCATGAAAAGGGACCATTCGTACGAAAAAGCCTAAATTCCAAAACAAAAACAAGATTTTTCAAAGATAATTTACATAAATGTAACAAAATCAAAAAATATTTACGACTCGTGTAATAAAAAATAAAAGCCTGTTTTCGTAAATTTCAGATTTTCTCTTGAATATTGTGAACGATTTGTCATTTTTTTTCTTTTTCTTTGTGATTTATTCATCTTCTTTGCGATATCTTCATCTCGTCTTCTAGATTTTCGTTCTTCTATTTTTAAACGATTTATTCTTCTGTTTAAATCTCCTATTTCATCTTCATCATTTTCGACAAAATTCTTTGAAAAATATTTCACGATTGTTTCAATAATTAAATATCATTTTAAATGATCAACACGATCATTTACCATAATTAACATGATTGTTTAAACTTGAAGCCTTTTTTCCATCGTTTAAAAAGAACTACACGATCGTGTATCATAATCTAAACGATTGCTTATCATAATCAACACAATTGTTTAGCATGATTAACATATGGTTGTTCACTATGGTCAACACGATCGTTAGATTTTAAGTTTTTAGCGATTTACATTGGACTACACTATCGCTTACCATATTCAACCCAATTGTGTTCCATGATGAACACGTCCGATTGTTTGTGATGGTCAACACGATCGTTAACCATGGTCAACAAGATTGTTTAAATTTGAAGTCTTTTTTTCCATTGTTAAAAAAGAACTACACGATTGTGTATTATGATCTAAACGAATCGTATGTCATTTATTTAAACTGTAGTACAAGATCGTTTAGAAGAAGATTACTTGCACAGCACATCGTGGATTAATCATGTGTTGACTGGGGTATTTTTGGTATTTTTCATTGTGATCCTGTGAGTTTTTTTCGTTTTCAAAATTGTTTTATACAGTGTAAATATTTTATCGATTGTTATATTTTTGAAGAAATCCCCATTTTGCAAGGTACTTTTTTTAGTTTTCAAAATTGAGCTTTGTTTTTTAAACTATAGTTAAAAAGTATAGGTAAAATTTCATCTGATGCAATTTTTCAAAAGTATATAACAAAAGAAGACATTTGAGGGGAAAGTAGTATTTATATGCTTAATTTTTAAAAAGAAAAATAAAAGACCAAATGGTTACCAAATGAGATATTAATTTTATTTCATTATGTGAGTAAGCGATATATTTTAAAATTTATAAGATTAAGTAATTTTTAAATTCAGAGTTCAATCTGCAGTTTTAAAAGTTTACACTCGCTTTGGTTAAGTCGTACAAATTACAAATGATCATTTTCACATAATTACCATTTTCTCTTACCTTTTTAGGTACAACTTATTATATATCATCGTGGAAGTCGATTTTAATATATATATGTACTATCTAAAAGAGGCTATGGGAGAGAAACATTTGTTTTCCCTATCTGCCTCTCTTAGTGATTTGTCGTAGGGTTATATATAAATGTTGTTTTACATCATAACCATTAAAATTAAAAATATAGACATATTTCACTTGTAAATTTGTAGATCTTGAATATTTGATAAATTTGTAGATTTTAGACATTTGATAAATTTGTAGATTTTAGACATTTGATAAATTTGCAAACACAATTCTAAATTAAAGACTGGTCGAGAATTGGGAAGAATTGACTTGTTTAAAGCAACGCAATTGCTGAAAAGAGGAAGTGAGTCAATCAAGCTACTGAGAATGCACGTAAAGCTAAGATAACGAGTCTCTTCCATTTTTTTTTCTAGTAATATGCTTTTACTTCATTAAGCATAATAAAATTATACTTATAGTTGTTATCATAATCAAATTCCAAGTCTTCAAGAGGCCTTCAATGTAAAAGGATTACAAACATTAACTAAAGACCGAAATTGTTGGTCAAGTTTTGAGTAATTAAGCGACCAAGCTACTCTACTCCAAAGGCCTAGGATGGGCCAAAACATAAATCAAGTAGGGGTGACAATTCATGAGTGGTTCATGCATCATCACAAATGCAACATATGCATGCAATAGAAATGCAAGCATTAAAAGCAGAATTTGAAGAATCTCAGTCCAAAGATGAAAGCATAATTTGAAGAAGCAAAAAACAAGATGAAACAAGAGCTTGAAGCAGCATACCCAAGACAAATAGAGGAGATGAAAAAGATGATTAAACAAATGATGCAGTCCAAGGACCATAGAAAATAGAAATAGGTATGAACTAAAGCTTTCTCCTATAATAGACTCATTCGTATATGCATGCAGTTATGACTATCCTACATTTATGGTAACTTTTAGTTTGTTTGATTGTAAAGGTATGGGTGATGAGTGGTTTGTACTTTTTTGTTTGATTGTTTTGATTTTCTAGAGGGGTGGGTAAGGGGTTATTTGTACTGTTTTGTTTGGGTGGGAGGTTGAGATATGCATTATTTTTTTTTAGCATTGAGGTGGATTTAATCGTTGGGGTGGAGTGTGATGGATGATAGCTTGTAGAAATACAAGTTATTATAGTCTTTTAGGTAAAACAATAAAGTCATAACGCAGGATAAAGTATCAAAACGTGTAACTTTCACTGCCAATTTATAAAGATAAGAGAGTACAACTTGCATAAGTCTCCATGCTTGATTAACTATTCTTTTTAGTGTTTTTATTGTAGGATAATGAAGAAAATAAGGAAATATAGCGAATCGCATGAAGTACGCATGAAAGATCATTACGATAAGAAGCTGTGTGGTGATTAACATTGGTAGGTGAGATGCCACATCATCACACGAGGAGATTCACTAGAAGACAAGAATGATAGTTGATGTAACTTGACAAGGTTGCTTTTGGCACTGACATGTGCAAAGGATAAGGAATAGAAGCTTCCATCCAAATGAGCCTTTCCTCTTTTATAAAAGTTCTTCCTCTCTTCACCTCTTCTTGGCCAACTTCTATGAGTGAGAGCTTATAGAGAGCTTATAGAGAGATTAGAGAGAGATTAGAGGGAGAAACCCACCATCCATTCCCCTAACTTGTAAAAAAGCCAAGAAATGCATAACAATTCATTTTGCAGCTCAACTTCCTTCTTTACTTTCCATTTTTGTATTTTCAATGTAATGTTCTGACTTTCATATTTTCATAGCCGAGAGGCTTACATCAATGAATACATTGCATCTTTATTCACTGTCATTCTATCATTTCTTTACTGTTCATCTTGTTGAAATGTTACAAGTAGTTTAAGCTTGTGATAAGTGCTTGATAAGTGGTCTTTAATTACTTATAAGGTTCATTTTGTTTAGCTGAGCTTGACTCCATCGCTTGGCCAAGCGTTCGTCGCCAACTGCTCGAGAGAGTAATTAGCAAGGACATAACTAAACACACGCAGAAGGGAGTTTGGAAACAAACTCCATTTTGACATATGACCTCTATCATTTATATCTGGAAAGGAGAAAAAATGTGGCGTCTTGGCACCGAGAGGTTGCCCACCTTAAATAGAGAGGCAATGTGATTCTTACAGGTAAGAAAATCTAGATAGCTATTGCCTAATCCATCTCTATCATGTGTATCCCAAGAGGCGAATAAGTGTGGCGTTTAGCACCGAGAGGTTGTTCGCTTTAATTAGAAGATGGTTAAGTGATGTACGTCTATCACATCAGGGATTGCCGCACTTAATCGCCTACAATGCAGAGACCTTCATTCACATTTCTTTAATACAATTTAATTCACCTTCCATAATCATGTCATTCCATGCCACCTTCTACCGGTAATTAATACATACATACATAATACTGTATAGATATTTACACCCGTCTGGAGAAGAAGTAGACATTGTAGCTAAGCTTGATATAAATTTTCTGTATTGAACCCTGGCTTACCCAGGAAACCTCTCGCTTCGCTTACACTTAGGCAAGCGAGAGGAAAACGTGTACTCAACGCAGATTATGTTGTTATGCGTGGAAAGGATGTGCACCTTTTATTGCACGGATCCTCGCTTAGAGACATAGTGAGCATATTGCATGTGATGATTATGTCTCATCGCAGTGAGGTCACAAACTTAAAACCTCAATGATACATCAACGAACTCATTATTAATCCGATGAGAGGCATGTTAATAATTGTGTGTCCTATCTTGCGTGGATATGCTTATCCCATTGATTCTGTGAAGCGAGGTTTGTGATAGAATTAGTAAAATGACAATCCATCCCACATGTACGTTCGAAACCCAACAACCCAAGCAGTAGAGGAGGAGGGGGTTTGGAGACATTTTTGCCTAAGTTGAATGTTAATTACTTGTGTTGAAATAGTTAGTTTTTGATGCATTTGCCTAGTTAGTTTGTTCATTCTTATTACCATTGAAACTAATTGAATTTGTTGAACTTGTATTTACTCTAGGTGTATACTACTTCTAAGTCGATGAATGAGAAAGGAAGACTATTTTCTGGGTTGATCGCAGTTGAATATGATTAGAAGAAAAAAGATGGATGTATTACGATGAGAATACTTGAAACCTTTATATCTTATATGTGTATTGATACTTTAGCTTCCAATGTAATAAAACAATTAAAGTCTTTTGAACTGTTTTAATTTGAATGAAATTTAAACTTCGCACGAAATGTATTTGAATGTGTAATGGATTGTCTTGATTGTACTATTTTGGTTCAAGTTTGATCAGACTATGAAAAATTAGAATTACAAATTTAATTATTTTTAAAGAAAAAATAGATCAACTGCTGACCTTAGGGTAAATTTTCGTCGACAATAACAAGATATGTCCACACGAGCATTGGGAATATGTCCTCAATATTACAGAATAATGCTCACCAAATACTAACACTTACAAAAATGATCGGGAGAGAGAACTAACGTTGATGCCACAGACAAATAGTTGAGAGAATAGTTATGCTCGATGTCGTCAAACAATGTTGATAGTAATGTGTTTCTCCCGATGTCGGCTATATGGGCCTTAGGAGTTTATCTCTAGATGAGTGTCTCCCGACCACAGTGACACGAGAGGTTGGGAGAGCTTTAGGTGATGTCTTTTTGTCAATTTCCCGACCATTTGCAATGTTAGCAAATCCCAAAAAATTCTTGTAGTAATTCCTCCCTTCTATTCCATATTCAAAACTGTGTAGTAGATTTTAATCTTACACAGACGTCTAAGCTAAGTGATGAAAAAAAAAAAAAAAAAACTAATATTCTTTCCTTTTTTTTATTACCTTCCTTGCATATGTATAAGAGTAAATCCCTTCAATTTCTAAAAAGAATTACTAGTTCTCAACTTTTCAGTGAATTCTTCATCAGCGGTTGTGGATGACTAGTTTTTATCGATCTTTTTAAACTTAGTTCAGTAGCATGAAGTCAGAAAGGTTGAGAAATAGAACCATTTGATTTGAATTGTTCTCAATAGTAATGTGATGATCACCTTAGGGTGATCCTTTTGTTGATAGATGTCCTTATTGTGTAGACTCTAAAGGATTGGAACCAACTATTTAATATCTACATTGAGAATTCAATTATTATATACATTATTAATATGATCCTCTATGGGAACTATCTGTAACAAAGAACTTGGAAGATGAATTTGTAAATAAAGAAATTCATTGTTTCTGACCCTGCTTCACCTTAATTGTTATTTGTACAAGTAAAAGTTACGTCTTGGTCTAAGTGAGGATAGTATTTCTCAATGAAGTTTTGAAAAGGGAAATTGTAATGGGTGACTATTCAAGTTTAGGGATTTGCAAGCTTGTTACACATTTTTCTCATTTTGCAGATATGGTAAAAAACAAGTATAACTCAAGTGACATACCTGATATACACTTATATACTTGAATATATTTGATATACCTTAGACACATATTTATATACATATAAATGTTGAAAATGACAAAATAATAAAGATTTTTAATTTAATGTCAATTAAGTAAATATGGCAAATGTCATTTGGGTAAATGAAGCGTTGTGATATTTTTGTAAAAAAGTTGATCTTTATCAACTTTTTTGCCAATTTTTTTGGGGGACCGTTTGTGGCAATGAATGAATTATTATAGTCATAGGTTATTATAGTTGAGTTAAAATAGTTTGTGTCTGGAGTGTAGATTATTTTAGTTTCAGTTATAATAGTATGTATTGTGTTTTATATTTTCTTTTCCCAATCATTTAACAAAAATTTCAAATATTTTATCATAATCCAAATATTTGGTATATCAAGTGTGTATCAAATGTATATCAAGTGTATATCCAAGATTATTAAGTGTGTATCAAAGATTTACCAAATGGATATAATCAAGTTTATACCAAGTGCATCAAGTGCCTATTAGAAGGATGTCTAGTATATATCACAAGTGTATATTAGTGAAGTAATATATCAAGTGCCACTACAAGAATTTTGCTAAATACCGACGCACGAGTGCGTCACCATTAATCATAAATGCGTCGGTGAAGGCTTCCATGATGCCAAAAGTTACATCGACAATGGTGTCGCAAATAACGCGTCATAAGAAGCAATGACGGCACACCAAACAAATGACATCAGTATAGGCCTTATGTCGACGCATGATATGCTGACACGATCAACACATTAGTCTAACACTTATGCCGATGGTATTTCAGCGCGTCGACATTGTTGCAATGTTGACACCACTCTTGAAATTGACGACGTGGCATCACTCAAAGAGATCCCGACAATGAGTTATAATAAACAGTCATTTGCGACACCGTTTCTACTTCGCCAAAAGTTTTCACCACTTTTTTAAAAAAAATTTAATAGTTTAATATTTATATTTTCATAATCCAATTTGATTTAATTTGATTGAAATTTATTGTAGAACAGGTAACGTAAAATTAATAAAACATAAAAGCAAACAAATATATATTAAAATTAATTATAATATTAGAAAAAACCCTAATTACAATAAACCTAAACTAAAATCAAAACGACCAAAATCTAATCTAAGCGGAGTCCCCCATGCTTTCCAACCTACAATGACACGAAATTAATTAAAGTATAAATATATATATCATCACAAAAAAAAATGAAAGAATGACGTAAAAGTTCGAAATTACTTACATTAAATGAAGAAATCAAGGTTCTCTGTTTGACCGATCAATGAGTTTCGCAATCATCTTCCTCATTTCTGCCATTTGTCGTTGGCTTTCCTCGTGTCACAATCTATTTTGTTCTTATGCTTTCGCAAGACGAGTAGTTAGCTCATCAACCGACTTGGTATTCACATATCGCTCGTGGACTAATGCAGTAGAGGAAGAATTGTCAGTAGTGTGTCGGGACTTTAGCCTAGGGCCCCAACCAAGACCCTCTTTGAGTGGCCCGATCGTTGACCTAACACTATCTCACATATCTCTTCATCAAATAGTGGTTGAGAACCCTCTGCAGTGGGCTGGGGCTGGATGGCCAGCATTTGACGCTGCAATAAAATTTTGGTTGATTAACAAGTTATAAAAAGGCGTGTAAATAAAATGTACATACAAAATGAAGACAATAAGCATAATAGAAACTTACATGGGCCTCTGCAGCCTTTGGGGAAATAAAATGGCCATCTCGAGCGGGTGTTTCCTTGAACAACTCCACTTGGTCGACTGGATGACCCCGCCGTTCAGTGAGCTTGTGAGCTCATTATATGAACGACTTGGGGCCACTATTATGAGTATAGGGCTGCGCTCTAGCAGCCCTATTCATCGACAATTGCTCCTACATACATGTAAACAATATCAAAATGTTACATATATAAAAAAAAATAAATTACCATTTGAGAACATTAATAAGTTCTAGAATCACTTGAAAAACTTTCGAGTAAGGTAGTGGTCGCATAGGAAGTGCCAATCTTCCACACGATTCTTCAATCAAAGGGGTGGGTTGGCACTCGCCTGTTTAGAATCACTAAACTTCTTGAAATGTCAATGGTTTTGTCCCCTAAACTCCTTCCAGGTGGTGAGCCTCTGATGCGCAACGAATCAATTTAGTGCTCGATGTACAAAATCCAGCTAAAAAAATTGATACAAATTAAAAGTACTGCGGATTAGGATTCTATATATATACGCGGTATGTATAATTAACGTATATGTATGCGTAATTGTAAAACTTACCTGTAAAGAGCCCTTCATGTACTCGATGGAATCTGCCATAATGTCAGTCCACTTAAGAAAGCGAACTAGAAAAGTATCCCACGTTACCACATCTATGGTACAGCTAAAGCATACGACGTGTGGGGAGATCGGCTTATCCTGTCCTAGAGCGATCGAAGGGGATCTTCCCATTTTATGCAACATATCGCTCCAGCTTAATGTTCCTCAAGTGCTCACATCTCCTAAGAATGTGAGCTGTTGCAGACCTCTCTACATAAACAAAATAAATTCACAAACTAAACTCCACACTTATGAATTTAATCAATTATGTAATGATAAATAACCTGATGTGTTGCCCACCGACGACGAAACTCCTATGTTATTAAACCCTGCTGCATTAAAGTCAAAAGATCATCGCTCTTATATGCATTGGGAGGAAAAGGATTATTAGACATAGTCGTACCTGATGACCATAAACCAAAATTAATTAAACATATATGAAAGTACTTGAAATTTATTATCTAAAAAACGAAATATTTATATCTTTA
The DNA here is from genome assembly GCA_025688845.1 of Cucumis hystrix. Lineage (NCBI taxonomy): Eukaryota > Viridiplantae > Streptophyta > Magnoliopsida > Cucurbitales > Cucurbitaceae > Cucumis > Cucumis hystrix. Next base: position 7,482,613 of record CM046894.1, on the reverse strand, counting down.
ATTATACATCATTGTTATTATTCGTCATTGCTTGATCCGCTTTGAGCAGATAATTGTTCATCATCGTTAATGAAGTCGTTAACGACATGACGCACGGTTGATCTTTCCACAATCTTAGGGTCAACACTGCATCTGCACAGGGTGCCATCCTTAATGTGATCATCCACACAATGTCCGACAATGACTTCAAGTACATTCAGTTGTTGATCCTCGACATCTTCCACTTCGGACACGTTCCAAATACGTTTATTTTGGATCATTTGAACAACCTTCCAATTGACACCATTTTTTGGATTGTCGATGTAAAAGACTTGCTTGCCTAAATTGCGAGAATGACTTGTTCCTCAGGAAACCAAAAATGAGACGTGTTGATTGATTTGTACCCTAGCTCGAAGTGTATCCTGTAGTTTTTGTTCTAGTCCGTGTCAAACCATCTACACTTGAATAGCCAAACACAGTGTCCTATCGGATATTGAACAGAAAAAACTTCATCAAATACACCGTAAAAATTGTTCTTTGCACTTCCACTGTCAGTGACTATCATGACTCCACTATTTTGCGATGTGCGTCGGAAATCAAGATCTATCATATAAAATCGTATCCCACCCACGATGCATCCACTGTACGATCGAATGTCAAGTGGAGGTCGCATTGCAAGTGAGAAGAAATCATCATATAGGCATTCCTTCACACGTGTTTCGAGGACCTGAGAATTTTTTGCTAATGAATATAAGTCTGAAATATTCCTCTATTCAATTTGAAATGTACTTATGTACTCTACATACTTGATCTCTAAACCAATTAGGAAATGTTCGTTTATGTCTTTTCAAGAAATCGACTTTGTTGTTTATCTCAGAACGTATCAACCTCAAGTGTTTCCTAAAGTTCATAGTTATGAGTATTTGTGACGACTATGACTTAATTAACAAAAAATAAAGTACGTACTTGCGGTATTGTGTGATTTCATCTACATTGTTCAAGATGTACCAATGTATTTGGCGTTTCTCTTCTTGTGATAAAGATTGCGAACTTCTCGTACCTAATGGTTGTACCTTCTGCACGAACACTTCAAACTGACCAACTGCCTCGTCTTCGGGAATGCTATCATCATTTCGTTCATCTCGAGAAAATTGAGTTTCAATCCAACTTAGATATCTCGAACAAAAAGTACTTGATTCGATCATCACATATGCTTTGACAATAGACCCTTCAGAACATGCTTTGTTTTGGACATACTGCTTCAGCGTGCATAGACTTTTCTCAATGAGATACATCCAACTATAATGCACCCGACTAGGGACTTTTGTTTTATACAGTAAGTGAACAGCAAGGTGTACCACCGAAAAAGATCGATGGAAATATTCTTTCCAATTTACAAAGTATGATAATGATATCTGTTTACAATTGGTCCAAATTACTTACTCTTATCGTCCTTGCACACAGGTCACGAAAGAAACTACATAATTATGTAATAGTGGTGTACACATTCTTCGATACGCTTGAACATCTATAGGTAGAAGTCGATGAAGCAAAACGTGACAGTCATGGGTCTTAAGATCTGATATTTTCCCATCTCTGTCATGCACACATCATGAAATATTCGAAACGAATCCATCGAGAAACTTAACTAATTTCAGGTACTTACAAAATGAAACTTGTTTGCTGCTACTGAACGTGTAACTTGCATGTGGCTTCACCAATCTGTTACTGATTTTTATCAGACGTAAATCCTTTCTGATTTTCAAATCTTGAAGGTCCAATCGAGCATTCGTAGTATCCTTCGATTTCCCTTCTATATTCAATAGTGTATCGACCAAGTTGTCACAAACGTTCTTTTCAATATGCATTACATCTAATTTATGATGCATTTCATCCAATTCAGAGCTTTTTTTTTTTTTTTTAATCTTTCAGTGATGGATGTTTACTCATCTCTAGAAACTCCAAGGAATCAAGTTGTTCTAAGATATCATACCATTCAGTACAACTGGAAGGAGACTATGCATTACAATTCCATCATGTAGCCAAACATGATTATCTAGAAGATAACGCCGGTGTCCCATGTAAGCTGTCTTTCCTCTTATCCCGAATGACGATTTATCTCTCATGCATACAGGACATGCCTGATACCCTTTCATACACCGTTAAGATAGGTCACCATGTGCTGGAAAGTCATTAATTGTCCACATCAAATTTACGTACAACTGAAAAAACTTATAAGAGAATCATACGTACGAACACCAAGACTCCATAACTCTTTCAGTTCCTCAATCAATGGTCAGAGATACACATCAATTTCCTTACCAAGAGACCTTGGGCCGGGTATTAGCAATGACATGAAGAAGTTGGACTCTTTCATGCATTTTCAAGATGGCAAGTTGTAAGGAATTAACACCACAGACAACATACTATAAGTGGTACTCATATGTCCAAACAGATTGAACCAATCAGAAGCTAATCCCAAACGAACGTTCCATGGATCTGAATTGAACTTATGAAATTCAGAATCAAAATACTTCAATCCCTCTGCATCACTTGGATGTCTCAACACGTCCTTCATTTCAACTAGTTTATCCTTATGTCATCTAATTTCAGACGACCCCTCTTGCGATGCAAACAATCTTTGTAATCTCAGTATCAACAGAAAGTGATGTAATACCTTGTAGGGAATTTTTTCCCTTTGTTAGGACGAACCCTGTATCGAGACTCACCGCAAATCAGACAATATTACAAATCGATAAATTCCTTCCATTACAATACACAGTCATACTTAGAGGCATGAATAGTCGCATATCCCAAGCCCAAGTCAGACAATAATTTTTGTTTCGCCTTGTAGAATAAGCTAGGAACATTGGTACCACACATTGGAAACACAAGTCTTATTAACTCTAACATCATGTTAAAGGATTTGTTGCTCCAATCGTTGAGAACTTTCACATGCAACATCGTAACCAAAAAGTTAAGAGATGAAAATTCTGAACAACTGGAGTATAGCTCATGACGTGCTTGGTTTAATAACTCCTGAAATATATTTATCGTCTCCTCTTCTACACCACTATTTAATGGGCATGTCATTCCCAAAACCTTCCTCTACCGTTTCTTGTTCCTATCAATCATTGCTTGTAAATAGTGCAACATACCCAACATTTTACTGTCGTTAGGAAACGAATTACTACTATTTGATTCATGGAATGGGTCACTTCTGGTTCCTTCATGGAAAAGGTCACTACTAGTTCCTTCACACTACTACAAATTTGGCCTTCTTTGACGTGCAAAGCATGTCAAAAAATGTCTACCTTGATGGTCTCACCCATTAAGTAGGCAGACATCAAGAAAGCCTAACCATCAAGAAAACATGTCATCAAAAATTCTTTCTTGATGGTGTTGGCCATCAAGAAAAGAGACTTTGATGTTTTTTGTCCAAACTAAAAAGCCCATCAAGAAAATTGTTTTCTTAATGGCCAAAACATGTCATGAAAACCCTATTTTTTTTTTTCTATTTTAGATTGCTCACACCCATCTTGGCTCCGTGCTAATTTGGATCTTTAAGATCTTGATTTCCTCCTCAATGATTCTTGTACTAAGAATTGTAACGTTGAAATCCATTTTTAATGGAGGGGTGAGATTTTAAACTCGAGACTTCTTGTCCACAGGTACATACAGGTGCCAATTAAGCTAAGCTCATGTTCTACAACTTCTACAAATTTTAAAAACCCTAAATTACAAAATTTCAATTCAACTCATTAAAGTTGAACATAATAATTAATTTAATTTTGATAAAGTCATTTATTTCAATCTATTATAATTACAACAATTAACTTTTAAAAAAGTAATGTTGTATTATTGATTAATAAAAATTAATAATTGAAAAATAGTAAAGATTTTAGAATATTATTGATGAATATTGTGTTTTCTGAGCCAGTTAACAATGGTTTGAATTTCATGCTTCGTGAAAAATAGTTTTTTTCTTGATGGGCAATGCCCATCAAGATATCATTTTTCTTGATGGGTCTTGCCCATGATCTTATCATAAACCCAAAATTATAAATTTCTTTTTTGATGGGCAATGCCCATCAAGATATATTTTTCTTAATGGATCTTGCCCATGGTCCTTTGTTGGTGTTTGTCCATCAAGAAACCCTAGACACATCAAGAAAATTCTAAACCCATCAAGAAATCCAAAACAAATATATTAATTTTTTTCGATGATGGCCATTGCAAGTTAAGAAAATTCATCCCTTGATAGACCTCGTCCATTCAGAAAACTTAACTAACTTGACATTATCAGTCAACTAATATATTATCCATGATGTTTATTGTCCATCGAGAAATAGTTTTCTTGACGTTTGTGGATCATCAACAAAACTAAGGGAACTTTGCCCATCAAGGAAATCAAGAATCCACATATTTTTTTTACGTTTTTTCGTATTTCTTCAACAAAATAAAGGGACTTTTCTTGACGTACATGACCATAAAGATAAATATTGTATCAAAAAAAATATTTTTCTTGATGGTCCTTTGTCATGTCCATAAAGAAATCAAAATTTGGGTGCGTCAAGAAAGACCAAATTTGTAGTAGTGTCATCAAATCTTTATATACCTCTATACAAGTTCACTGGCTTGCCATAATACACCCAATCTGTGTAGGGGGCATATTTCATTCTTTAATAAATGTCTCTCCACACCCACTAATGAGTCCTAATTGAAGTTCATACATTTCTTGCATGGACACCTTATTTGTTTGTACTCATCAACATGATGCTTGGCAACTTCTAGAAATTGGAAAACTAACTCTCTATACTCAACCGATAACTTATTTTTAAGTTTCATCCAACTCTTGTCTATTGATAAAGACCTAGAACATACATACGTGACATTAGTCATACATTTCCTTCTATCAAATGCTAAATTTTGTCCATGAATAAGTCGTTAGAAGCCACCTAATGTCGGCGCCGCCACTTATGAAGTCGACATTTCCCTATCAAATCAATCAAAACGTCTTTCAGCCATTTTGATGAAAGGTCAAACCTTTGCCTACGTGGTTGGCCGCGTAGCCATAGCTCTCCAATTTTAATAATATATTACGACTTTGATTTACCGACGCCTCCCACGAAAGTTGTTGTTAGGGGAGAAACGTCGACACGAGCTTGCATGGTGTCGTTAGAAGTTAGAATAATCTTTTATAATATTGACTATCAACGATGTCGTCAATGTGTTGCGGCGTTATTTCCTCTATTGTCGACTCGGTGGTAACGACGTCGGCAGAACCCTTCTCCTACGACGTCGTCTATCCTGATGCATTATCCTGTATTGGGATAACCTTGAATTCTTGTAGTGTGTGTCGAGTGCATCAAGTGTATATCTGATGTATAACATGAGTCAGACTTATTTTTTGTCATTTTTTCAAAAGTATATAAGTTTGTGCTATTGGCCCAATTTCTTAACTTATTTTGCTAGACATGCAAGAAAGATAGATAGAGAGGTAGAAATTTATCCAACAGACCACACTCCTTCATATACATTAGAAGTCCATTAATGTATAAAATAATTAAAAAAGAGATAAAAACAAAGGTCATTAATGTTATTGAAGTTAAGTTGTTCAACATCAATTTAATTATGAAGTTGGTGAGGTAAACACCTAGGTGGGATAGACTATATATTAGCTAGCCACTCATGTCTGGGATTTTCTAATTACAATTATATTATAGGATAGTTGCAAATTTAGCAATTAGATTCAAAATAATTAAGTATATAGTAACATTTTAAAAAATTTGTAAATATAGCAAAATTTGTCAAATTCTATCAATGATATAAGTCTATCACTGATAGACCATGTTGCAAATATTGGTCTATCACTGATAGACCATACGAAGTCTATCAGTGATACAAGTCTATTGGTGATAGTTTTTCTATATTTGCAATTTTTTTAAAAAATGTTGCTATATCTTTAATTATTATTCCTAAAATGGTCATCAATTGCAATTTCCCTTATATTATTCATATTTTTCAACTATTATAAATTATAATTAACTACAACATTACTATTTCAAATTCCAAATTGTTATAATATTTACTACTTTTTTTATTATAATGTTTACTATTTTTTACTCATAATCTATTTTCCGCTTTAATTTGTTACAACATTTACTATTTCCTGCTCATTTTAAATTTTTCACTTTAATTTGTTACAAAATATTACAACTATGTCGACTATTTTGGTTTCTAAATTTTTACAATATCTAACATATCATTGTCTAAGTTTAAAAGTAATATAGACATCCTAAAAAGTTTTGGAATCAAAATGGACAAAATGAAATCAACTTAAAAATTGAAATTCTCAAATAAAATAGAACCAAACACACAAAAATTTAAAAGATAAGATAATATTTAAATCAACCAAGAAAAGAAACTTACAAATCAATCTAATCATCTTTTAAAGTTCTCCCACAAGCAATCCAAGAACATTATTGCTTGAAAAGAGATGCACATACACACACATGACAATCTCCAAGTAAGTAAGTAAATCTTAAAGAGGTCTCCCTCAAATTAAGAATTTGAAAGGAAAATATAGAATATTAAAAAAAAAAAGTAAGTAAGAGTTTAGTTTTAATTCCTAACATAATTTGTATATTTTAAACAAAAGTTATCTCTATGCTGGGAATCAAGGAAAGGACTATTTATTCTGATAATTCACTTTTGTTTGATTTAAAGTTAATTATTTGAACATTTCAGATAAAATACAAAAGTTACCATTTGCTGCAGCAAGAAATTTAAAAGTAAGAGATGCGGTGTGGAAGCTGGAAGCAAAGAACAGAACAAAACAAAACAAGTTTCTTTTACTTTTAAAGCTTGCTATACGAATAAAACTAAACAAAATTTTGAAAACTAAACTCACAAACACAACTAATTATAACCAAACAAAACTTTGAAAACTTATAAAAACTGTTTAAATTCTAACTTGGTCCCTTTGGATTTCGTTCCTTTTATTCCTTGAGTTTTCAAATTTTCGTTTTAATTAGTCTTTAAACATTCGAAAAGTTTTTATTTTTGTTCAAAAATTAAATTTGACGACGTTGATATAAAGGAAATTGAAATTAGACATAAATTTCAAACGAATGGAAAAGGTAAATTCTTTTAAGAATATTGTGAAGGATTTGAAAGGAAAAGGAGAGAAATACGGTGGAATGGAATCTACATTTGAGTTCGACGAGAAAAGAACAGGGAATACAATTCTTTATTTGTTGAAGAAGCAAAGGAAAATGTTTATATGAATCTTTGTGAATGAACACAAATATCTCTTTAAAAAGAAAAATACTTACGTCCGTAACGCCAATGTTTGATCATCTTACCAAATTCGTTTTCAGAATATTAAATCTATTTTATGTCTGTATGAGAAAAGTGGGATATACGAAATGGCTCAAGAAAATTAATCATTTGATTGGCACTTGAGTGAACTACACAAATATAGGAGTATTGATCGTGTAGATAACGGGGTTCATTCCAAATAAAGATTGAGATCAAGAGGAGAGGAAAATCAGGATCATGGATTTTTTGGTGACAATGATAGAGCCTTACAGGGCAGTGATAAAAGAGGAATGGAAGAAAGTGAAGGAAGAATTAAAAGACGAGACGAAGATTGTGTTTCCGATGACAGCGAGCAGGGACACGGCGTTGCATTTGGCAGTGTACAGCGGAGGAGAGGAACCATTGAGAACATTGCTGGTGGGGATTTTTGAAATGGACGAAGCGTTCTGGAGGAACAGTGCCGGAAACACGCCGTTGCACGAAGCTGCAACGGTGGGGAATCTGGCTGCCGTTAAGCTGTTAGTTGAATACAAGAAAGAAGATCTTGTGGCGGAGAATATTTACGGAGAAACTCCTCTATTTAGAGCAGCAAGATGTGGACATCTTGAGATTGTTAATTATATTTTAGAAGATTGTGAAGATTTCTTCTCTCGGTGGTCAAGGCATTGGACTAATAGGAAGGGTAATCCCATCATTCATGCTGCCATTCAAAGCCAAAAATTTGGTGAGATTTTTTTTGTTCTAAACATAAACATGCACTCTTTCCTCTGTGAAGTAATTAAAAAATAGTTATCAATTAATTGATTTGGTTTAATTATTACAGATGTGGTTTTGAAACTGACTGAATTCGATAAGTCGCTGTTGGAAATGACGAATCTAGAAGGCAAAACGGCTCTTCATGTATTGGCCAACATGCCATCTGCTTTTCAAAGTGGATATCCCATGAAATTCTTTGAATCAATTATCTACAATCGTAAAACCCAAAACCCCTCCTTCTAATTAACTTCTCCTTCAATTTTTTCCTTAAAACTTCACATTTTTCAAATTAAAATGATATATGATGTGATTTTGTTCTGTGTTATGACAGTGCTTCCTTCTCGGGACATCTACAATTATAAATATTCAAATTTTGGTTCTTCCAACAATGATCATAACGACTCTTCTAAAAGCTCCATTATTAAAAACAAGAATGAAGATTTAGAAGCTGGAAGTAGCAACTCTAAAATTCCACGTAAATTTTGCCATTCAAATTGTTGTAAGTTTTTCTTGTTTATAGAGTAAAACTTGACTAATCATCTTTTTTTTTTCTTTTTTAATTACAGTTTTGAACAAGGTAATTGTTTTAAATAAAATGGGTGGAAATTACTTTCAAATATTTCACCCACGTAAGAGTGATAGAATGATAGATGATAAAAGTCTATTAACAGTTATGATCACTATTATCCATTTTACTATATGAGAAAACCACCTTTACTTTCATTAGTAGATTATTACAAATTCATCACTAGCTTTATTAAACTTGCTATATTTTAAATTTTCAGTAAAAGATTAAATCTAATTAAGGTTAACTTTCATAAATAGAATGTAAAATATTATGTCACCAATTGTAAAAGCTCGTGAAATTTACCATTTTAAAAAAAAAAATCAAATTTGTTCTACCTTATCATCGTTTTTCTTCTCTTGGGACTTTTTTTTCCTTTTCTGCAATATGTTTTCTTTCCATCGTCTTTTTCTCTTCTTTTGCAATTTTTCTTTTCCTTTTCATCGTCTTTTTCTCTTCTTCACTAATTTTTTTTCTTTTCATTTTCATCGTCTTTTTCTTTTTCAGTAATTTTTTCATATTTTTTCTTGTTTCAAAATCGTGTGCTAAATATAAAAGATGATGAAAAAAAAACCTATCAGGATATTGGATTGGCAAATGTAAATTTTGAAAAAAATCGTTGGGATTTGACTATTTGATCAAATCTAAACAATCGTGTGCATCTAAACAATCACATACAAAAAAAATCTTGAAAAAATGGTTTAGATTTTTCTACAAAAATTTAAGTGTCAAATCTAAACGATCTCGTACAAAAAAAATCTTAAAAATAATAGTTTAGATTTGGCTACTAAAATTTAAACGGTCAAATTTATACTATTAAATTAAACGATCTCCCAAATCTAATAGCGTACCAAAAAAAATTGAAAAAAATGGTTGATTTGGTTACCCAAATCTAAACCATTCCAGAGGAAAGAATACTCAAATCTAAACGATCGATATTTTTTGAATTTTTTATTGTAGGCCTGTGCGTTTTTTCGTTTTCGAAATTGTTATAAGGTAAATATTTTGGCGTTTTTGTTATATTTTTCAAAAGATTTTTTCATTTTCTTTTATTTTTAATGAAATCATTCTCTTACAAAATAATTCAGAATTTATTTCTCTTAATTGAACTTTTTGATAAAAACAAAGAAAAAAAGAGGGTAAATTTTGGTTCAATGCAAATCAATCCCATAAAAAATTAATGGGCACTGATAAATAATTGTGTAATGTTGCATTGCAGGGCTATATTTGTTACACTTTTTGACATGCTTGTTTTGGAGATTCATCTTCTTTGGTATATCTCTCTTCTATTCAAATTTTGAAATTTGCAAATTGTATTTTTAATTATTGTCCAAATGTTAGGTCATATACTCTTAAATTTAGTCATCAAAATTATATTCAATTAAAATGATTTAATTAAATAATAAAAATTAATAAATTTCCCTAAAGTATAAATACAATAAGAGAATTATTAAAATAAAATATATCATGACTAATAAATTTTATGGTTAGTAGACTTTTACGAACAATATGATATCTTATCAATTGGACAGCTGGATCTAAATTTGCTATATTTATAAGTTATTTTACACATTGTGTTATATCTAAAACATTTTAAATTTAAATAATAAAATTTATATTTGCAACTATCTATAAAGAAAAAGACATCAACAGTAAACTAATTATTATTGTCGATTTAAATTTATGATATATTGATATTTCATCCAAATGAAATTAGATTTGAATAGAATTGAATAAAATAAAATTGAAAGTAGGAACCAAATTAAATAGGGTATTTAAAGAAATTAAATTAACAAGTCGTGGAAGTTATGTAAGACACTAATTAGAATCTCTCCTCCATAGGATGGCCACAATGGAAAGAATTTTATGAGAAAAAGCAGCAACACAAATTAGCCCTAACCATCACAAAGATGCTTGCTCACATTGATTTTTCATGGACCCAAACCCAACCTATACTGGAAAACATCGAAGTCGACTCCGTCGGTACCCATCGTCCCAACGATAGCGGCAAAGGCAGAGACCTCAACATCGATATCTTAAGAACCCAACCATCGTCTGAGAACAACCAAGGAGAAGTTGGAGATATCGAGTATTACGACCACCACGAAACTCCTCTTCTCCTTGCTGCTGCCAACGGAATCATCGAGATCGTCCAACAAATCGTCCAAGTTTACCCTCAGGCCGTTGATTACGTAACGGTTAACCAAAGAAATGTTCTCCACGTCGCCATCGCTCACCGTCAGAAAAACGTGTTTAGTTGGATTCAAAATCATGCACTGATCATGACAAGGCTAGTCACACGAATTGACGCCTTAGGATTCACCGCACTCCACCATGTAGGCATAACAAAATTCTACCGTGCTGGGTACCACGGCCCTGCTTTACAACTCCAACATGAACTCAAATGGTATGAGCGTGTACAATGTCAAATCCCTGCCCTTTACAACATGCACCACAACAAAATGAAATGGACAGCTTGTGAGTTCTTCTACAAGACACATGAGAAAATGCTCAACGATGCCAAAGAATGGATTAAGAAAACCTCCGAGTCTTGTTCTGCTGTCGCAGTTCTGGTCGCGACTGTCGTCTTTGCCGCTGCCTACACTGTCCCTGGCGGACTCAATAGCAAAACTGGCTCCCCTGTTCTCCTGACTGAACCTATATATATTGTGTTCACTATCATGGACATTATCGCACTAGCCACAGCACTAACGTCGGTGGTTCTGTTTCTTTCCATCCTAACATCTTCGTTTAAGATGGAAGATTTTCTACACACGTTGCCGATGAAACTCTCGATTGGATTCCAGTTGCTGTTTTTCTCAGTGGCGAGTACAATGATGGCATTCGCATTGACGATTGTGTTGACAATAAAATCGAAGGAGATGAAGTGGACGATGAGTTTGTTATATATGGCGGCATTTCTTCCGGTGACCATGTTTATTATAATTCAACTACCTTTGTATGTGGAGTTGGTAAAAAATATATGGAGTTATCGTCGAAATATTTTCAAGTTTCTTCCCATGGGTTTTCTTGCTCTGTTTTGGGAACTTCCTTCCAAACTTTTGAGGTATAGGAAATTTGTTTGATATATTAGGTATCTATATTTATGAATAAAAAGTTCAAATTTAATTTCTTATTTAATCATTGCTTTGTTATTTTTAAGTTCACATCATCAGTCCAATTTTAATTCTCTCTTTTTGAAAAATAAAAATAATAAATTTAGATTGAATTGTACAAAATATCTGTCCGATTTTTGAAGAAAGATTTTAACGTGAAATAATTAGATGATGACAGATTAGGTGCATAACTAATGTGTGGTTAGACTTGAAGTGTGTCAATGATTAAAATGTATGAAGATTATGTTTCCTGTCAATGATACAAAGTTCCAAGGTGTAGACTCAAATTTACAAGTCTATCCATATTTGCAAAAAAAAAAAAAAAAAAAAAAAAAAAAACATTAAACAAATACCTTGAGCCAGTTAGGCTTGGAGTGGATGTTGGACCCCATAGATTCGAATGGATGTAGTCTAGAATTCCTTTAGTTGTGTGTTGTACTTTGGTGAAGCTTTGTTTCCTTGTTTTGCCTAGAACACAGTGTTCATAGAAAGACAATTTATTGCATATGTCTTGTGCCAGAATGCCTTGCTTAGATAGGGCCTCCAGTCTCTTCTGGCTTATATGAAACCGTCTTTTATGCCAAACGTCAACCTCTGTTAAGTTTAGATATAATACAGTGTTTGATTCCTCTATCATTTCAACCCCTTTTATTATAAACAGATCATTTACCTTTTCCTCAACCAATACTTCTTTAGATCCCATGAAAACCTGGACGACTCCACATTTTCCTTTGTATTCACATCCTAGAGAGTCTAGCATTCCTAAGGAGATTAAGTTTCTTTTAACGTGAGGAACATGTCTTACATTTCTAAGGAGTTATACAGTCTCATGCTTTAGTTTCATGGTAACTGATCCAATTCTAAAATTATTACAAGCATTATTATTCCCCATGAACACGGATTCTCCACTGATTTCCTTATAGGTATTGAACCATGCTCTAAAAGGTGTCATATGGTAGGTGCATTCTAAGTATAGGACCCAATCATGTTTTCCTAAGGGATTAACATGGTTGGCTTGGTCTAAGGTTGATGCCAAGGCATCATTGTAGGTAAATGAGCTTTCTACTAGAGAGGCTTCTGGTTGTTTTCCTTTTGAGTCCTTTTATTTTGCTTGATTCTTTCTCTTAAGGAAAAAATACTCTTGTATTAGGTGTCCCTTCTTTTTACAGTATTTACACTTCTTTTTTTGTTTAACTTTCTTATCTTCGTAAGAAAAGGGTTTGCTACTGTTTTTACCTTGATTGTTTTGGGATTTACCTTTGACAAACAAACCATCTCCACTTTGTGTTCCTTATGAGATGACTGTATTTCCAATTCTCTTGTTAAGGGCTGATATTATGGTATCTATTTTGACTAAGTCTCTTCCATACTTTAGTGCATTTTTCACTTCTTTGTAAGCCTCAGGTAGAGAATTTAGGAGAACGAATGCCTCATTTTCATCACTGAATATGTCTTCAAGACTTTTAAAGTTTGAAACTATTTTCTTGAACTCATCTAAGTTGTTTGTTAAGGTTTTAGAAGGATTCATTTTATATGTGAGGAATTTTTCCCTTAGATACATTTTGTTTGGGAGATCTTTTGTGGCATATAGACTTTCTATTTTCTTCCAAACTTTATGTGTTGTCTCTTCTTCTAGTACTTGCCTTATAACATTATCACTAAGGTTCAGTATTAGAGTACCATAGGCATTTCATTCCATTTCTTCTTTTTGTGTTGCTTTGAGGGTTGTTGGAAGTTCTGAAGGATAAAAAAAGCTTTGTGAGCCTTTTGTTGTCCTAGCAAGACCTTAATCTTTGCTTTCCATAAGGCAAAGTCTCCCTTTCCATCGGACTTCTCGATTTCTACTCTTACCACTGCCATTTTCAGGTTTGTCTTTCTTTAATTTCCTCCAAGATTCAGTTTCTTGAAATCAAGATTCGCTCTGATACTAATTTGTTGGGCCTGGTTTATGTATTTTTTATTTGGGCCCCACTTTTAGTGCAGGATGTTGTAGAATGCTTGGAGGAGGAGTTGCCACGTAGTTTGAAAAGTGGTCGTACATGCGTGTGAGTTCAATGATTTATTCCTGCATGTTTAGAAAAGAAAAATATGAAAAGAAAGGGGAAAGTAAAGTAATTACCTTTTCTTTTCTTCGTTCTTCTTCTTCTTAGTTTTCTCTCTCACATACAAACCCTAAGTCAGTTTCTTGTATGTCTTTGTTTGAGTAGTTGATTGCTCACAGTGTTATGGAGATTAAAGAGAGAGGAAGGGAGTAGCAACAAGCATTTTACGTGGTTCGACCAAATTGAAGCCTACATCCATGGGGAAGGATCGTTCTTTATTTCAAAGATGAGTACACAAAACTTTCTTTCCTTTTCTCTCTTTGCTTTCTTGTAGATGAAAACTATTTTGTAAAAACCTAGTTAGTTAGAATACACTTTTAAGTATTTATATGTGTTTACAAGGACATAAGTAGTTAGAGAAAATAAAAGGAAACTAATGCTTCTGTTGGAGTTCATTTTTCTTTACAGATTCTGTGGATCACGAACTTGAACTGGAGCCCCATTGATTCCAGACACCATGAAATTCTCAACTCTCCCTTCTCTGAAGATAAAGTCAAAGGAATTATACACTCTTTCGAAAATGGTAAAACTCTAGGACCGTACCATATGGTTTTTCTATGCTCTTTTATAAAAAAATTTAGGAGACGATCAAGAAGGATTTGATGAATACTTTCAAAGAATTTCACAAGAATGGTATCATCAACAAGAACGTAAACAATACGTTCATTGCTTTCATTGGTAAAAAGGATAAATGTGTGACAACTTCCGATTACAGGCCAATAAGTCTCACCACCTCTCTCTACAAAATCATCGCAAAGACTTTGGCAAACACACTAAAGTGTAGATTACCCGAAACAATCACAGAAAATCTGATGGTGTTTGCAAGAATAGTCAAATCACGTATGCTATTTTAATCACCAATGAAGCCATAGACTTTTGGAGGACAACAAAAGTGAAGGGATATGTCATAAAGCTTGACATAGAGAAAGCTTTTGACAAAGTCAACTGAGCCTTTATTGATTATATGATGAAGATGAAAAATTACCCCTCCTCAAGGGCGATTGTGGATAACAGCTTGCTTAAGCAATGTTCCATATTCCAGTATTATTAACGGCAAACCTCAGGGAAGAATCAACTCAAGAAGGGGTATTTGCCAAAGAGACCCACTTTCTCCTTTCATTTTTGTGTTAGCAATGGATTACCTGAGCAGGCTTCTAAACCATTTAGGAAGAAGTGATTCCATAAAAGGAGTACATTTTGATGTTGATTGTAGCTTCAACCACTTGCTATTTGTAGATGATATCCTGATATTTGTCAAAGATGATGATACTTATTTAAGCAACCTTCAAAATGCACTGTTTTTATTTGAGAAAGCGTCAGGGTCAAAATAAACTGCATCAAATCAACTATCAGCCCAATAAACATCTTAGCTGAGAGACTCAAGATTGTGGCTGATAAGTGGAGACTTTCTGTTCAACATTTTCCGGTGAACTACTTAGGAACCCGTCTTGGCGGTAAACCATATAATAAAAAAATTTCTGGGATCAAACAATAGACAAAGTCCATCGGAGATTAAATGGATGGAGATACAATCAAATATCCAAAGGTGGAAGGCTAACTCAGATAAACTCCTCCCTGCAAAGTGCCCCAACATAACTCCTTTCAATTTTTAAATTAAAGCACCCAACTATGTTTACAGAGAAATTGAAAAACTATAGAGGAATTTTGTATGGAGGGAAACAATGCTGCTTCAAACTTCCATCTTATAAAATTGGATATTTGTATTTCTCCAAAACTCTATGGTGGTCTGGACATCATAAAATAACTCATACAAATACTGCTTTATTAAGCAAATGGCTATGGGGCTACCACAATGAAGACAAACCGCTATGGAAGAGAGTCATTTATGCAAAATATAAGAAATCCCATCATGGAGAATTCTCCACTGAAAGGAAGTTTAGCAGCTCAAAGGCTCCATGTAGATCAATTCTAAAAGGCAAAGATTCGTTTGAGTCAAAATTAAAATAGAAGATCAATAATGGAGAAAACTCATCCTTTTGGCCTAGCAATTGGCTTGGAACAACTCCTTTGTCTAGATCACATCCAAGACTCTTTGCTTTGTCTATATGTATTCTGACAAAAATGTGGTCAAGTAGGCATCCATACTTTAAATACTACTCCAAGAGTGCTATTTCCCTAAACCTAGGAGCTTTCTTCAAATAATTTGTATGGTTTTTTAGGGCTTTACTCTAGCCCTCCATCTGTAACTTCTCCTCTGTTTAATGATATTGGGTGATGAAGCTATGCTCCCTCACCTTGTTTCCCTTTAAAAAAAAAAAGAATGCCTTTGACTAAAAGAGTTCCCATGGTCAAGATTTCATTTTTCCTTTACATTTGAGATTTATTTGCATAGTTTTAAAGTGGTTAAGAGTGTGTTTGGAATACATTTTTCAAGTGTATAATTTAAAAGTTAAATCATTTTAAAAAAAATTGAGTGTTGGAAAAATCAAAGCTATATTTAAAAAAAAAATTTACCAAAAGAATTTAAATAAAAATGATTTTTTAATAAAAAACCATTTTTTTCTTAAGTCAATCCAAACCTTATCTAAAATTTTTAACCACTAATAATGTAAATTTGATTATAAGATAATTTAAAGTGAAATTAATTATAAAAATCTCATACCTCGTCTACTTAAGCATTGAAATTGTAGAAATGGTTTATATTCAATCACTTTTTGTACAGCTGATTTATTTTTTTCAAATGACAACTACAAATAATTATAGCTTTTTCCAAATCACTCTAAAATCTAGCTACCATATTAACCTAGACACTACAAAGTGAAAACTTAAAAGAAAAAAAGAAGAAGAGGGTTTTGAAGAAGCTAAGGAACAAATTCTTTTAAACAATTGGAAGCAAATGTTTATAGGTTATGTGATTCTCAAGTACTGATTAAAGAAATAGAATACAAACTTTATTACTTGAAGAAGTAAAGAAAAAAAAAATCCCCCAATTTTATTAACAAAAATGTATACATATATATATGTAGGTATGTATATATTAAAGAGATAAGCGTGTAATTATTATTGAAGAGAGAAGAAAGAGAGAAAATGGATGAAATCAAAAGGGGGATGTTCAAGATGACTCGAAAGTATTGCAGAGCAGTGATTAAAGAACAATGGAAGAAGGTGGCGGAGGAATTTAGTATGGAAAAAGAAGCTGCCTTAATTAAAGTTTTTGGTGACGAGCAACAACGATTTAGCGTTAAATTTGGCGGAGTATAGCGCGTGGGAGGAAGAGCCGATAAAGACACTGCTATTGCTCTTGAAAAAATTTTAGGAATAGGAAGAGAAGATATGGAAAGAGATTTTTAGAAGAACGTGGAGGGAAACACGCGGCTGCACGAGGCGGCGTGGGTGGGGAACTTGGACGCCGTTAAGCTACTGGTTAAATATGATATGTTGGTTTCTAATATTTTGTTTATCTTTTCGATCATGAAAATTTCACTCCTCTCAACTTTTTCTACTTTTAGTTTCACTAGTTTAAAAGTATACTGCGAATTTAATTCAAGATTCATTTCAAAACCATGTGTTTTTGGATTTGATTTGGATTTGGTTCCTCAATTTCAGTTCCATTTTCTTATTCCATTTTAATTACTATTTTACGTTCTAACATTCAAAGTAATTAACACAAGTTCAATCACTTATTAAATATTTTTAAAATTTAAGCATCTACACAACCACATTATTTTGAATTGCAGATTTGGTTTGGAAGTTGATAGATTTTGAGGAGTCGTTGTTGAAGATGAACAATTCACAGGACGACTTGGCTCTCTTCATGAGCTAATAGAACGAGTTTTGAGAGTGGATTCTCTATGACATTAGTAGAACCATTTATCTGTTGGTGTAAGAATTCTCCCTTTCTTTCTCATCCCTTATTCTGTGGAAAATTATTCTAAATCACAAAACTATTTTTTCTTTATAAATTTAGGAAAAAATATTATCATGTATACATAATAGACTACGATAGATTAAGATAAACTCCATCATGATAGATGGTAATATTTTTCTATAATTTTGTAAATATTTTAAGTTTATTTTACTATATTTTAAAAATTCTCCTATAACTAATTATTAGTTAAATATATTTAATTTAGAGAAAATTATAAAAAATAGCAAATTGGACAAAATATTTACCATATATAGCAAAATTTCATAATTTTATCAATAATATACATTGATAGACACTAATATGTTTGATAGAATCCAAAATTTTGCTATAGCTTATAAATATTTTAATTTATTTTGCTATTTTTATAAAGATGTCCTTGCAAAAATAGTTAAAAAATTTATGATAATAGGACTCATGTCACTACATTTTTTAAATTGCAAAAGTAACAAATTTAAAAGTTGATAACCTTATAATTACCGTCTGATAGCCTTCCTGATAGTCTTATGAGTCTGATATCACTAAGTTTGTCATATTTGCAATATGCCAAAAAAAAAAAATGCCAATAGCGGTTTTTTTTAAAATGTTTTTGTCATTTGATGCAATTTTCCTTTTATAAATGTCGGCTTTATTTAACTAATTATCAGTTAAATCTATTTATTGTTAGTTATTATAATAACTAATAATCAAACATTAATTATTGATTAAATTACAAGTTAAATCTATTTATTTTGATGAAACATTAAGTTGATAAAAAAAAAAAAAAATCTTCTAAAATTTGGATTAAGAACATAAGCTGGTTGTTAGTCATGCTTAAATCTTTTATATTATGTTAATTTATTTAATTTTATGTTAGTTAAGCTTAGCTGCTACCGTTTAAGTTGCACAGCTCAGGAAAATTTATATTTAAAAATAAACTATGTTCTAATTATAGAGCTCATAATTTCAATATCTAATTTTCATAACTTTGGAACTTTTGATCGTGATAATTCAAAAAGTTATTTCGCTAAGAAAATCTAGACAAATGAAGATCTGCAAGCAGGATAGAATCAGAATGGACGAGTTTGTAATTTTATACATAATCCAAAATTCATATTTGAATTGTACATTTTGGACCCGTTTTGTAATCTTTGATGTCGGTTTAAAACCGACATTAAACATCCGCTTTTTAAAAACTAACATTAAACATCCGTTTTTATTTTTTTCAACCGACATCAAAGGTCATATTTCTTGTAGTACCATTATGATAATTTTCAATCCAACCTTTTTTCTCATTGTTTTTACACTTCACGATCTCATTTCTTTTTTATCTTTGATTGCTCATACGTTCTAATGCACTTCTACGATTCATTCAGTAATCTTAGTTACACTCCTAACTCTTGAAACTACTTCTTAATGTTATCGTTTGTAACGACTCAAATTTTTCATAATCAAGTTGGGTCAATTCTGATCTATTTTTTTTAACTTTCTACAAACAATAGCAGAAGCATAAACCAAACAGTTTTCATATGGCTGATCACAGGTCCTTCTTGTCGCTCATCAACTTGCCCTTCTTTTTACATTTGCCTGAAAAAGTTAAACATAGTAAAATGGTGAGTGTAAAAATACTCAATAAGAGACCCACTACTGATCTCGTTAAGTGAACTATTCAATTCTCATTAAAATTAAGGTACCCTATATCATAACAGTGTTGTGATCCTAAAGGAACACACATGGTCTAGTGATCTCGCAGGAACACTCATCAGTCTAGTGATTCCGTAGGAGCATACATTAAACCGAGCAATCTAGTGTTCTCGTCGGACCACACATGAATCATGATAGACTAGTGGTCATGTCAAACACACACAATTATAATAGTTGAAATGTGTTGATCATGAGGGATAGCATACATGTAGGATACATAACCTAACAGACACCATCAGTCCATGAAGCATGTCATAGTAAAAATAAACATGACATGAAACATCAATCATAATAGTCTATAAGTATATAATCCAAACATGCATAAACATCACAGAAGATCAGCCAACAACTCTTAAATACTCATCTATGTATTTTAGCCATTGTCAATGCATAGTTAGTAAATACATGCAACACTCTTAAATTTTTATTCAAAGATTCAGTAGTAGAATCTCGTACTTGAGATTCGCTAAAAGAAAATCCTTGGTTGACAATTAATTTTTTCAATTAAAACAAATCCGAAACAATCATTTTTAAAAATATCAAAATAAATTAAAATATTTGCAAGCAAAATTTTAGATTCTGTCAATGATAGCTTTTTATCACTATAGAATAGCAGCAATGACTATTAGTGATAGAATTTGCTATAGGTTGTAAATATTTTGTAAATTTTGCTATTTTTCAAAAATTCTCTTTAATTTACCAATGGCTAGCATCAAAATATTCCTAATTTAACTTACCCAAAATTGAGGTTGAAACCAATAATTCAACCTTTGGTGGAAAAATTCTATAAATTAACTCTTCCAAAAGTCACCAATAAATCCTTCAAGATATTAAAAATCCTAGCCCAAATTGGCACAAATTAACCTAAAAATAAGGAAAATAATAAATACTTTTTATTTAATAAAATTATAAATTATGTCCAATGTACATTAATTCACGATAGACACATCAAACAATCATCCTACTTTTCACAGTGAGCATTCCTATAACCCACATATTACGCAAATCATTACCCTTTACACATTTTTCACAGTAGCCTTAGACCAAACCAATAGCTATCCTTCATAAATTATTAGTAACTTATAACTAAGCCAATAGTTATCCACCACAATTATTAAAGTAACCCATAAGTTATGCAAATAAGTTTCCAGCCCAATAACAGTTATCATAGCTATCCATAAACTAAACATATTTGTCAACAAATTACTAAATTACTAATTTAATTACTTTATCTTTCCAAACTTACTAAAATGGATATTGAAAAATCCTCTCAACCTTGATAGAAAATTAATTCAGCATTTCAATCCTGAAGTTTTGTCAAAGGAACCTTCAAAAGACATGCAACCAAAATAAATTTAAATAATAAACTTAATTTAGAGTCCCAATTAACCTTTAATGGTATTAAAATTCCACAATAAAATCCAAAAACACTTACGTAAACTCACCAAACCAAGACCAAGTGAGCGGCGGGCAGCGGTGGAGGAGGGCAACGACGGACCGGTGACATGATTTAAGGAGCTAAGCGACACGAATAACTACTACTGGATGAGGTTGCATAGTGAAGGGTGGTGGCTAAGGTTAGACATTTATAATCATTAGTAATAATAACAATACTTCTTTATTCTTTCACCAAAATATATAATAAACATACATACGTATTTAAACCCTTCTTCCTTCTACTAATTAAATTCATCATCTTTTCCATTCAATCAAGTCAACTATCTCTATCCTCATTAATTATTTTATTTTTCAACAATTATAATTATATTCCATCATATAATTTTAAATATACATACATATATATATATATACATAAATATACATACATATATATATATACATAAGTATATTTATAAGTCATAATTTTGAAAACTAAGGAGTTAACTTGAATGTATTTTTAAAATAAAAGGCTAAATTAATATTGGATAGCAGCAAAGTTAAGGTTGTATTTTATTATTGTTATATGAAAATTCAGCAACTTTTTACAGGGTGGCCACAATGGGGAGAGTTGTACAAGAAAAAGCAAAAACATAAATCAGTTGTAACCTTAGTTTGGATGCTGGCAAACTTAGATGATTCATGGTTCCAATGCAAACAACACCCTGAGAACACTAAATTGCTTCCAATCTTTAGAGATCAATATTTAGAAGACCAAAATGCAGATGATAAAAGTATGATATATAAGGACCATCATGAGATGCCATAGTTACTAGCCACGGCTAGGGGAATAATTGAGGTCGTCAAAACAATCATCGAAGTTGATCCGCAAGCAGTCGACAATATGACTGCCCATAACAGAAATATTCTACACTTGGCCATCGTGCATCAACAAATATAACTTTTTTATATTTGTATTATTGTTATTGTATTTTGGTTTCTATGTTTAGAATAAATTCAAAATATAAGAAAACAAAATACCATTTCAGCCATTTTTAGCCATAAGATTTGAAGTTCTATTTACACTTTAGAGCAAAAAAAAAAAAAACTACTAAACAAAAAAACTACTAAAGAACAAAAATTAATTTAATTGATTTTGTTAAAAAGTGTAAATATTTTATCTATTTTATCATATCTGACAATTACTCTTTTAAAATTGTAAAATTTGTTTTTATTCTTGAAATTTGTTAAAATGTACCCATTGTTGATGCTAACTTTAGCGTCGGGAACAAGTCATGGAGAGAGTACATTTTTCCCAAAGCTAAGTAAACAGTAAAGATAAAAGCCTTCTTCTTGACAGTTTCTATATTGTTGAAGAAAACATTTATCGGTAAAAACCAAATTTCTTATATTGTGGACTTGGAGGAGGAAAAGAAGAGAGATGAGAAAGGTAAAAAAAATTAAAATATAACTTTTATCCAAGTTATCTTCCCACTTCAACATGTTAAGATCTCTCTTTAGAAGTGATTTTGACATGGCTAATCAAAATCACTTTGCAATAAACTAATCATGTTTGACAAGAATATAAAATTGATTTTTGAAAAATAAAAAATCACTTTAACTTTGTTCGTGAAGAATCACAAACCAACTCAACTCTTGTGGTGATTGAATAGGAATTAATTACTTCCAAACATTTTTCTCATACTATTGAAATTTATGATTTTGATCGTATACCAAAAATTCTAAAAAATATTAAAAATAAATCAGGTTTTTTAAAATATAGAACAAAGCGTGAAAATATTTACACCATTAAAATAATTTTTAAAAAATGAAAAATCTTATAAACCCACAACGTAAAATAACAAAAATAACCCTACATTTAATTGGTCACACACGTGTAAATAAATGATTTCATATCCAGTCTAAATGATCTTGTACACCCATGTACCAAGTCTAAACGACATTGTACCCTTGTACCTAGTCTAAACAATTTTGTACCTAGTCTCTAGACGATCTCAAACTAAGCCTAAACAATTTTGTACCCTTGTACTCAGCCTAAACGATCATGTACCCTTGTACCTAATCTAAAGGATCTTTTATCCAGTCTAAATGATCCTGTACTAAATTTAAACGATATATTAGTGATAGTTGTCTATCGGATAGACAACCAGATAGACAACTGATCATTTAGGTACTAGTATACGATCGTTTAGATGTTGTACCAATATCATTTAGATCTTGTAGCAAGAAGAAAAAAAGAAAATGAGAAATAATGAAGAAGGAAGAAATTTTGGAAGAGGAAATGAAGAAATTGGTAAATATTTACATAAATAGCCATAATATTATAAATGAAGAAGAAGTAATAATATGAAGAAGGGATGAATAAATCGCAAAGAAAAGAAGAAAAAGAAGTGAAAAATCGTTTGCATTATTCAAAGACAAACCTAGAACTTATGAAAGTATCATAGACATTTTTATTTTGTTACACGGGCCATAAATATTTTGGTGTTTTGTTATATTTAAGAAAATTAACCAAAATAAATTAACAAATTTAGATATTTATTACATTTGTCCAACAACATTTTGTGGGCAACTTTCGACTACCATTTTTCTGACAACTACACTATTGCCAATCTTTAATGACCATTTTTCGGTAGCCATTGTTGGCCAACTTTCCTTGACCATTTTTTAGTGATTGTCGTCGACCAAATTTTGGTGGTCATTTTCTAACGATGATCATTGGTCATTGTCAACCAACCTTTGATCACATTTTTGCCCACTACTTTCTAACAAGTGCATACGACCATCTTTTGGCATCCATTTTCTTGACAATTATTGCTATCAACCAATCGCTAGTGATCGATTTCGGCAATTGTCGTCAGTTAATTTCTGAAAGTTATTTTCTGGTGATCGTCGTACACCAACTTTTGACGGCTCTTGCTATGAACTTCGGCCATCATTTTTTGACAATCATCACTGACCAACTTTTAGTCACCATTTTTTGAAAATCGTCGCCAACCAACTTTTGATGTTTTTTTTTGTATGACCGCCACAAGTCAACTCCTTGTAACCATTTTCAACAACTGTCGTCAGCCAACCTCCGACCAAAGTCTCCTATGATTTTTTTTTCGACACCGTTAAAATAGCCAATTTTTATATAAAAACATTTTTTAAAACAAATGAAAAAATAAATTAATAAAAAATAGAGGAATTGTCAAAAGTAACAATTTTGACAAAATACCTACAACATATAGCAAAATTTTATGTGATAATAGACATTGATAGACAATTTCATGACATTGATAGATAGTGGTAGAAGTTTATCAATTTCTATCATTGATATAACCCAAAATTTTGCTATAGCTTGTAAACATTTTAATTTATTTTTCTATTTTTAAAAATGTCCCTAAAAAATATGAGATTTTTTTAAAAAATAGAAAAAATTGACAAACTATTCACACTCCATAGAACAAAACCACTAAAAGACAAAGTTTATTACACTTCATTTTTCTATGAAGTGTAAATATTTTGTCAAATTTTTTATTTTTTTATAATTTTTCGAAAATTAAATTTATTATGATTAATTAGTTAAATAAACTTTTAAATATAAAATAATTTGGTAATTTTAAAATCACTTTTGGAACTAAACATAACAATTCAAAAAGAACTAAACCTAATAATTCAAAATCACTTTTAAGTATTGAAAAACACATTTAAAAAGCTTAAATGAGCTTAGCTCAACTTGCACTTGTATGTACCTGTGGACTTTAGCCACGTTATGGGTAAATAATAAAGAATTCAAGCATTTTTATGATTTAGTTACAGAAACGTTATTTACAACAACCTTGTGTCAATCAAAAGTGTGACTATGTGTCCTCTCACACAATTGCAATGCATTTACTTTATCTTTTTTATTCCTTAAATCAAGGATCACAATGTATGTATCCTTTCCTGCTCCCAATAATAGTGGAAAATCAGATGAAATATTTTACATAAACAAATTATCTCTAAACCCTAATTTCTCTGTTTCGATGTTTTGTTTGTCTCCTAAAAATCACAACAATACCTATTCTTTAAGTTAGAGAGTATAAAGTGATACCTTGAAAAAGAGGTTTTGAAGAAGGAACAAATTCTGTTAAACAATTTGAAGCAAGTGTTTAAAGAAACAAAAGAATACAAACTTTATTACATGGAGAAGAAAACAAAAGCAAAGGAAACGAAAGGGAGAAAAAAAACCATTTTGTGTGTGTGTGTGTATAAATAAACTATTACGTGTGTGTAAGTAATTATTTGTTGAAGTGAAAGAAGAAAGAGGGAAAATGGAGGAGAAAAGAGGGATGTTCAAGATGACTCGAAATTGTTACAGAGCAGTGATTAAAGCACAATGGAAGAAGGCGGCAGAGGAATTTACCAAGGAAGAAGAAGAAGTGAGGTCAAAGTTGAAGTTTCCGATGACGAGCCAGAACGACACGGCATTGCATCTGGCGGCATACAGCGGTGAGGAAGAGCCAACTAGGACACTATTATTGCTCGCGACAAAATTGGAAAGAAAAGAAGATATAGAAAAAGAAGAAACTGAAGAAGTATTTTGGAAGAACAACGAGGAAAACACGCCGCTACACGAGGCTGCGACGCTCGGGAACTTGGCAGCCGTTAAGCTTCTAGTTGAATACAAGAAAAAGGATATGTTGGTGAAGAACATTTATGGAGAAACGCCGCTGTACAGAGCTGCTAAACATGGACAGTTTCACATTGTTGAATATCTTTTGGATAATTGTGAAGATTGGTATACTCGTTCTCCTTTCAATTGGACTGCTGGTCATGATGATGCTCCGATCATTCATGCCGCCATTCAAAGTGAAAATTTTGGTTTGATTCAATTTCTCTTTCTGACTTTGATACATTTTAGATTGTTTGCTATGTGAAGTAACAAAGTTGAATGAATTTATTGAAATATTTTTAAAATGGAAAGAATATGAAAGAATCCAGACGTTCGAAATTGCAGAGGTGGTTTGGAAGTTGATAGATTTTGATGAGTCGTTGTTGAAGATGAAGAATTCACAGGACGAGACGGCTCTCCATGTGCTAGCAAACATGCCCCATGTTTTTGAGAGTGGATTCGCTATGACATTAGTAGAGAGTTTTGTCTATTGGTGTAAGAATACTCCCATTCCCTTTTCACCCCTTAACTAATAACCAATAACCCCATCAATTGCTTGTTAACCATTACTTAATTTACAAGTTTAATCTTTAAACTTATACATTCTTTTCTATTTTTTTATTAACATTCACTTCAAAATTAAAAATTTCAGCTTCTAACATTTTGATTAAATATACATATGATGGGTTCCTGAAGATTAATTTAAAATCTTTGTATCTTTCTATACAATCAGTTTTAAATTGCAAAACTGTCAAGACAATATTAAAAAATATAACAAAATTTTACTTTCTAGCGTTAATTGATCGTGTTAGACTTAGATATGGTAATCATAGAGGTCTTGATTTCAATACTTTTTTTTATTCTTCTTCTACGTTGTTATTATTGTTGTTGTATTGCAGTGCTTCCAAACGAGAACATTTACAAATACAAATTTTGTAATTTTGGATCTTTTGACAACAATGATAAAAGTTCAACTATGGAGAATTGGAAGAATGAAGATTTGGAAGCAGGATCTAACCCTAAACGTTGTCGCCCTTCAAATTACTGTAAGTTAATTTATTTACTTACAATTATAACAAAATTTTAAATTTAATCAATTAAATACAGTCACTAATAAAATTCTATCAATTTCTTTCCATATTACCAATAAACTATGATACATAGATAAAATCTAAAATTGTTTGTAAATATTTGAGTTTAAGAAAATGGTATCACCACAATGGTTAGATATAATTAAATTTATATTTTAGAGCATTGGTGATATAGGACATTAATAATATTTGGTTAAAAGAACGTATATTGGCAAATAATTTAATAAAATAAATCATATCTATATATCATAAAGTAGTATCTTGAGAAAATAATAAGATTTTGTAGGAAGCATTTATCTGTTTTACCCTTCTTCATCAACTCATGGTAATTTTCCATACGTAAAAGAATAGTCTGTTTATTGGTGGCATGCAGGGCTATATTTTATACATGGTTTGAAGTGCTTGTTTTGGAGACTCATCATGCTAGGTCGACTCACTACTTCTCACTCCCCTTCCCAATTCTTATTTATTAGTCTTCTTGTTTTTTCTTTTCTCTTCTTTTTAAAAATATCTCAAAATTCATGGTCTAATTGCAAAATTTAGCTAGCAACATCTAAATATGTAAAAATTATTATTGTAGGATTTTAGATAGAGGCACATGTTCATATCATAAATATCATTTTAGATGTATGAATATATAAGTATTCAAATTGCATATAACATTGCCAAGTGGACATAACTAACTAACATATGATATCCAAAATTAATTTTAACACATTAACATCTCAATTTGTTTTGTATATAGTTCTTGAACTTTAAAAATTATATATTGAATCACTCTAGTTCAAAAATTATATATTGAATCACTCTCTAGATTATTGTGTGTCTAATATGTAATAACAACCCTTTTATAAAAAATATAATGTAACTACATGTATTGGCTACAAAATTGAAATTTTGAGGTTCAACTGAAAACAAAAATAATTAGATGTCTATTACAATGGTTAAGGACTTTTAAGTATTTTTATATGTTATGAGATTTTTATCTACTGAATTAAATGTTTAAATTTATGTATCTATTATCAGACATTTTCAAGGGACTTATATGGTTAAAAATTAATAAGCTAGATACATTATGGATAACACATTAATAGATACATTTCTAATTTCAAGATGCATGCATTTCTAGATATCAAGTACATGAATCATGTATGTGTCTTTTAGAAAGTGTCTCTTGAATATTATATATAGAGACCATTTCCTTTATTCTTATGCAAGAGAAAATAATTAAATCAATGGAATCAAATTGAAGTTTAGAAAGTAAATGGGTTTCAAGAGAACAATATTCTTCTCTTGTATGTTCTTGAGTTTTCTAAGAGAACAAGTTTCTTCTCTTAAAAGTTTTTGAAATTTAGAGTAAATTTAGAGTGGGCTCGTCAACGCTTCCAACAAAGTGGTATCAGAGCAAGGTTTGAAAGATGTCATCTAACATGTTGCAGCCTCAACTTCTCACTTTGAGGGAAAAAACTATAGGCGATGGAACCAACAAATGAAGGTTCTTTATGGATCTTAAGATCTTTAGGATATTGTTCACAACGGATATTAGGAGCCAAAAAGTGAGAATGGTCTTTCAGCACAACGACTCAATGAGTTGAGAGATGCTAGAAAAAAAAAAAAAAGATAAGATTGCATTATTTTTCATTTACCAAGCTGTGGGATGAAAACATTTTTTAAAGAATATCAGGAGTCTCTACTGCTAAAGCAGCATGAGATGCATTGCAAAATTTGTAAAAAGGAGAAAAAAAGGTAAAATTGGTTCGATTGCACACACTTCGAGCTGAATTTGCTACAATTCAAATGAAGGATACTGAAACTATTGAAGAATTTTTCAACCGTGTTCTCATAATTGTTAATCAATTGAGATCAAATGGAGAAACAATTGAAGATCAAAGGGTAGTTGACAAGATCCTTAGAATCATGATTAGAAGATATGAGCATATTGTTGTAGCAATTGAAAAATCCAAATATTCGTCAACTCTCTCCATAAATAGCTTAATGGGATCTCTTCAATCTCATGAGTCAGATTGAAGATGTTTGATTCTACTCCTTCAGAAGAAGCTTTTCATATACAATCCTCGTATAGAGGACGATCCAATGGAAGAAGAGGTGGACGTGGTGGTAGAGGCAATAGACGATCCAACCTTGTAACAAATACAGAGTCAAAGAGCATAGACAATCAATCTTCTTCAAATAGAGGACGGGGAAGAAGTTCAAATAGAGGAAAAGGTAGAAGTGGTGGTCGTGGAGATTTTTCTCACATACAATGTTTCAATTGTAGACATTATGGACATTTTCAAGCAGGTTGTTGGTCTAAGAAGGCTAATTCTAATCAAGTAGAAACTAGTCTAATGCATGGGCAACATGATAATGATGAAGGTCTTCTCTTTCTCACACTCAATGTCCAAGAATCAAGCACTGAAGAAATATGGTATCTTGATAGTGGTTGTAGTAACCGCATGACAGGAAGAAAGGATATTTTTATATCTTTAGATGAATCTCATCAAAATTTAGTGAAGACTAGTGAGAAGAAGAAGCATGAAGTCAAAGGAAAATAAGATATTCTTATCAAGACAAAAAAGGGAGCAAAAAGAATTACTGATGTGTATTATGTTTCAGGTCTTAAACACAATCTTTTAAAGTGTTGGGCAACTTCTCCTAAGAGGACATGATGTTATCTTTAAAGATAACATATGTGAGATTAGAACCAAGAATGGAGATCGCATAACCAAGGTTCGTTTCCAATTAAAACATGCTATGAGAAGCTTGTTTGTTTTGAGACTTTAGTAAATGACACCTCATGGTTATGGCATTGTTGATTTGGACACCTAAGTTTTGACTCATTGTCTCACATGTGTCAACAACATATGGTGAGAGGAATGCCAAATATTAAAAGGGAAGATCAACTTTGTGAAGCATGTGTTTTTGGAAACCATCATCGAAATTCATCTCCAACTGGAGGTTCTTGGAGACCATCAAAACTTTTTGAGCTTATGTGGACCCATGAGAACTACTACACATTAAGGTAACCATTATTTTCTCACATTTATTGATGACTACAACCGAAAAATATGAATTTATCTACTAAAAGAAAAGAGTACTTTCGAATGTTTCAAGACATTCAAAGCAATGGTGGAAAATGAAAGTAACTTGAAATTGAAATCATTGCATTTGGATCGTAGAGGAGAATATATTGTTTTTACAAATTTCTTGAAAGAAAATGAAATCAAGCATCAGAAGACTGTTCGAAGAACTCCTCAACAAAATGGAGTTGCAGAGAGAAAAAACAGAATAATAATGGCACTTTGCAAGAAGTATGTTGAAGGCAAAGAAGCTTCCTGATCAATTTTGGGGAGATGCAGTAACTTGTGCTGTTTATCTTCTAAATTGAGCTTCAACGAAAAGTGTTTAAGGTATTACTCCTCAAGAAGCATGGAGTGGATTGAAACCAACTGTTACTCACCTAAGAGTGTTTGGGTGCATTGCTTACTCTCACATTTCAGATGAGAAAAGAGGTAAGCTAGATGATAAATCAGAAAAATGCATTTTTATTGGGTACAGTGAGAACTTCAAGACTTACAGATTATACAATCCTGTAAGTAAGAAAGTTATTATTAGTCGAGATGTCAAGTTCGATGAAGCAAAATTGTGGCAATGGGATGCACGGAATGAAGACCAAAATTCATTACTTGTTGACATGGATGGCAAAGAAGATGCTCAAGACTTGGAGCTTAAAGAGACTCAACCACTGACTTCACCTTCTTCAACACACTCCACAAGTGATGAAGAAACTACTCTAAGAAAGACAAGAAATATTCAAGAGATCTATAATACTTCAAGAAGAATACTAGATGATGAACATGTTGACTTTGCTTTATTTGCAGATGTTGATCTTGTATACTTTGAAGATAAGCAATTCAAGATGAAAAATGGAAAGATGCAATGAATCAAGAGATTGATGCAATAAGAAGAAACGAGACATGGGAGTTAGTCAAATTACCATAAAATAAAAAGGCTCTTGAAGTCAAATTGATCTATAGAACAAAGCTAAAGCAAAATGGAGAAGTGTAGAAATACAAGATTCATGCTCGTTGTAAAAGGTTACAAACAAAAGTTTGGTGTGGATTATGAAGTAGAAGTTTTTGTACCAGTAACTCGCTTGGAGATTGTTCGTTTGTTGTTAGCCCTTGCAGCAAAAAATGACTGGAAAGTTCATCAAATGGATGTCAAGTCAGCATTCCTAAATGGGTATTTAGAGGATGAAATATAGGTTGAGCAGCCCCCTGGTTATGCAAAGATTGGAGAAGAAAATCAAGTGTGTCGATTAAAGAAAGCCTTGTATGGGCTAAAGCAAGCATTAAGTGTTTGGTATAGCCGCATCGACAACTTTTTCTTAAAGGATGGTTAAGAAGATGTCTATATGAGCATGCTCTCTACACCAAAGAAGACGAAAATGGTAATTTCTTGATAATTTGTCCATATGTTGATGATTTAATCTTTACGGGAAACTCAAACATGATGATTGAAGAATTCAAAAAGAGCATGCAAAAAGAATTTGAGATGACTGATATGGGTTTACTTCATTACTTTATTGGTATTGAAGTTAAACAAGGTGATAATAAGATTGCAATTTCCCAAAAGAAGTTTGCAAAGGATTTGTTGAAAAAGTTCAAAATGGAGAATGCTTATCCTGCTAGTACTTTTATGGAAATGGGTTTAAAGTTAAGTAAGCATGATGTTATTGAAGCTTTTGATGCCATGCTTTATAGAAGTCTTGTTGGAAGTTTAATGTATTTAACTACAACTAAACTTGATATTATGTTCCCAATCAGTTTATTGGGTAGATTTATGGCATCACCAAAGAGAAGTCATTGGAAAGCTGGAAAGAGAGTTCTTAGATATATTCTTTGGAACTGTTGATCATGGAATCCACTATAAAAATAATGTGGATAATGTTCCTTGTTGGCTACAGTAATAGTGATTGGGGAGAAAATATTGATGATTTTAAAAGTACTTCTAGGTATGTATTTAATATTTGGTTTTGGAGAAGTTTCATGGGCATCAAAGAAGCAGGATGTTGTAGCATTGTCAACAATAGAAGCTGAATACATTTCTTTGTCTGTAGCTAGTTGTCAAACACTTTGGCTATGAAATGTACTACATGAATTGAAGTGTCCTCAAGAGAAAGGGACCATCATGTTTTGTGACAATCAATCATCTATTTCACTTTCGAAGAATCCATTTTTTCATGGAAGAAGCAAACACATAAAGATCAAGTATCAGTTCATCAAAGAATTGATCAAAGATGGAGAAGTATATATCAAGTGTTGCAAGACTCAAGATCAAGTTGCACACATATTCACAAAAGCATTAAAGACAAACTCATTCTTGAAAATGAAAGAGAAGCTCGGAGTCCGGGAAGTCTAGCTTTAGGGGGCATGTTAGAAATTAATAAGCTAGATACATTATGGATAATACATTAATAGATACATTTCTAATTTCAAGATACATGCATTTCTAGATACCTGTAATTATTCAGAACATTAATGGTATGTATACATGTACTTCATTTATTTTGTGTCTTTTAGGAAGTGTTTCTTGAGTACTATATATATAGATCATTTCCTTCATTTATATGCAAGAGAAAAGAATTAGATCAATGGAAAAGCAAATTGAAGTTTAGAAAGTAAGTGAGTTTCAAGAGAACAATATTCTTCTCTTGTGTGTTATTGAGTTTTCTAAGAGAATAAGGTTTCTTCTCTTAAAAGTTTGTGAGATGTAGAGTAAATTTAGAGTGGACTCGTCAACATTCCAACACTTATTAGAGTTAAAATTGAAATTTAAGATATTTATCGGTCATAATTTTAAAAACTAAGGAGTGAACTTGAATGTAATTTTTAAAATAAGGCTAAATTAATATTAGATAGAAATAAAGTTAAGGTTGTATTATTAATGGTATATGAAAATTTCAACTTTTCACAGGGTGGCCACAATGGGGAGAGTTGTACAAGAAAAAGAAAACACATAAATCAGTTCTAAACTTAGTTTTGATGCTAGCAAACATTAATGATTCATGGTGCCAATGCAAACAACACCCTGAGAACACTAAATTGCTTCCAGTCTTTAGAGACCAATATTTTGAAAACCAAAATATTGATGAAAAAAGTATGATATACAAGGACCACCATGAGATTCCATTGTTACTAGCCACGGCTAAAGGAATAATTGAGATCGTCAAAACAATCATCGAAGTTGATCCGCAAGCAGTCGACTACGTGACTGCCCATAAAAGAAATATTCTACACTTGGCCATCGTGTATCGACAAAAAAAGATCTTGGATTGGCTTGAGAGTCAAAAACTAGTAATGGCTAGACTCGTCAAAAGGATAGACGTAATGGGGTTGACAATATTGCACCAGGTTGGAATCACTAAATTCCTCCACGAACACCTCCATGGTCCGGCTCTACAGCTTCAACATGAGCTCATGTGGTTCGATCGCGTCCATAAAATGGTCTCTCCACCATATGCCACGCACCACAACAACGCTGGATGGAAACCGCGTGAATACTTCGATGAAACACACAAGATAATGCTTGACAGTGCCAAAGAATGGCTCAAGAAAACCTCCGAGTCTTGCTCCGCCGTTGCCGTTCTAGTTGCGACCGTTGTCTTTGCAGCAGCTTTTAGTGTTCCCGGTGGTCTCAATGGTAAAACTGGCTCTCCTATCCTCCTCACCCAACCTTTGTACATGGTGTTCACAGTCATGGATATTGCTGGACTTACCACATCACTTTGCTCGGTCGTTATGTTTCTCTCGATTTTGACTTCATCGTTTAGGATGGACGATTTTCGACATACATTACCATTGAAATTGACGTTGGGTTTTCAGTTGTTGTTTTTCTCTATCGCATGTACGATGATGGCATTTGCTCTAGCAATTTTGTTGACGATGAAATCGACGGAGATGGAGTGGGCAGTAAGTGTTTTGTATTTGGCGACATTTTTGCCGGTGTCAGTGTTTATGATAATTCAACTCCCCTTGAACATGGAACTAGTGAAGAGTGTTTGTAGTTATCAGCCCTTTCTTTTTAGCATCCTTCCAATGGGTTTGGTCACCCCATTTTTAAAAAACTTCGGTCAAAATTTCTAAGTAAGAAATTTTCTTACTTTTTCATGCATGGGTCACCTAGTTCTTACTTAATTATTACCTACAGTTTCAATAAATCTCAAGTTTGTTACATATGACGATGTTCCAAAAGTATGGATTTTTTTCACTCATGTAAATGTCAAAGTGTAGATTTATGTTTACTTTTGTGTTTGGGACTGTCTATAAAATAATAAATTATATGAACCTTTATGGATGTGTTTTATATGTGTTTTGTTCAAACAATTTATTATTTATGAGATATGTAAACTAATATGGAATCAATTGAGTTATAATACATGTATTAAACATCCACACATTTTGAAAAAGAGCTTTTGTTGTCGTAGACATGGTCAGCAGGTATCCATCCAAACCGAAATACGATCATTGAGCTGTCATTATTAAAAATATCCTCAATTATCTTCAAAGAATGGAGGAACTATATGCTTGTGTATGAAAGTAAGGATCTGATTCTGATTTCCAGTATGACAAAGGTTCAAGACAATCAACATCAGAATCATCGTTCACTCTAAAAAGGAGAAGTTATAGTATAGAAAAGTATCAAACAAAGTTTTATTACTGACTCTATGATGGAAGTTGAATGTGTGTCTACCTATAAAGCAGCAAAAAAAGTAACATGGATTAAGAAAGTTCATAACAGATCTGGAAGTCGTTTTAGATAAGCATTATTGCTTAATCATTTTATAGTGTGATAACAGTGGAACAATTGCAAATTAATTCTAAAAAACCCCGAAGCCATAAATGTGGTGAGTGTTGAAATGCCTTGAATTCGTTATGTGAAGTTACGAATAACTCAGTCTACGGAGATCTCCCTACTACATAGGCAACTACATATTAAACTTCCTTGAGCATATGTAGATATTTATGTTTCTTACCCTAGGATTTAGAGAAGTGCAATATATAAATTCTCTAATCTATTAGCATCGTATTGTATTATGAACCATTTTCTCTAATAATATTTGTTCTTCCTCTACCCGTGGATGTAGTTAACACACTATTAGTGAACCATACGTATGCATGTGTGGCGATCTTTACTTTCTATACATTATCTTTTTACTTTTCATGAAAATAAATTCAACTTTCTTCTAATCTACCAATGAAAGGAACTGAAACCCATATATATCACCGATAGACTATCAAAACAAAACAAAAACATAATTGAAATTATATATTTTCTTATTTTTCGTGAAAAAATTCAACTTTCTTTAAATCTATCACTAATCAAAACTCATGATCGATAGACTATAAGTAATAGCAAAAGAAAAAGAAAAGAAGAAAAAGAAGAAGAAGCTATACAAATTTCTCACTTTTCATGAAAATATGTTCAACTTTTTTCTACTCTTATCACTGTTAAATACCTATTATCGATGGATAGTACTAATCAACAACCTCAAAAAACAACATTGAAACTATGTATTTTCTTACCATGAAAATAAATTCAATTTTCTTCAAGTTTACCTATGATAGAAACGTATTATCAATAGACTCGAAACAAAAAAATAATGAAACTATAAATTTTCTCTCTTTTCATGAAAATATCTTTAGTTTTCTTCAAGTGTATCACTCATAGACACTAATCAACAACATTAAAAAAGCATAACATCAAAAACTATGTATTTTCTTACATTTCATTGAAAATAAATTGAACTTTCTTCAAGTCTATCAGTGATACAAATCTATCTGATAGACTCGAAACAAGTTAACAAAAAAATAAAAAATAAATAAATAAAAGCAATGGAACTGTACATGCTTTTCATAAAAATATATTCAATTTTCTTCTAACACTGGTAGACACTTATCAACAACATAAAAAAAACAACAAAGAAACTATGAATTTTTTCTTACTTTTCATGAAAATAAATTCAACTTTCTTCAAGTTTATCAGGGATAGAAACCTATCATCGATAGACTCTAATGAGCAAAAAAAAAAAAAAAGTCAATCATTTTAAATATATTTTCTATGACATGGTTCTATCATTAATTATGGAAGGTTATCGATTATAAAAGTTTACTATTCATAGAAGCATTAACGATCAATTTCTACAAATTATTCAAAACTAAACAAAAGTTGTGAATTATGGTAATATGTTTTCAGCGATGTGCGTATTTTGATCTTCAATAGAAGTTTATCAATAATAAAACTGTAATCGCTTTATAGGTTGGAACAATTATCAATCAATTTTTATCATTTATAGAAAATAAAAAATATCATGAACCACACTAATATGTTTGCAATGATATGCTTCTATCGTTGACAAAATTATATCACTTATAAAAGTATATTATTCATAAAGTGTGTTATCACTAACAGATTGGTGATACAAAAATATTGGTGATAGAGGTATATCAATGATAGATTTCTATAAAAGGATTCTATCAATGATAAGTTATTATCAAGTGTATCAATGGTAGGCTTTAAAAAGTGGAAATTCCATGCCTTCAATTAGTTTTTTTTCTTTTTTTTTTTTTTACATTTTCTATAAGCTAAAGGGTTAGAGGCAAATTTTGTTAGATTTACAATTAGTTGAAAAAAAAAACACTCTATCTTCTTTTTTGAAAAGGATACCAATGTGGGTCAGTAGGTGCACCCAAGCATCCCCACTAGTTGAGCACCCTTTTAGCACCCTTATCATACCCAATATATATTCATTAAGCACAGGGATACAAAAGTTGTGGGGCTACAGATAAGCCCGTTTAGTTACATCAAAGCATTGATATTTAGAAATATTACAGATGATGAATAATTAGCAAAAATTTTGGTTTTTGATGTCCACAACCATGTGTAGTTGCATGTATCTTTCCATAACTTGATAGGGCTTTGAATACAATCTTTGAAAATTCTTTTGTTTCTTTCTAGCCAAATGATTGGATATTACAGGAAATGATGCTTTGATTGAACTCTATTCGCTGCTTTCTCTGTCATTTAATGGTCATCTGGCCTTAATGTCCCAATCATCGAGTCCTTTATTCCATGCATCTGCAATTTCTCCATTTTGTATCATTGATAGTGCAAAGTGTCTAAGGGCTTTATTCTTTAGAGGTGTTTCAGTATTCCATATGCTATGCCAGAAGGAGATATATTTTCCATCATTAACTTTCCATTTCATGTGGCTATTATACCATTTAACCCCTTTGCATATGGATCTCCATGGGGCATTTGTGCTGCTGTATTTTCCTTTCTAAGGAATATCTCTCTGTCTATTGTTGGCATATTTAGCATCTATGAAGGTTCTCCATAGAGTCTTTGGTTTGCAGTGGTATCTCCAAAGCTACTTGGTCAGCAGAGCGAAATTCGTGTTTGTCACATATGTAATGCCAAGGCTACTTTTGTCTCTTGAATTTATCACAATGGCCCATTTTAGCGGTATTAGCCCTTTTTTGTTTTTTCCATTGATACAAGGGTTGTCATAGTTGCCTTTCCATAGAAAATCCTTCAAAAAAATTTCAATCTTATTGCAGACACCAACTAGGGCTTTGAATACAGAGATCTGGTAGGTTGGTAAGGTAGAAAGAGTTGAGTTGATAAGGGTAAGTTTACCCCCATTTGATATATGTACATATTTCTAATTGTTTAGCTTTTTATGCACTTTGTCTGTAAAATTATTCCAGAAAGAGTGTGTTCTAGGCTTACATCCCAATGGCATTCCCAAATATTGAATTGGTAGGAAATGGGTGACATACCACAACTTTGAGCAATATAATTTGTTCTTTCTTTCGTTACATTGATTGGAGAAATGGAAGATTTGTTCAAGTTGATATTTAATCCCGCAACTTGCTCGAACATATGAATTGCCATTTGTAGATTTCTTATGGATGCATCATCATCTTCAATAAAAATGAGTATATAATATGCAAAGAGAAGATGAGTAAGATTCATACCATCAATGTTAACATCTTTGACTTTGTTTGTTTTCTCAAGGTGCTTGAGAATGCAGCTGAAGTAATCCATAGCAATAACAAAGAGAAAATGAGATATTGGATCCCCTTGTCTAATTCCTCTCTTGGAATTGATTTTCCCCCGCTGTTTTCCATTCACAATGATAGAGTATTGAACTGTAGAGATGCATTCTCTTATCCATCTCCTTCATTTGTTAGGAAAGTTTTTCTTCCTGAGCATGTAACAAATAAAGTTCCAGTTTATATAAAAGACCTTCTCAATTTCTAGCTTGAAAACAAATTCTTTTGTCCTCTTACATTTCCAGTAATGAATGGCCTCATTGGCCATAAGGATTACATCTGTGATTTGTCTTCCCTTTACAAACGTCATTTAGTTCTCAGCTATTGTATTGGGAAGAACCTCTTTGAGTCTTGTAGATAGAGATTTTGCCACAATTTTGTATAAGGAAGTCGTCAAGCTGATTGGTCTGAAGTTAGAAGCTTCCTTGCATTTATCTTTCTTTGCAATAAGAGCTATGTAGGTTTCATTAACCACTTTGTTTATCACCTCATTTTAAAAAAAAGTCTTGGAACACCTCAATAATCTTGACCTTGAGAGTGTTCTAAAACTTTTTATAAAATTCCATGGTGTAGCCATCTGGTCCTGGAGCTTTATTGCCTTCAAAGGAGAAGAGAACATCTTTAATTTCCATTTTTGTGAAAGGTTTGATGAGGAAGAATTGTTGTTCATGAGTAATCAGTCTCCAATCAAGATTGCCAATAACTTCATTACATTGTGTTGCTATAGAGTATGTCTTTAAAATGGTTGATCAGCGTGTTACCAATATCTTTATTTGTCTTGTGTAATGATCCCTGTCTGTCAAAAATTTCAATAATAATATTTCTTCTCCTTCTTACATAACAAGCTTTGTGGAAGAAACTTGTGTTTTCATCTCCTTCCTCTAACCATGTTCTTTTTGCTCTTTGTGCCCAATATTGTGATTCTTTAATGATGGAGGAGGCAATATCAATCTTGAGGGATTGTCTTTTGTTGCTTTCAATGTCAGTAAGGAGATTTTGAGCCTCAAGATTGTCAATTTTTTTAATTTCTTCTTTCCAGCAAGTAATCTCTTTCTTTGTATCCCTTTTCTTCTCAAATTTGCCAATGTTTAACCTTTTGAGCCATTTGTTTAAGCTTATGAATAAAGGAGTAGTCGGGGTGCCCTTGTTGAGATTCTGTCCACCAATTTAAGTTATTGTCTTGAAAAGCTCTGTCATTGATAGTATAATTGTTGAAGGGAAAAGAAACAGGTCCCTATTTGAGGTTTGGAGTCTCAAGTACAATTAGGAAGTGATCAGATGTAGCTCTTGTGAGATGTCTGCTGGTATGATTGGTGAATCTATCCTCCCATGGTTTAGTATAGAGAAAGTGGTCGAGTCTGGAAAGGACAGGGTTTCTTCTGAGGTTTGACCATGTAAACTTGCCATTTATGAGAGGAGGATCAATAAGGTTGCATCTCTGTATAAAAGAGTTGAACTTGTTCATACTGTATGTAGCTGGATTCCTTGATGATATTTCACTGCCTCATCTAATCACATTGAGATCTCCTCCTAAGAACCAATTTTTTCCACACATAGAGCCTAGCATATTTAATTCATTCCATAAAAATTTCCTGTTTTTTCTTCTAGCAGGGCTATATATGGCAAAGAGCCACCATATGAAACCATCAGATTCTATAATATTGATCGAGACAGAGAAAGATCCTTCAATGAAATTTTGCACTTTGTGTTTCGTATCATCCCACATAACTATAATCCCACCGATCTACCCTCTGATTTCTTGAACACCCATTTGATGCTAATTGAGCTCCATAAGGAATTGATGTAGGCTTTGTTAACAACAGTAAGTTTTGTTTCAGTAAGACAAACAAAGTAAGGATAGTAAAAGGAAATTTCATGTTTTATGTGGGCTCTTTTTTGGACAGAGTCGATGCCTCTAACATTCCATGACATAACTTCCATGGGGAACCTACTGTCCCCTGTGGCTCATTGCCAATTTCAAATACATTATCATCATCTTTGGAAGAGCTAGGAATGTTATCAAAAGCATTAAGCTTCAAATTGTTCTCTCTGAGCCAAGCAACTACTTTTTCTTTGAATAGGTCTTCACTGATATCATTTTTGCCAATCCACTTTTCTTCTTTGTCCTCTTCTCCTCCACTGTTTACTAGAGGAGCCAAGCTTTCTCGAACAATCTCAAACTGAGTAGGTGATATTTGAGTAGGTGTCATTATAGGTGTTTCAGAACTAGATATATAATCAACGTCCATTTCACTTGACAGTGGTAATATATTACCGAGGTCAACTGTAAGATTGAGACCTTTCTCTTTGTCTTCTGTTGTCTTCTGTTGTCTTCGAGAATGGTTGAGATGCCAATTCAGTGCTAAAAAATTTTGTGGATTCTTGACTCGGTAAACAAGTCTTGGACTTTTCTTTCGTTTGTAAATAGGCTTAGACTTTGGTGGACTGATTTGTAGAGGCAAAGGTTGACTTTGGTAATGAGCTGGACTTCTTTGGTTTTGGGCTGGACTTTGTATTAGGAGAGGATTGTAATAGAAAGTCTTGTTCTTTGGAGATAGGAAACTAACCTTTCTTCTTGTGTTGATATTTTGTTTCATAAAATCAGAGTCTTCAGAGTACAACATAATTCCTTTTCCTTTATCAAGC
Source organism: Cucumis hystrix (assembly GCA_025688845.1). NCBI lineage: Eukaryota > Viridiplantae > Streptophyta > Magnoliopsida > Cucurbitales > Cucurbitaceae > Cucumis > Cucumis hystrix. Next base: position 7,442,309 of record CM046894.1, on the reverse strand, counting down.
CTACCTTCGATGACTGATTTAAGCATGCCATCCTTCCCTCTGCCTCCGTTAGAATTGTCTGATATGATAATGGCTTTGGAAGCTGTGTTTTTTAAATTTGAATTTTTTGTCCTTGTTTCCTTTTTCCGGTTGGTTCTTGTAGTTGTTCTGATTTTTTCGGTCTTCTCTTCCGGTGAGAATGCAACAAACCCCATGAAGTTATATTGTTCAGCATTGAGGTGAACTCATCAAAATTATCAACAGCTTGAGAGGTGAAAGTTCCATGTATGCTTGTTTTCTCTCCTTGAGCCATCTTCCTTCTGTATAAGACACAGTTTGTATAGTAGAGATGTTACCTTTCTCATATGTGATGTTGATTTGAGCTGGTATGAATTCTGTGTAGTTCTATTTTACTTTGAGTCTTACTTCGATCAAGTCAGTTTTCTTCCATGTGGCTTTTGAGACATCTAATTCTCCACATGCGTTCATAATCTGTGTGAATGTCTTTATATTCCAGGCAGTAAGTGGTATTCCCCTGAAACGTGTTTAATTATCCTCCATAACTTGACACAAACTTTGAACGGGCATGAAGATCTTCTGCCCATGTACATTCTATCAGTCATAGACTTTTATAAAATCAATTTATCAATGATAAACTTCTATCAGTGATAACAAAGTCTATCACTGAGAAACATAAAAAACTGTGAATTTTGTAACTCACAGTTTACATGGGCTAAAGGTAAGTTTTGCTATATATCTTTAATTGGGTTTTTGGACATTTTACATGGGCTAAAGGTAAGTTTTTCTATATTTACAATTAGTTTTAAGTTTTGCCATTTTCTAAATATTTTAGTCTTAGTTTGCTATATAGGCAAGGAGCCTTTTTTTATTTGAAAAAATATATATTTAATCAATTTTGGAAGAAATCTAATTATGAAAAAAAAAATTGATTTAATTTATTTTTTTTCCTAATTAAGAAGAGTTTGAAATTTCTATAAATTGGAGGTTGATTGACACAATTTTACACGAGTGAAAAACGTGAGCTCCCTTGTGGCAACGAGAAAAATAGCAAAATTTAAATATCCAATTTTAAAAATAGCAAAAAATATTTAAAATTAGGAAAATGGCACAATTATTATTATTATTATTAATTACCAATTATCTATGTACGAAAATATCCCTAAACAATAAAAACCAATTAATTAGAAAATATAAAAATACAAAAATAACCCCCAAATCATTAATTTGAAAAAAAATAATCTAAAATCAAAATCTTAACTGATAAAAAGATTTCATTAACCATAAACTAAAATAGATAGTAAATTAATAAAAAAATTAAATTCAAGAATGAAAATAAAATTCTATTCCTAAAAGTTATAAAATTTGAACTTTAAATTTGCTTATCGGAGAAAATTCTAACCAAAAAAATTACACAAATACAATGTAGTTAAAGAAAAAACAATATATATGTATAAGGGTCTTTTAAAAAATAAAACAAATTGGCAAAATATTTACACCATATAAAAAAAAATTGAAAACAAAAAAAGCTCACAAGCCCGCAATAAAAAATCCCAAAAATGCCCCTACTAATTGGCATCGGGTGTGCATAATATATTTGGGAAACCATTATCGTTTAGTATTTGATAAACCATTGTTTAAGATTTGATCGTTTAGATTTGTTGAAATTTCCCGATTAATTGGCATCTGGTGTGCGTAATATATTTGGAAAACCATCGTTTAGTATTTGGGAAATAATCGTTTAGGATTTGATCATTTAGATTGATCATTTAGATTTTGCTTCCCAAATCTAAACGATTTTTTAATAATTTTTTTGTACAAGATTGATCGTTTAAATTTGGGTTGTCAAATCTAAAAGATTTTTTTTCAAGATGTTTTGGAAAAAGATCATTTATGTTTGGTACACGATCGTTTAGATTTTGTAGTTTAAATTTGGGTAACAAAGTCTAAACGGTTTTTTTTTTTAAAGATTATATTCTTTGGTACGATAGTTTAAATTTGGCTATTTTTTTTTTCACAATAGTTTAGATTTGATCATTTAAATTTGGGCAGCCAAATCTAAACGGTTTTTTTTAAAGATTATTTAGTAGATGATTGTTTAAATTTGGCTATTTTTGTACACGATAGTTTAGATTTGATCGTTGAAATTTGGGAAGCTAAATTTAAACGATTTATTTTAAAATTCTTTGGTGTTTAAATTTGACTATACACAATCGTTTGGATTTGTGTATCTAGTATCCCACGATAGAAAGAAGAAAAAGATGATGAAAAGAAAGAATATTGTTGAAGATCATAAATAAGGGAGAATAGAAAAGGATGCAAAATAGATTGGGAAGAGGAAGAATCGAAATTGAAAAATCGTTATAAACTTGGAAGGGAAAATATGAAATTCTAGAAAAATAATAAGCTTTAAAGCTTTTCTTAAATTCTTCTATAGGGCATAAATATTTGGCCGCTTTGTTTTATTTATGAAAATTAACCTATATATATATATATATTTAAAGAAATTTGATAATCATATTTTTAATAGGATCAACTCAAACAAAAATAGTTTGTAATCAAAACTTTGATAGTAAATTAAAAAAAATATAAAATTCAAACATAAAAATAAAATTCCATTGCTTATTAAAAATTCCAAAACTTTCAAAATTTGAACTTTAATTTACGGAAAGAAAATTTACCTAACAAAAAAATCTCACAAATACAATGTAGTTAAAAAAAATAAAATAAAAAATTGACCATCAATTTTAATATGATCAACGGAAACTTAAACTTACATAGTAAACTAAAAAAATATAAAATTAAAACCTGAATAATATTTTTGCTTATTAAAAAATCCTAAAATTTTCAATATTAGAACTTTCAATTTATTTATGGAAGAAAAATCTACCTAACAAAAAAAAATATCCACAAATACAATATAGTTGGAAAAGAAAACAATGTATTAAAAAAATTTAAATATCAAATTTTAGTATATCAACCAAAGCACATCCATTAAAAAGAAAAAATATGACTAGTCTTTCCAAAAACACTATCTATATTAGTACACTAAATTTTATTTACCTCCCTTCCCCCAATTTATCAATTACCAAATTAAATACCAAAAACATATAGATATTTTGGAGGTTCAAAAGCACAATCAGAACGAAAAATAGACATGAAAAAGGAAAAAATTAAACTAATCAAATATTTAGAATAGAACTTACAATTTCTTAGATTTTTATTACTTAACCTTCCAAAATTCAATCCACCATTGAACCCATAAACCAATTAGAGGTTTGGGCAAGTGGCGTGAATAGCATAAATGAGGACTGTCTTTGGTCTTCTACCTTAACCACCAAAAGCCGCTATATGATTGAAAAACCCTAAAATTGAACTAAAAAACTGAAAGCCCTAAAATGGAGCTAAAAACCTTAAAAAAATTCCAGTTCGTTGATTCCATCATACTCCATTACCCTTCTCAATGCTCTTAGGCTATTGGCAAGTTTGATTTTGTTACTTACAAGATCTTACAATTTCTGGTTTCCTTCGACATTCGCTCCACTTTTTCTTTCCTTTTTAGGGATATTGACATTTTGATTTTAGGTGACATTTAGGAAATCTATGAAACATGAGAGATTCTTCGTCTTGTTCCTTTCTTGAGAGGTGAAAATAAAAAATATAACCAAAGAGTATTGAATAATTAGACGAAGGTTTTAAAGATTTAGAAAATCAAATATACAAACCATTTGTACATAAATAAACAAGGGAGAGATTGAAAATATGAATAAAAAAAAGTGAAATACGCTACCAAAAGATATACTTCAAAAGATTTACATAAATTCAAATTTTAAATCCAATCAAGTGGAAAAAATATTAAATAATGACGAGGGCAAATTTAGAACTCATCAAGAACAATCTCTTAATAATGGAAAGAAGAAAAAGATAGACACAATCAATTTGCTAAAAATCTTATTATTTTCGATTTTTGCTATTTTTCAGTTTGTTATATCAGAAATTGGTATTTCCACATTTTTCTCTTTCTTCTTTAAAAAAAGAACTTTTCTTCTAAAAATCCCACCTTTTTTGTTTTCTAAATAATTACTTTCTTGCCTCACTTTTACAACCCACCTTTTTGGGCTTATCTATTTCATAATGGTAGTGTATTTTTATTTGCTCCTTGTTTTTTTAACACAAGAAGAATGGCAAAATAAGAGGTTCACTTTGGATAAATGACAAATTTATTTTAAAATTGATAAAATAGCAAAACAGAAAAATCTGAAGAAAAAAAATTAGATGGAGTAATGTCATAAATGCCCCTACCTAAGTGAAAAACTTGAATCTTAAATACAATTATTCAATAAACCCCAAATACCCTATAATTAAATAAAACATCCCACACACAATTAAAACCTAGGAAAAATTTAATTTCCCTCAAAAAGTAAAAAATAACCACCATAGAAGCTGCACCTAAGCTCTGCAAAATGTTCCATCTCCTTCAAATCGTGCAAGAATTGAGAACTTCCCATTAATTTCATGTTTTGAAACCCTAGGAATTTTTTAAACGTCTCTTCTGATTGCATCTCCAATATCTTTTGTTATCTATCTTCAGCAATTGTTCCATTTAAAAGTTTCAATATCTTCACCGAAAAATTTTCATTAATTCCAACGTGATTGTTCTGTTACCTATCTTTGATATCTTAAAGTTCTTGATATGTGCCCTAACTTTGTCCATTAACTTCGTCCGCTTGAAAATCTTCAATCATTTGCATAAAGGATTTGTCCCTTAACTTCGTTCGCTCAAATCGGTGAGTTCTTCAAGTTCTACATATATTCGAGATTCATTTGAGTTCTTAATCGGCCATCACAAATAATGATAGAAGATGTACCGTAAAAAAAGTCTTCGAAGAAAACAGTAACACAAAAAAGAAAATATCTAATAAAAAATAAACCTAAATATTAACGTCACCAAAACATACAACGTCTCAAAATAATTATTCTAGTTGCAGCATTGTTTTTTTTATATACGTGATTCTATTTCTATGATTTCTTTTTTCTTTAGAACAATGTTTGTCAATGAAGAGATCTCAAGAGTTAAGGGATGCCACTGCGAAGGAGACAAAAATGACCAACATCTTGGGATGCCAAGGTTTTCACTTCGGATGCAAAAAATAATAATAATAATAAAAAATAAAAAAGGTTTTGATTTTCTCATCTTTTTTAAAGGAAAGGTTTCGATTTTCTAAATTAAAGAGATGGCCTTTCATAACTTTTTTTTTTAACAAAAAAACGTATTTTGAACTTTTTAAAAATGGTAGATTTTACAAAATATTTATAACCTATAGTAAATTTTATCACGAATAGTTATTGATATGCTATATTGATAGAAGAGTATCAATGATAGAATCCAAAATTTTGCTATAACTTGTAAATATTTTATTTTATTTTGTTATTTTAAAAAATGTCCCTTCTTTTTATATAAAAAAAAAATAGAATCTTTCCATCAATGTTTTTCTAAATAGAAAAAGAAAATTCTTTCATATTTGTTTTCCAAACAAAAGTTCCCATCAATTATTCTCTAAACCAAAAAATTATTTTTCAATAAATGGTTTTATAAACCAAAAGTAATATCCATAAATGTTTTCTAAACAAAAAAATCCATAAATTAATTTTCAATATATGATTTTCTAAACAAAAAATATCTTTTAGAAATGTTTTCTTAACAAAAATATTTTCCTTGAATGTTTTCTAAACCAAAAATGTTTTTCTTAAATCTTTTCTAAACCAAAAAATGTTTTCCATGAATGTTTCTTGAACAAAAATAATATTTCCCATAGGTCGTTTTCTTTAATTATTTTAAAAAAATAAATAAACAAAATTAAAAAAAAACGATTTCATAATAATAATTCTTTCCTTAAAGATTAATTTTTATAAATATAATAAGCCGACAAAATATTTACGACCCGTGTAAAAAAATGAAAAATATCATGAAACTAGCCTTATTTTTTAAATATTTCAGGCTTGCCCTTCATTTCCATTATACTTCTTCTCTTCCTCTTCTGCGATTTTTTTTCTTTAAATTGCCTTTTTCTCTTATGCAATTTTTTAAAATATTTTCGTTTGCCCTTTCTTTCCATCTTCTTTCTTCTACAATTTTTATTTTCCTTTCAATTGTCTTTTTCTTTCGATTGTCTTTTTCTCTTCTTTTGCAATACTTTTTTAAAAAAATTTAAAATTGTTATTTGGTTGTTTAAGATCGTGTGCTAAATATATATAAAAGATCGTGGAAAAAGTTAGATTAACAAATCTAAACAATCATGTACTAAAAATAGCCAAATCTAAACGATCGTGTATAAAAAATAGTCAAATCTAAACAATTGTGTACTATAGAATTTGAAAAAGAATTGTTTAGATTTGGGTAGTCAAATTTAAACGATCAAATATAAAGGATCGTGTGTCAAATCTAAACGATCATGTACCAAAAAATTTTGAAAAAAAATTGTTTAGATTTGGCTACCCAAATTTAAACAATTAAATGTAAATAGTCGTGTACTAAAGAATAGCAAAATCTAAATGATCCTATATAAAAGAATCTTGAAAAAAAAATTGTTTAGATTTGGGTAGTGGTTGTCGATTTGGACTTACTACTTTCGTGTGTGTAATGTAAGTGCAATACATCACCGAGTCAGGTCATCGCACGTATTGCACTCACCGTAGCTCTTTTTATAGCATGCTTTGATTCTAGGTTATGAGTCATGAGTCATGATCATTGCATTTGAAGTGCTCCCATGGACTTCTTCATTGCATAGTTTCTAAGTCCTCGTTGAGTACAAATTTTTCTACGGCTCGTCCAAGTGCAAACGAACAGTAGGTTTACCTGGGTGATCCAGGGTCAAACACAAGGAATTGTTATAGATGTTAGTTCTAGATTTTACTTATCGTTTAGGCTTTAAAGTAATTAAATTGAAAGAATGAACACTAACTACAACTACTTATTTACAGCTCGAAACTCATACACGAAAAGCAATTTAAGGTAAGAGAGGATGAGTTGAACTAACTTATATGCAGATGACGGGCAGGGATTTGAGATTGCATCCATAAAATTAAGAAATTCATCCATAAAATTAAAAAATCCATACGAAAAAATCAAAGATCAATTCATAAGTATTCTAACAAACTCTTCAGTTACATCATATTTTTTAAGATACAACAACATATTTTTTTAAGAAAAGTTTACGAATCACAAGTCAAGGCACAACATATACATATACTATTTAGGAAAAGTTTACAACATAGAAATGGATTTAGGAAAAAAAAATTAAAAACAAATTGGAATAGAGAAAAGAAGGAAAGAAAGAATATCAAAATATGTTTTTTTTTTACTCTTTTACATATCATTAAATAAGTAAATAAATATTTATATTTATATTAAATTATATATATATTAAATTATAAATATTTATATTAAATTATATTTTTATTCAGGGTAGGGCAGGGCCGGGGCTGGGGAATGTATTCTCCACCCTCAACTCCGTGTTGCAATTGGGGAAAAGAACTTCTCCATTCCACTCCTCCAATCCCCGTGTATTCTCATTCGAAGGTAGGGGGTGGAATTCCCATGGGGCTCCGACTCCGCGGTTATATGGACATCTCTATCTATAAGTAATATCCCTAATAGGCTAGTATTTATATCAATGATACCAAGGTAATGCTACTATAAAGTGATATTGTGGTTGTTTGTTTTTAGCATAAATGGACAAAGAAAAAAGATAAGATTAGCATGCTAGCGGTAATAGCTTCGAATCACACTAATAACATAGTATCCATATGGTAGCTTCTATCGTTGATAGTATAAAGTAAATTGAAATAGTTGCAACTTTTGTTAAAATAAATTATTAATTTCAGGTTATGCTATCAACATTTATATCATTTAGAAATTCAAAGTTTAAGTTATTAGTAATAAATTCATTAAAACATATTGATATATTAGACATAATGTCATTAATAGAAGTTATCACTTATATCTGTGATAGAAACCATCACTGATAGCATGAGAGGAAGGAAACTGAAGGGCAAAATTGACATTTTGCAAAGATTGTTTCCTTGTACTATATATTATATTTATTTTCTAATTTGTGCTATTTGGTGCAATTAAAAAAAAGAGAGAGAGAGAGAGAGAGAGAGAGAGAGAGAGAGAGAGAGAGAGAGAAAGGAACCTACAAATCAATCTAATCATCTTTTTAAATTTCTCCCACAAGTACTCCAAGAACAATTGTTGCTTGAAAAGAGGTCCATATATACACATGATAAGCTCAAGGTAAGCAAATCTTAAAAGAGATCTCCCTCAAATTAATAATTTAAAAAGAGAATATATAGATTGTTAAAAGAAAAAAAAGTAAGAGCTTAATATTATTTGCTAAAGCAATTTTTGTATTTTAAACAAAAGTAGCTCTATTATTCTGATAATTCACTTTTTGTTTGATTTAAAATTATTTGTAGAATTCCAATACAATACAAAAGTGATCGTTTGCTTCAACAAGAAAGTCAAAAGTAAGGTTGTTGGATGAAAAATTTGTGAAAGGAAAGGGAAAAAAAAAAGGAGATAATTATTGATGGAATGTACTTTTGAGGTTGAGGATTACTAGTCGAAGAAGCAAAGGATATGTTTGTGAATCATTGTGAAATATATATAAATACACACACATTGGGGTTCAAAACTATGATTGAAAAGAGTAGAGAAAAAACAGGATCATGGAATTTTTGGAGATAATGGTAGAGCCTTACAGGGCAGTGATAAAAGAGGAATGGAAGAAAGTGAAGGAAGAATTAAAAGACGAGACGAAGATTGTGTTTCCGATGACAGCGAGCAGGGACACGGCGTTGCATTTGGCAGTGTACAGCGGAGGAGAGGAACCATTGAGAACATTGCTGGTGGGGATTTTTGAAATGGACGAAGCGTTCTGGAGGAACAGTGCCGGAAACACGCCGTTGCACGAAGCTGCAACGGTGGGGAATCTGGCTGCCGTTAAGCTGTTAGTTGAATACAAGAAAGAAGATCTTGTGGCGGAGAATATTTACGGAGAAACTCCTCTATTTAGAGCAGCAAGATGTGGACATCTTGAGATTGTTAATTATATTTTAGAAGATTGTGAAGATTTCTTCTCTCGGTGGTCAAGGCATTGGACTAATAGGAAGGGTAATCCCATCATTCATGCTGCCATTCAAAGCCAAAAATTTGGTGAGATTTTTTTTGTTCTAAACATAAACATGCACTCTTTCCTCTGTGAAGTAATTAAAAAATAGTTATCAATTAATTGATTTGGTTTAATTATTACAGATGTGGTTTTGAAACTGACTGAATTCGATAAGTCGCTGTTGGAAATGACGAATCTAGAAGGCAAAACGGCTCTTCATGTATTGGCCAACATGCCATCTGCTTTTCAAAGTGGATATCCCATGAAATTCTTTGAATCAATTATCTATAATCGTAAAACCCAAAACCCCTCCTTCTAATTAACTTCTCCTTCAATTTTTTCCTTAAAACTTCACATTTTTCAAATTAAAATGATATATGATGTGATTTTGTTCTGTGTTATGACAGTGCTTCCTTCTCGGGACATCTACAATTATAAATATTCAAATTTTGGTTCTTCCAACAATGATCATAACGACTCTTCTAAAAGCTCCATTATTAAAAACAAGAATGAAGATTTAGAAGCTGGAATTAGCAACTCTGAAATTCCACTTAAATTTTGCCATTCAAATTGTTGTAAGTTTTTCTTGTTTATAGTGTTATACTTTGTGCTTTACCAATATTCACCTTTGTTTTCTATATATATGATAAATTAACTACTCTATAACTTTTAAATTCTTATTATAATAATGCCTATTTAGCTTATCAATTAGAAAATTTAAAAGTTTAATTTACAGTTAAATCATTGTTAATAGATTGATTGTTTTTTTTCTTTTTTTAATTTTCTATATTGTTTTTTAAACTTGATCTATTAGATACAAAATTAAAAATATAGAAATTTATTAGACAGTTTTAAAATTTGAAATGCAAAATAAACACAACTTCAAAGTCTAGATAATATTTATGATCCTCAACCTCCCTGTTGTATTTGAAACCTCTTAATTTTGAAGGATTTTAAATCATTATAAATTTGGGATGAATTTGGTTGTTTTGTTAGAATGTTTTGAAATCATATGTTGATTTTGCAAACTATCCTATCTAAATAGCCAGACATTTAGTGGGATTTCATTGGATTGTGAAGTAAATGACTTACTAAACCTTGGTCATATTCTATGTTCTTAAACAAAATCTATTTAAACGCCTACTTATTTAAACTTTTTAAGTTTCCTTTCTTTTCTAACCTACCTCCAAACACAAAATTTTTAAGTTCGTTTGATAGTTATTTTATTTTTAAAAACGAACCCGATTGATATCCAATATTAGGTTTTCTACTTTTTTTTTTCAATTTTAAGAAATATTTTTAAATCATTAAAAATCTGTTTGGTAACATTTTTCTTTATTATTTGTTTTTCTCTTTTGAAAATTAAGTTTATTTTCTTTCATTTTCTTACCATGGTTTGCATCATTCTTATTTTCTTTTATTTTCTTATAATAGTTGGCATTATTTTCTTATAATGGTTAGAAACATTTCTAATTTTTTTTTCATTCTATTATTATCTTGTGAACTTATATATTGACTTCATTTCTCTAGATATTTTTTTGCCATTTTCTGTCGTATATACTTTTGACACTACTATATACTTTTGTCACTATTATATACTTTTGACCTATAGTATAGGTATATTGTGCACATATTATAAAATTAATCAATTTCATGGTTATATTACCAAGATATATCTATGTATATTACATGAATTACATATTATTAACCAACGTTGAAGTACATCCTATAAGAAAGATGGAAGAAGCCATGAATGAGGAAAAAGAAGATAGAGAAGGAAAAAAATAATATGGACATTGTAGTTGATAAGGAAGATGATAGACTTTTCTTTTTTAGGGTTTTTAAAGATGAGAGAGAAAATTAGGTATTTCTAATTTTCTTTCCATATGGGTAGCATTTCGTATTTTTGATAGGCATGGGTGAAAATATCATTTGGGTTTAATTTTTATGTAATATCTAACTCATTATGCTATTTGTTAAAAAATGGCAACTTTAGGCTATTAGTGTAATTGAGCCTATTTAAATAGGGGTGTAAGAATATGGGTTGAACCCGAATAACTCGAATAACCTGAACTACCCAACCCATATTATAAGGATTGGGTTGGGTTAAGTTAAAATATGGATTAGGTTGGTTTAGGTTAAAATATGGATTGAGTTGGGTTAGGTTAAAATATGGATTGGGTCTTGGGTTGGAGGGTTGAAAAATTCGTTTCAACCCAACCCAACTCGAATTAATATAATATAATATATATATATATTATTTAATAAAAAATAAATTAAGTATACAAATTTTGAATTTATTGTATGAAATTTTGAATTATGTATGTTTGAAATTTAAAAGTAACAATTTTGAACTTTTATAACCATTAGAAACTAGAAATGAAAAAAAAAAAAAAAAAAAAACTATACAACCGAACAACCGAACCGAACCCAACCGATATTTTATGGGTTGGATTGGGTTATAAACTAAATTCGGGTTATTGGAGTTGCCAACCCAAATAATCTGAAAATATAGGTTGGGTTGAGATAGGATTTCCTCTGCTTAATGGATAAGCATTTGTTACCAATAGGGACTTCTTTATCATCTAAAATTGAAAATTGAGATGATTGGATTTGCACCAATAGAAACCATAAATTTGATACACAATAAAAGGATACGATAAATTTTTGTTTATTTTTTATCGGTAGTGAACGGAGTTCTTCCATTCATTCTATCCTAGTCCAGTACTTATCACTGATACGGGAAAAATTTTGTACTTTCTTTTGTCCCGGTCCATGGTCTAAACGAGTCGCACATACACCCTAGTACATGTTCCTCGACGCTGAGGACATCCCCGAAGGGCAGGCGATTTGGTGACATTTCTGATTGGCTGTCTTGTGTTTCTAATAAGTTGTTTAATAGTTGACATGTTGAATTGTATACATAATGAGTTGGTCATTCTCAACCCAACCCAACCTGATTTCACCCCTACTATTTAAATAGGCTACTATTGTAGAAAAAGCTCGTAAATTTAAAAAAGTAGGTTCATAGCACATACTTATTTAATTTTGCAAGAATGGCAAATTCCAACCCACTTGATATGCATTGATATACATTTGATGCATCTAATACATCTGATACACCTAATACACTTCTATACACCACTGATACACACTCAATACATTACTAATATACACTTGATACATTATTGATATTCACTTTGACACTCTTGATACACTTGATATATCTAATACATCTTATACACCTAATACACTTCTATACACCACTGATACACACTCGATACATTAATAATATACACTTGATACATCACTTGATACACTTGATATATCTAATACATCTTATACACCTAATACACTTCTATACACCACTGATACACACTTGATACATTATTGATATTCACTTTGACATATTTGATACACTTGATATACATGTGATATATACACTTGGTACACATTGAATATACACTTAATACACGCGATATACCTTTGATATACACTCAGTACACATTTTGATATACACTTGATATACACTTAAAATACCAAATATTTGACTTTATGTTAAAAAAAAATTAAATTTATGTTAAAGGATTAGAAAAAGAAAAATATATATTCATCGTAAAAATATAAACCTCAATACATATTATTATAACTCATACTAAATTAATCTATACCCTAAACACAAACCATTATAACCTAACTATAATAACGTACTTTTTATCCCAAACCCCATCTAAAAGAAGTGTTTAACATTTTTTACCCTAAAGTTAGATAAAGATCAAGTCCATAAAGATCAACGTATTTCTAAAAATGTCACATTACTTTATTTACCTAAATGTCATTAGACATATTTACTTAATTACCATTCAATTAAAAACGTTGAATACTTTTTTCATTTTTAATATTTAGTATATAAATATATGTAACGGGTGTATCAAGTGTATTAAGTGTATATCAAGTGTATTTGAATGGATCACGTGGATTTGATTTTTTTTTTTTTTTTTTTGTCATATCTACGAAATTAGAAAAGTGTGTTCGAAGTTTGCAAATTCCTAAAATAAAATTCACATCCACTACAATTTTTCTAAAATAAACGATATTAATTTGAATTCTTTCTCATTCAAAACAAAGTAACAATTATAAAATAATTCGTGGAATGTCAAATCACATGTTTTAAAACCATTTGTTGACGGTGATGAACACAAATGGAAGGTGAATTAATTTGATTAAATTGTAATAATTACCCTTAAAAAATCAGGGTGTGTAATAAAGTCTTTTGTGTAATGTTGCAGGGATATATTTTGTCCACTTTTTGGCTTGCTTCTTTTGGAAATTCATCTTCTTAGGTATATCCTCAATAAATTAAATAAAATAATATTTAGTGTTTTAAACTAATTTCAAATTAAATGATAATAGTTCTGAAGTTTGAACTGGGACGCTAAGAATGTGTACTATATCTAGGATGGCCGCAATGGAAAGAACTGTACGAGAAAAAGCAACAGCACAAATTAGCCCTAACCATCACCAACATGCTTGCTCACATTGATTTTTCATGGCGCCAAACCCAAGCCACCCCACCGGAGATTACCGAAGTCGACTCCTACGGACTCCCCCTTCCCAAAGAAGGCGATGTAGACCTCCACATCTTAACAACTCATCCATCTTCCGACTACAACCAAGGAGAAATCGGAGATATCGAATTCTACGAACATCACGAAACCCCTCTCCTACTTGCCGCTGCCAATGGAATCATTGAGATCGTCCAGCAGATTGTGGAAGTTTTCCCTCAAGCAGTGGATTACGTAACGGTTCACCAACGAAACCTGCTCCATGTGGCCATCGCTCACCGTCAAAAACAGGTGTTCAAGTGGATTCAAAATCATAGACTAATCATGACAAGGCTAGTGACACGAATCGACACCTTAGGATTCACTGCACTTCACCATGTGGGCGTCACGAAATTCTTCCGCGGTGGAACCCACGGTCCTGCTTTACAACTCCAACAAGAACTCAAATGGTATGAGCGTGTGCAATCTCAAATCCCTGCCCTTTACAACATGCACCACAACAAGATGAAATGGACCCCTCGCGAGTATTTCTACAAGACGCATGAAAAAATGCTTGACCAAGCCAAAGAATGGCTCAAGAAAACCTCTGAGTCTTGTTCTGCCGTTGCTGTCCTTGTTGCTACTGTCGTATTCGCCGCTGCCTACACTGTTCCCGGTGGGCTTAATAGCAAGACTGGCTCTCCTATTCTACTCACTGAACCTATCTACGTTGTGTTCACTGTCATGGACATTCTCGCCCTCGCCACTGCCCTCTCGTCGGTGGTTCTGTTTTTGTCGATTCTAACATCGTCCTTTAAGATGGAGGATTTTCTGCACACGTTGCCAATGAAACTCTCGATTGGATTCCAACTGTTGTTCTTCTCTGTAGCGTGCACGATGATGGCATTTGCATTGACGATTGTGTTGACAGTGAAGTCAGAGGAGATGAAGTGGACGGTGAGTTTGTTGTATATGGCGACGTTTTTTCCGGTGACCATGTTTATAATAATTCAGCTCCCTCTGTATGTGGAATTAGTGAAGAATATTTGGAGTTATCGCCACAATATTTCCAAGTTTCTTCCCATGGGGTTTCTTGCTCTGTTTTGTAAACTTCCTTCCAAAGTTTTGAGTAGGAAATTTGTTTGATATATATTAATAGACATCATAAAGTGTTTGTTTTAGAATTTTAGGTAGCATACACATCAACTCCAAACTTCATTTAGAATTTATTTGCATGATCTTGAGTAAATTAGATTTTAACGGCTAGTAGTGTTTGGTGCAATTGATTATAAGATAATTTAAAGTAGGGGAATTTTCTTTTTTATTTACTTGGTTTCTAAAATCTAAAAGTATGGAGTAGTTGTTTAGATTAACACTAAAAAATCATATATACGTCTACCCAACATATTTTCGTAACTTATATTCAATAGTTCCTTTTACATTCAAATTAGGAAATTCACCCGACATTTTTTTTCCGTCTTACAAAATAAAAAAGTTTAGGAAGCCGACCATTTTTAAAAAATATATATTTCAAGTTTGTCTTTCTTTTCCATCTTCTTTTTCTTGCAACTTTTCTTTCCTTTCCATAGTCTTTTTTCTGGTTTTCTTCTACAATTTTTTTTTTATATATTTTTTTCAATCAATAAAAAATCTTGTATATTTTTTAAAGTGTTATTTGGTTCAAGATTATGTACCAAATATAAAACATCTTGAAAAAAATATATAGTGCAAAAACTCCTTGGATATTGGTGGACGATCATTCATTTAGATTTGGGTAGATGAATTTTGAAAAAAAATCGTTTAGATTTGAAAATCTTCTGAAAAAAAATAATTTAGATGGATAGCCAAATCTAATAGATCGGGTAGTTCTTCTGAGAAAACCTCTTTCTTTTACTGTTTTTTTTTTTAATGACAACTACGAATAATTTTAGATTTTTTCCAAATCACTCTAAAACCTAGCTACATATTAATCTAGAGAGTAACCCGACAACCTGGACTACCCAACCCATATTATATGAGTTAGATTGGGTTAGTTTAAAACGTGGGTTACGTTGGGTTGAAAATTTTGATTTTTTTCCGGATTGGATTGGATCTCGGGTTGTTGGAGGGTTGAAAATTTTGAGTCAACCCAACCCAACCCGAATTAATATAATATATATATATATATATATATATATATTATATATTTATTTATTTATTTATTTATTTATTTAATAAAGTTAAACAATCTCATCAGTTTTGACATTTTTTTTTGCTTAACTTGATGCGAAACATATTTGATTTAGGGTTTGATGATTTCTATTTACAAACATTAAAATTTAGAAGCGAAAAAAAAAAATAATAATACAATCCAACAACCCAACTCAATCCATATTTTACGAGTTGGGTTGGAAATTTAATTCTTCTAGTTGGGTTGAAAACTTAGTTGGCAACCTAACCAACCTGAAAATATGGGTTGGATTGAGAATATCTTCCATTCCAATCCAACCCGTTTACACCTACTAGTGAGTGTACAAAGTGAAAAGTAAAAAAAAGAAAAAAAGAGGGTTTTGAAGAAGCTAAGGAACAAATTCTTGTAAACAAATGGAAGCAAATGTTTATAGGTTATGTGATTCTCAAGTCTGATTAAAGAAATAGAATACAAACTTTATAATATGAAGTAAAGGGAAAAAAAACCCCATTTCCCAGTAACAAAAATGTATGTGTATATATACTCAGAGTTAAAAGGGCGTATAAGATTATTATTGAAAAGAGAAAAAAAATTGAAAAATGGACGAGATAATCAAGGAGATATGGATTTGAATCTTAATAAAATCTCCTAATCTAAGCTGTAAAAGCTCTTGAGAAATAGGTGGGTTCTCACACCTCACTGAACTGAGTTATCAAGATTGCAGTGTGTTGTTTTGTTTTGTGTTCCTCTAGCTATCTTTTCGATAGTTAACTGACAACTTAAAAGTAAAACAATATATTTTACTTTTTTCAACAAAAACAAGTTTGTGAACGATGGACTGATGAGACTCAGTGACACAAAAACTGAAGCAAACTCCTGAATCAAATCACGAAAGATCTTGGTTGAAATCAGATGCCCACGAAGAACAAGAACACTAAGAACTTCTGGGTTTGAGAACTCTCACGAACTTCACGGCTTGAAATAGATACCTACGTCAAGTTTTATCAACGAACTTCTACTGTAAAACAGGAATCTTTCATAAAGATGTAAAACCCACATAATACTAAAATACAGATAATTTTCGAATTGGAAAGTGTACCCACGAAGAACTAAAACAAAAAGAACTTTCAGACTGAAGAGAGTGCTCGCGTAAAACTAAAACATGGACTTGTGGGCTAGAGATAATACCCACAAACTTTGATTTGAAAACAGAACAAAGCCATTAGAAGCACAACTGAAAATATAAAAAAAACTGACGAACTAAAAATTGAAACCCATGAGAGAGACGTATTTGGTCTGTCTCCGTCGACCGTGTCACGACAGAGACAAAATCAAAGTGGTAGAAGCCGAATAATATGACCCTAGAGCTATGATACCCTGTTAATTTTTTATTATTATTGAATAATTGCTTCAATTTAAAATACAATAAATAACCAAATAAATATAGAGAAATTTCATTAAATGACAAAAACATTTAAAAAAAATAGCTAGTGACACCTATTTTTTTTGTATATTGTAAATATTATAAAATTAATGATATTAGACGATAATCAGAGGGCTATCAGACGGTAATCATAGGTTATCGTCTTTCCTAAAGGAAAATTTTCAAAAAACATTAAATAAGAATAAACCTAATAAAATCTTAATTAATCTAACGACTTATATCCTACAGCAAGTTGATTATATTTGGTTTGTTGAATGATTAGTTGGTGAGCTCATATTTTATGCGTTCAAATTCACTCATAACAAAGATACATGGGTTTTCTCAAATTAGAAGAATTTTGTATAATTCCATAACTCAAATGCTAATGCCTTTGATTAAAACAGTTCCCATGGACAAGATTTAATTTTTCCTTTACATTTGAGATTTATTTGCATGGTTTAAAATGGTTAAGTGTTTGTTTTGAATACATTTTCTTTTTTATATTCGTGAGTGTTCGGACTGACTTACGCAAGCTCGACTAATCTCATGTCAGACTTGCTAACCTTACAACATTTGGATGAAGGATACTCATTTTGAATACATTTCCATGTGTATAATTTTAAAAAATAAATTATTTTAGGAAAAAAAAATTGAGTTGTTTGAACTCCATACTATGAGATGTATCTTAAACACTTTTTATCAAAGGAATTTAAATAAAAAAATATTTTTTTTATTAAATCAATTCGATCTAAATGTTAACCACGAATAGTGTAAATTTGATTATAAGATAATTTAAAGTGAAATTGATTATAAAAATCTCATACCTCGTCTACTTAAGCATTGAAATTGTAGAAATGGTTTATATTCAATCACTTTTTGTACAGCTGATTTATTTTTTTCAAATGACAACTACAAATAATTATAGCTTTTTCCAAATCACTCTAAAATCTAGCTACCATATTAACCTAGACACTACAAAGTGAAAACTTAAAAGAAAAAAAGAAGAAGAGGGTTTTGAAGAAGCTAAGGAACAAATTCTTTTAAACAATTGGAAGCAAATGTTTATAGGTTATGTGATTCTCAAGTACTGATTAAAGAAATAGAATACAAACTTTATTACTTGAAGAAGTAAAGAAAAAAAAATCCCCCAATTTTAGTAACAAAAATGTATACATATATATATGTAGGTATGTATATATTAAAGAGATAAGCGTGTAATTATTATTGAAGAGAGAAGAAAGAGAGAAGATGGATGAAACCAAAAGGGGGATGTTCAAGATGACTCGAAAGTGTTACAGAGCAGTGATTAAAGAACAATGGAAGAAGGCGGCAAAGGAATTTACCAAGGAAGAAGAAGAAGTGAGGCCAAAGTTGCAGTTTCCGGTGACGAGCAACAACGATTTGGCATTGCATCTGGCAGTGCATAGCGGGAAGGAGGAGCCAACAAGGGAACTATTATTATTGCTGGTGAGAAATTTAGGGATGAACGAAGAAGAAGATATTGAAAGAGATTTTTGGAAGAACAACGAGGGAAACACGCCACTACACGAGGCTGCGACCGTAGGGAACTTGGCAGCGGTCAAGCTTCTAGTTGAATTCAAGAAAGATGATATGTTGGTGAAGAACATTTATGGAGAAACGCCGCTGTACAGAGCTGCTGAACATGGACAGCTTCACATTGTTGAATATTTTTTGGATAATTGTGAAGATTTGTATACTCGTTCTCCTCTCAATTGGATAGCTGGCGATGTTGATACTCCTATCATTCATGCCGCCATTCAAAGCGAAAATTTAGGTTTGTTTATCTTTTTGTTTGATTCATCGTCTTTAATTTTTAAGGTTTCTTTTTTTTCTATTCATTTTACTTATTTTAGTTTCTATACGTATAAAATGGATAAGAAGTAGTGGTTGAAAGTGAGATATTAAATATTTTGAAAATATTAAAGATGAAATAAAGGCGTTATAAATTGCAGAGGTGGCTTGGAAGTTGATAGATTTTGATGAGTCGTTATTGGCGATGAAGAATTCACGGGGAGAGACAGCTCTACACGTGTTAGCAAACATGCCCCACATTTTTGAGAGTGGATTCTCTATGTCTATGCCATTATTTGGACGATTACTCTATCGGTGTAAGACTTCTCCCTTTTTCACTTAAATCACTAATAACCATAACTAAATTTGTACCTAAATCATCATTACTTAAATTACAATTTTAATCTCCTAATTTATACTTTCAATTCTATTTTGATTAAACATTTAGTAGCATACATTTGGTTCCTAATCCATATTCTGTTTTGTTAGTCCATTGAATATGTGTTTATATGTAAATGTTGAATGATAAATTTTGAACCAATCGTAATCATTTAACAAATTAATCATGAAATCATAAATAATTGAAATTTGGGACTAATTAAAAGTTGACATGTGTCCCAAATTAAAACTGAAGACTTAATTGGCGAAATCTGATGACGTCGCATGCTTTTATCATGATCGTTAGATCAAATTAATTATTTTGAACCAATTAAATATTATTATTTGGGCTTAAGTTAAGCCCAAAAATAGACTTAAGTTAGCTCAAATGCTACATAAGGCTTATATCTATATGGATGGGCCCAAAAGGCCAAATCCATGAACCAACAAAGTCCAAGCCTACAAAGAATTTCTCACAATCAGAATAATACTTTAAGAGTTAGAAAATTTTACTTTAGAGAGCTCTACAAATAGAGAAGTTCTCTTCACTTCAAGAGTTAGAAAAAATTACTTCAGAGAGCTTATAAAGATTTCCCACAATCAGAATAATACTTCAACTTCTGAAGCTGACCACACTCGAAGACTTCAAGAACATCATGCTCTCAAATCAAGTTCTAACAACCGAGATCATAAATTAAATCAAATAATCCAAGAATGAATCAGAGGATCAAGTTCTAGAAGTCGAACCACATCAGAATCAGAGGATCAAGTTCTAGAAGTCGAACCACATCACATCACATCAACACAAACACAACATAAACAAGTTCAACTCTACAAATTAAAACAAGTTTCTCACTACGAGAAAAGGGGATCTCCCGACGCACAAAAACGTTGGTAGTTATACAAAAAAGCGCCAAGAAAGGATCTTACAACGCATAAATGCCCATTGAGGTCGAACAAAATGCGTCATAGGAGGATCTTCCGATGAATAACATGTGACGTCTGGAGATCTGAGACATCTCCTAACGTCGTATGGACGACATCGACAATTGTAAACTCTCATAGTTGTCCACATCGTGTTAGAAAATGTCTAGGATCTCCTGACACTGCATGTTGTACGTCGAGAGATCCTTTATTTTTTTAAAGAAAAGATACATTCCATTTAATAATGGAAGCTATATATTCTATAAGAACACAATTTCAAGCTAGATTGATTTAAGCAACAAAAAACAAATCCTATTTTCTCCATTTCATCATGAAAAATAATAGTTCAAACAAGTAAAACATCTTACAATCTACTTTCAAGCATCCAAATTAGCATAGAGAGACTAGGAACTGAAGAAGCTAAAGGAAAGATTCATGAATTTGGCTTGAAGAAATCACATGTATTTCACATCATACTAAAATAGACAAATTTATTTACCTCTGGTTTAGGTGAAGGAAAAGACATTGAAAAATCTTAGAGTTTCATCACCAACATCTATTACAATGGTCTACAAAGGAAAAGAAACATAATAAAAAAAACAACTAAAATAATGAATTGCTCTCTCTTTTGGCAACTATAAAAGAGCATAAATTAAATTTAGATTAGGAAATAACAGAATATGATCATAGTAGAGCGAGGGGAAAAAAGCCAACAAATCTTGGACATAGATGAATATCTCCACACTATTATTTGGTTTTGGGAGAACCCATGAATACTAACAAGTTCATTAACATTCTTAGACCATGCCAGATTGCATACTGAAGTATGTATGGCCACTGAAAAACTATTACATTCCACACATAATAGCATTCAAATTCTCAAACTTACATTTAAATTCAAATACTATAAAATTTAGAATTCCATTGATACCTATACTTAGCAATGTTGTTAAATGATCATTATCACTCCATCGAACACTTATTTTTCAACACTCTCGATCGAAATTATTGACCCGAGATCACTTCGAGAAACCTTAAAAAAACTCATATGTCTCCAGTCTCGTTCAAACACAGCTTTAGATAGCCTCAAGAAACTTTTGATATCCCTCTTTACCTTTAATCTCAGCCTGACTCGGCCTCGAGATTGTTCAAGAATCCTTAAATATCCTTCTCTAAAATCCTTATGTAAACAATAGCATGTACAGTGGGACATCTCTACCTCTTATTTTTCTCGTCATCCAAATAAATAGATCAACAAATGGCATCAAAGAAAGTCACATACAAAGCTAATGTTGCAAGCGACGTGTACACTGGATCTGTCACCTTTAGTGAGTTAAGGAGGACCATGCAAGAATAAGAACAAGGTTCTTTCCTCGTGAAGGAACTTTAGAATTGACTATCGGGATCTTCTAAAGGCGAGACCATCACTAGAGAAAATATTTTGTTGGACAACTTTGCTTCTAATTTACCATGATCATGGGAACAACTTACAGGATCTGTTGCTGTTGATTTATCAAAAAAAGAATCACATCTTGAAGTAGTGTCTGTCATGATGCAGATGTAATAATTGAATAGACCATGACAAAGATGGAGAGGAAAATAAATCTAATGATGAAAGTTGTCGATGGTCGAGATCATGAAGTATTTTTTTCATCGTTAAAAAGAACTACACAATCACGTATTGTGATCGTTAAAAGAATAATTACACGCACACGTGTGACCAGTGTTCATACTACCTACACGGTCGTGTATCATTTCCTACACGATTGTGTATCATTTCCTACACGATCGTGCATAATTCCTACATGATTGCGTATCATGAATGTTTAGAAGAAGAACTACACGCGCGCGTGTGGTCGATTAATTGTCTGTTGTCTGGGACATTTTCGGTATTTCTCATATTGTGGACCTGTGGGTTTTTTCCGTTTTCAAAATTGTTCTATATAATGTAAGTATTTTGCCGGTTTGATATATTTTTGAAAAAAAAATCCCGTTTTTAATCCCTTATTTCAAATTGTTATTCTCAAATTCTCTAACCCATAAATTTTTTTAAGGGTATTTTTAAAAATAGCAAAATAAATCAAAATATTTACAAGCTATAGCAAAATTTTGAATTCTATCAATGATAGCCACTGATGGACTTTTATCATTGTCTATTAATGACACTCATAGAAGCATATAAGTGGCTATCAATGTCTATTATTGATAGAATCTGAAAATTTTGCTATATGTTGTAAATATTTTGTCAAATTTGCTATTTTTGACAATTTTTTATTTTTTATTAAAAATATAATGTGGTAGTCAACAAAGTTCAATTTTTAACTTTTTTTCATTTAATTAATTTATTCTTATGTACTTAATCAAGCTTATCGCTTCAACTGTTTAAATTACATGGACCAGTGAAATTTATATTTAATCATCTATGTATTATTTGTAATTATAATGGATATCAATTTTATGGATAACAATTACGTGGATAACAATATTTTAAAGAAATTGCAAATATAATAAAGTCTATCAACAATAGATTTCTATCATTGATAAACTCTTGGACTATCAATATTTACAATTTATTTTATCAGTGTTGTACTTCTTTCATTGATGGACTCTGACAGATTTTGTTATATTTACAATTTTCTTAAAACGTTGTTAAATATGCTAATACTTTAAATCTAATTGTTATAGTTGCAATTTTTTCTTAATTAAAATACTTTGTCGTTGTTTTATTAATTCTTTTTATTACAGTGCTTCCAAACGAGAAGATTTACAAATATAAATTTTGTAATTTTGGAGCTTTTGACAACAATGATAAAAGTTCCACTATCGAAGACAGGAAGAATGAAGATATAGAAGCAGGATCATACCCCCAATGTTGTAAGAGCGGGAAAAAAATTTGTGCTAGAATCGGTAATCTCATTTCCTTCTTAATTAAAAATTAATATTGATTTTTACTTGTTTGATCGTTTACAAATTTTTGAGCTCATAATTAATGAAATTAAATTTAGGCCAAAATCTTATTTTGTCCTAAACTTTGTATCTTGTTCTATTTTACTCCCCTAAACTTTTTAAAGCATCAGTTTTGGTCCCAAACTTTTGAAAAAAAAATACTTTAGTCCATGTCGTTAGAATTCTGTTAACTCTTTAATAAAATGATGATGTGAATCCTATATTTGAATGATTAGACTTTAGATTTATCGTATTAATTAAATTGATAAATAACCAAGAAATCTTGATAATTTATTCTATAAATCTTTTACGCCAACATAAAAACATAACCAAATAAACTCAAATTAAAAATTAATTGTTTTTCTTCTAAAAAATTTAAATCTGTCACCCCTTCTCAACTCCACACCATTTTTTTCTTACAAATTGGAATCTTGAAGAAAAAAAATGACATTGAGTAGAATAACAAAATAAAATAGAATTGACATATCGTGTTATGACAAGGTAAAATAAACTAAAAAAATAAAATAAGTACAACACATGTAAAAATAAACTCTAATTGCAGATAAATATTTCCACAATGAATCACATGAGCAAAGAAAGAAGAAAGAATTGTGAGGGAAGAGAAAAAAAAAACACTTCAATCAACGAAAAAATATCCCAAACTTGAGACAGTAATTACTATTAGTAATTTTCATACCTAATGTTATTTTTTACACAAAAGAAAAAATTATTATTGAATTAGGATTTGTGTGTACACGTGGCAGGGCTATATTTTGTATGCTTGTTTTGGAGACTCGCCACGACAGGTCTCACTTCTCACTTCTCACTTCTCGCTCACTCCCTCTTCAATTCTTATTTTAGTGTAACTTCTTTTCTTTTTTCTTTTTTCTTTCTTTTCTAACAAATTTCAATTCTATCTTAATTGATTGTTGAATTGTAATTTAAGGACAAAATTTCGATAGTTGTACTTAGATTAGTTTCTAAATTTTAAAAGTTAAACCAACAAGTTCCTTTAACTTTTTGCTTTTTCTATTTCTTATTTTGGGTTATTTTAATTTTTATTGTTTTCAATTACATCCTCCCACCTCCACATAAACTATTAATTTAATAAAGAGTCCTTTTCAAATATAATTAAATGGACTAAAATATTTATAAAATATAGCAAAATTTTAGATTTATCATATACAATCAAACTTTTATTTGTTTCATTGATAGAAATTAATAAAAACCTATCTATATCTATTAATATCTAATATTGATAAAATTTAAAAATTATATATATATTTTTTGTAAATATTTTGATTGATTTTAAAATATAATTGGATGATACATGAGCTTTAGATATGTTTTTACACACAGTGTGGCCAAAATTGGAAGAGTTGTATGCCAAAAAGCAAAATCATAACTCCGCAAAAGCCTTAGTTTCGAAGCTAACAACCGTAGATGATTCATGGTTCCAAGCCACAACAAACTTTGATAACAGTCAAATTCAAATCTATAGTGACGAAGCTAAAAAAATCCTTGATGTGTGCGATTATAAAAATATAATATACAAGGACCATCATGAGACACCGTTATTGCTAGCCACAGCTAAGGGAATTATTGAGGTGGTCAAAACAATAGTCAAAACTGACCCACAGGCAGTGGACTGTGTGACTTCCCAAAATAGAAACATTCTACATTTGGCCATCCTGCATCGACAAAAAGAGATCTTTAATTGGCTTCTTGACCAGAAACTAGTAATGGATAGACTCGGCAAAAGGATCGACGTTATGGGTTTCACAGTATTGCACCAAGTTGGAATCATTCAATATGTTCCAATACACCAGCACGGCCCAGCTCTACAACTTCAACGTGAGCTCGTATGGTTCGATAGTGTTCAGCTTACCATCCCTCCTCGCTACGCTACACACCAAACAAAGCTAGATGGGAAGCAAGTGAGTTCTTCGATGAAACACATAAGGAAATGCTTGATACTTCCAAAGCATGGCTCAAGAATACCTCTGAGTCTTGCTCTGCTGTTGCGGTTCTCATTGCTACTGTCGTCTTTGCAGCGGCTTTTAGTGTTCCTGGTGGTCTCAATGGTAAAACTGGCTCTCCTGTGCTTCTCGCTCAACCTTTGTACATGTTGTTCACGATCATGGATATCGTTGGACTCACCACCTCGCTTTGCTCGGTCGTTTTGTTTCTCTCGATTTTAACGTCGTCGTTCAAGATGGATGATTTTCGACGTATATTGCCAATGAAACTGTCGTTGGGATTTCAGTTTTTGTTTTTCTCTATCGTATGTACAATGATGGCATTTACTCTCGCAATTGTGTTGACGGTGAAATCAGAGGAGATGAAATGGGCTGTGAGTTTTTTGTATTTGGCGACATTCTTGCCGGTATCAGCGTTTATAATTATTCAACTACCGTTGTACATGGAACTGATCAAGAGTATTTGTGTTTATCAACCTTTTTTTTTGGACCTCCTTCCAATGGGTTTGGTTCCCGACTTTTGTTCAAAAGCATTGTCCAAAATTTTGTTGCGAAAGAAATCAACTTGATTTTCATCGGTGGACTTGGCGTTGGCTTTGGTAGGATACCATCCATGATTGACGATGAACTTAATGTAAGTTCATACGTACTTAATTACCTACCGTTTTAATAAGTCTATAAGGTTTGTAACATATGACTTTTGTCATTGTTGTTGCTCTTATTTTTATTTTTCTTATGAAAATGTTAATGTATGGATAGTTCTTATTTTTATTTTTATCATGGTCATGAGTAAAAATATTTGTATTAAAAATATTTGTTTGAAAATTGATGGATGTGTTTAACCTAAGTGAGCATGCACCTTATGCCTCTTATATCTCTAATTCATTTTTATAGCTTTTATAAAGTAGATATAATTATATCATAGATATGTTTAACATGATAACATCCAACATGCATCATATAATACATACTACATATAATTCATTTAGATTTAATTTAATTTAATTATATTTAATCAAATTCAATTATTTTAATCAATTGTGAAATATATCATGCAATACATAAAAATAAGGGTTTTTTTTTATAAAAAAAACAATAAAACAAATCGGCAAAATATTTACATTGTATAAAACAATTTTGGAAAGGAAAAAGTCCATAGACCCACAATGAGAAATACCAAAATTACCCTAGTCAACACACGATTAATCAGCTACACACGCGCAAGTAATCTTCTACTAAACGATCATCATACACGATCGTGTAGAAAAGGATATGCGATCGTGTATGTAATGATAGTACACGATCGTGTAGATTAGTATAAACGATGGAGAAAAGGGCTCAAATTTAAACAATCAGATAATAAACTCTAAACAATGGTGATGAAGGAATATAAGACATGCGTAACGGAATAAAGATTGAATTGAATTTTACTCTAAATGCATCTCTTGTACCATATGGGTACTCGAATTTTGCATAAGAGTAGACATCCTATGCATCTAAATCCTCTCGTAATCTCCTCATAAACTTAAAATTGGGACCACCACTAGAGTTTACCCGCTATTTTCAGACTTAGAACTAGGTTGTGGGACTTGATAAATGTAAGAAAATTGCGAGAGAGGTCAAAATTGGAAGGTGAGACACCTTAGGGTTGAGATTTGGTAGAGAGAAAATTATAAATTGGTATAATTTTTGTAAAATACAAATTTACAAAAAATTCAAAAGTATTCAAGTATTCGAAATAAGCCCTTTAAATAAGTTAATCACATGAAAAATTGTATGTAATTAGTTTCTTAAATCTCAACACCTAATAATCCACTAACCATTAGTGGAACTTAGTGGCAGCCACCTATCCCAGTAAGTGTTAGTGGAATTATCCAACAAAATGTTGGATTTTTCCACTAACTTTAGTTCAATAGCAATATGGTCATTTGATCATTCAAGTCAAGGTCAAACTTTGACTTTTTACCATTTTGTCCGTTATGACTAATTTTGACCTTCCGAACATGAATTCGCATTCATTTTTAAAAAAAAAATTAAAACACATTTGAATAGAAAGCTGGTCAAGGTTTGACTTTTCAAAGTAAAATGTCAATATTTGGACTTTTTACAACTTTGACCATTTCCATCAATTCCGAGCTTCCAAACATGAATCCGTACTCATATTTTTATTATTCAAGTGACATTTAAATATAAAGCTCTATATCAAACTTATAATCGATGACTATATCACATATATTCGTTAGTTTCTCTCTCTCTACCTAATTCGAACAATTTGAATTATTCCAACATATTATTCTAAGTTAATTTCATCTGAGCTAGCAGGGAAACCTAATAAACATATAGATCATATGCTCTAACGATCCGATATTAACTGGCTAAACCCTTTTAGATCGAGTTAATCAAAATTCGTTAACTAACGAGTCATTCAACTATAGTCATGTAGTTGCACTCCCCTCACTATAGAAATATTTGTGTCCATCAGTAAGTTAATCCTTCACAGTTTATTCGTAACCTCGGCTAGGTCAAAATACAGTTTTACCCATGAGACTACATCTTGCTCTTTAAGTCCCCCTGATCCACTATTGAATAATTGGTTTAAGGTCCAACCTATAAACTGAATACCTTTCGGGCCAATAAGAGGGTAGTGCCTCTTGTTCAAGAATTGGATTCAGTCCTTAAGGAAATAACCTATTTGCTAACCTTAAAGCGGGTAGGACTGAATTCCATCTTGCACCCTATGTCCCTAGCTATCCACTCGGTTTTATGCCTGAAATGAGAGGCTTATTGGACCAACACTGCTGAGTTGCCTTCACCTATGCAAATCTAAGGATAATTATGTTTGAACAAAAGTTCATAGTTAGCTCTGGATTAAAATTAATGTACCTAGGTCATCATAATTGAAGGAGTCGGTTTTATACTGTCAACGGTGTTATAACTTAAAATTGACTATTTCATGGTTTTGGTCTTATGTAAACTGATGGGATGTCCTCACTTCCATGTCTCTACATGAACAATTCAGAATCACATTGTAGGCCACATCCATAATGTCTGTAAAATAAGGCATCCAACCTTATTCATACACTTTAGACTGTTTGGACTATAT
The DNA here is from genome assembly GCA_025688845.1 of Cucumis hystrix. Taxonomy (NCBI): domain Eukaryota; kingdom Viridiplantae; phylum Streptophyta; class Magnoliopsida; order Cucurbitales; family Cucurbitaceae; genus Cucumis; species Cucumis hystrix. The sequence continues at coordinate 7,413,860 of CM046894.1, read as the reverse complement.
ACTTGAACTTGATTCACGTTTATATGTCCCTAGATAAAGTTCAAGTCTACACTAGAGAGCATCGAAAATTTTGTTTATTGGATTCAAGATTATATTGAATATAATATAATTTAAACTACAAACTACGAGTTATAGGATATAAATTCCAACAGGGAAAAGGTTTAGATATAAACAATCATTTAGAGTAGCTTGAACGATCGTCAGATATATATTCTACAATCGTTTATGTAGATATAAACGATCGTTTTAAGAAGTCCTTCATTGTGCATAAATATAACAAAAGTGGATATAAACGATCGTTTCTATAATTCATTAATGCACGATCATTTCTGTAGATATAAATGATCTTTTATGCAATCCATCCAATTGAATCTCTTCCTATATATAATCCAACTAAACAATTAAAGTTGATTTGGACCTCTACCAAAATTCTGGCAACTGAGTAATTCTCATAGACATTATATTGCATCTATTCATTGACCTCCATAAAAAACAACGATAGAAATAAACATTGTATTGATCTATAAAAAAAAATACAATTAAATATTTAATAGTGATAGAATGTCACACCCCAAATCGTACTGCGACGATAACGTCGAAGTAGTAGGAATAGGATGTGAGTTTGCTACAACCTTGAAATTTTCTTATTGCAAAATCTTATTCTCAACTCTTTTTAAACTATCAACAAAACTCAAAACGCAACGGTGTTCAACCTAAATACCAAGTATAATAAATACATACCAGAACGTATACTTTATTAATAACATGCGTTTGATACATAATTACAACACTTTGACCAAATAACTAATGTTCAACTATTTCCAAAACGTCTGGAATCATCTCACTGCAAATCCTTCAACCTTCTTCTCTACTTGGCCTAAACGACTGATTCTGGAAGATGAGATTTTTCAAAATTAAGTCTAAATGATTTAGTGAGGTTTTATGAAATCATTTTCGCAATGCCCTTTGATAGATCATTTTCATCAAATCATAAATATCAACACAAATCAATTTATCAATTAAACACTTTATTTCGTAAAACATGTCAAAATGCATGTAATCATTTTCACAATTGAATTAAATCATCTTGCAAATCATATCAATATACATTTCACATAAACACCAGTTCATATAACACATCTTTTTTGCATAACATAAATCATTTCAAACAAACACATAATAGTCACTACACCCTCAGCTAAAATCTTATAACTCGTATGAAAGAATATCAATTTGGTAAGATTTTAGGAAATTTTTTATAAATATAACAAAACACCAAAATATTTACGGTCTATGCAATAAAATAAAAAAAAGTTCATGAAGTCGGCTATTTTTTTAAATATTCCAAGTTTGCTCTTTCTTTTTATTTTTTTACAATTTTTCTTTTCTTTTTCATCGTCTTTTTCTCTTATTTGACAATTTTTTTGCGCTAGGTTTCAATTAATCACGGGGGCATTTTTGGTATTTTCTGTGGGTCGATGGACTTTTTCTGTTTTAAATTGTTCTATTTTGTCGCTTTGTTGTATTTTTTAAAAAACCCTTAAATTTTATTTATTTATTAGACAATATTTTAAAAATATTTTCTCTTAAATTTAGAAATTTTATTTATTTATTTATTATGCAATAAATAAATAACAATATAAAAAAGGGAAATTTTCATAAATCTAACCAACCGTCAAAATATTTATCGCCGGTGTAACAAAATGAAAAAGTCCAAACTGACAATTTAAAAAAAAAATTCAGGTTTACCTTCCTTATCATAGTCTTTCTCTCTTCTCTAGTGCCATCTTTTTTCTTTCAATCGTCCTTTTCTCTTCTTCTACATTTTTTAAAAATATTTTTCGTTTGTCATTTTTTTCCATATTCTCTTTCTTTCCATTGTATTTTCTCTTATTTTGCAATTTTTTCAAATTGTTATTTGGTTGTTTTTCTTTTCCATTCATAGTCTTTTTCTCTCACCAAATGAAAACGACCGATCGAAACTATCGGTTTCCAGATTGCGTACCAAATCTAAACGCGAGTTTGCTTACCAAATCTAAACGCGAGTTTGCTTACCAAATCTAAATGCGAGTGTACAATCTTGAAAAAAATATGTCAAATAAAAAATCGTTCACATTTGACTACCCAAATTTAAATGATTAAATCTAAACAGATCCCAAATCTAAACACAAAAGAATTTGAGATTTGCTACCACACAAAAGAATTTGAGATTTGCTACCCAAATTTAAATGAAATCTAAATGATCGTTTTCAAATATAGTAGAGGCATTTTAGGTATTTTTCATTGTGGGTTAGGTTTTTTTGCGTTTTCGAAATTGTTCTAAATATTTTGTCGTACTTTTTGTAAGCGACCCCTCTTTTATTTTTTTTATGATTGTAATGTTGTAAATAAACCATTTCTTTCTTTCTTGAAAACTTTCCATTTAATTTTTTTTCTGGATAGACGATGATATGAAATTAATTATATATACGAATTATGAAATCATTATTTGACGAACAAAAGAAAAGAAACAGATAGTTTCTTATATTATTGTTTTTTTTATATATTTTTTGAATGGTAATATTTAATATTAGAGGTAACAAAGTTTGATATTAAAAAAAAAAAAGGTAACACAATTTATAGGTCTTGTGTTGTTGAGTATAAACTAAATAGGACTAAATTGTTATTTTATGAAAGTGTGTGGACATTTATTTTAAAGGAATAAAAGATTTACAAGAACCAAGAAAATAGAACTACCCTAACGACCATCGTTAGGAAACGACGCTTACACTTCACCAACCTCTTACCTCCTACCTTCCCTTCCCATTTCCGCAAGGCGGAACGTTCGAAGTCTGAAACAAACACCAACTTCTTCTTCTTCGAAGTCTGTACCCAATTCCATTTCGTTTAATCTTTCATTTCCCTTTTCTCCCCATTTACATATATCAATGTCTCCCCCTTATATTGCTAACGCCGATGTTTCTCCCCCCATTCCTCCTTCTCCTTCCTCCACCGCCCGTGTTTCTTCTGTCTTTAGCGAAGTCCAAGCCCATCGTATCGATCAACCTCTCCCTTTTCCCTCTGTTCTCAAAAACCGCTTCCAAATACTCGATGGCCCTCCTAGCTCTGCCGCCGGCAATCCCGGTAATTAGTTTGAATTTATCACTTCATATCTCTTCAGCCTTGGCAGTGTGTTTTTTTTTACTACTCTGTTTGGTACTGAGACGTTTGATGTCTCGAAGAAAGAGTAAACGGCATGCGTTGAGTTTTTTTTTTTTTTTTTTTTTGTTCTATTGCTGTGTTGTGTTCTTGTCGTAAATCTTGATTTTGTTTTGAACTTGAGTTCTTTTGAATGGGTTTTGAGGCCGGTTCTAGTTCTTGGGTTTTAGAGTGTTTGAGTTGCGTGTTCTATGCACATGCAGATGAGATCGCGAAGCTGTTTCCTAGTCTCTACGGCCAACCGTCGGCAATGTTGGTGCCAAGCGATTCCAGTTCTGTGCAGGTGAATAAGAAATTGAAGATCGGAGTTGTCTTGTCTGGTGGCCAAGCACCCGGAGGGCATAATGTGATTTCTGGACTATTTGGTAGGTTCTTATTTTGTCCACATTTATGGATGAAGAGAAGAATACATGTTTGTTTTTCTGTTGAAGTTATGGTTTAATTAGTAGTATCTATTATTTTTGTGAAGATTACTTACAGGATCATGCAAGAGGAAGCACGTTGTATGGTTTCAAGGGTGGTCCTGCAGGGATCATGAAATGCAAATATGTAGAATTGACTGCAGAGTTTATCTACCCATATCGCAATCAGGTTGATCTTTTAAAGGGATTTCTAGTTTTCACTTGTTAGAATAGAAGTGTTGGCGTGAATATCTGTAGTCCTGTTGCAAACTGGTTACTGTTTGAGTGCAATTCTTGTTTTAAATGCATTTTTTCTTTTATCAGGGTGGTTTTGATATGATCTGCAGTGGGAGGGATAAGATTGAAACTCCAGAACAGGTGAAACGAATTTGCATTCTGATATACCTTAGTTGTAGTCAAGGCATAAATTGACAGTTTTGTTCGATTTTCAGTTTAAGCAAGCTGAAGAAACTGCTCAGCGGCTTGATTTGGATGGGCTTGTTGTAATTGGTGGAGATGATTCCAACACAAATGCATGTCTTCTTGCCGAAAACTTTAGGTGCTTTCAGAACTATGAAATTTTTGTAATTGCCTCCCTCCTTTTTGCTCTCTTTCTCACTCCCATGTTCATATATTAATAAGCAATTAATATTATATGTGACTTTGGGCGCTACTCTGTTATTTAATTTTCCCTAGGTGGAATTATTATTATTATTCTTATTGATGCAACAACTCTGTTATTTAGTTTTCCATTCTACTATGTTGTTTTCAATTTAGGAGTAAAAATTTGAAAACCAGAGTTATTGGTTGCCCAAAAACTATTGATGGTGATCTCAAATGCAAAGAGGTCCCCACAAGTTTTGGCTTTGATACTGCTTGCAAGGTATTCACTTCTCTTTATAACTTCTCTAGAATTCATATTTTCGTTTAGACTCAACTTTGGTGAATGTTACAAAGTTAAGTATTTTCTTTATGAATTCAAGTAAAAAAGAAATGTCACATGCATGAAATGAGATTTTTAATAGGCTCTGCTGGTGTTTATGCAGATATATTCAGAAATGATTGGTAATGTGATGGTTGATGCTCGATCAACAGGAAAATATTATCACTGTAAGGATTGTACTTGATAAAATTGAAACTAGAAATAGATCTGATCTGCTGACATTTTCATAATAACTGAATTCTTGAGGACTTCAATTATGAATTACCATTATACCAAGTTTGAATTTATCCATTTAAAAAATAATAAAGCTTATCTTTGTTGCACATCAACAGAAAACAGAGCACTTCACTCTGTTTATCTACCTAATATAAGATTATACTTATTCGTGGCTGTGATGTTAATGTTATACCTTTTTCTTTCTCCCTTAAGTTTCATGTTTATTATCATATGACATTAACAGTGTACATATATCCACAGTTGTACGGCTTATGGGTCGTGCTGCTTCTCACATCACACTGGAGTGTGCTTTGCAAACTCATCCAAATATTACTATTATTGGAGAAGAGGTAGCTGCTTTATTTAAACTACTTAAGATAGAAATATTTGTCAAGGAGGGCATTTACCTCCTGCCTTACCCTATGGCTGTTTATTTTCTTTGAGAACTAGATTTTGTGTCACTAGTAACTAATAAAATGTCAGAAGCCTTTATTGTCAGTTGTCAGTTTTGAAAAATCTTCCTCTAGCCCTTAGTTGACTCATGGATATTTATTGGTTCCGAATATAAGACAAAAAAATTTCCAGATAACATTCAAAACTTTTTTTTTTCCTGCAGGTTGCAGCTAAGCAGCTTACCTTGAAAAACGTTACAGACTACATTGTGAATGTGATTAGTAAACGTTCTGAACTTGGTTACAATTATGGTGTCATACTTATTCCTGAGGGTCTGATTGACTTCATTCCTGAGGTATTTTCTTGTTATTTTAACTAATTGTGTTTATTTCTTTAGCTTGTATGCTTGCTGTCCACTAAACTCAAGATTCTTGATATCAATATGTTATTCTTGAACTGAGACTCATTTATATCCCGATTTCTACAGGTGCAGCAACTTATTGCAGAACTCAATGAAATTCTTGCTCATGATATTATAGATGAGGATGGGCTATGGAAAAAGAACCTTACTACTCAATCTCATCATCTTTTTGACTTTTTCCCACAAGCAATCCAAGAACAATTGTTGCTTGAAAGAGATCCACATGGCAATGTCCAAGTAAGTGTTTTTCCTCTTTTGTTGTTTTTCGGATGTCTTCCCATAGATTCCTTATTTGATCAACTATGTTATATTTTACCTTGCACGTCAGGTTGCCAAAATAGAAACTGAAAAAATGCTTATTCAAATGGTTGAAATTGAGTTGGAAAAGAGGAGGCAAGAAGGTGCATATAATGGCGGCCAATTCAAGGGGCAGTCACATTTCTTTGGGTACTCATTCCACTCATGCTTGAACTTTTGCTGTTTTACTAAACGCTCCTGATTAATAACTTATGGCCTATTTGGTAACCATTTGGATTTCTTGCTTGGTTATCTACTTTTTATCTATTTTTTCACAAACCAAGCCAAGATTGAAACAAAAAAAGTCCTAAAGAAAAAGTTTCAATCAAGTGGGGTGAGTTAGGCTTGCTGCTAAGAAATGTAAAATACGATGGCCACGAAATTATATGAAAAAATTATACTTTTCAGGTTACTGCTTTGTGTGTAGTTTGTCTCTGTTTTATTCTTCTTTTGACTTATAGGTATGAAGGGAGGTGTGGTTTACCCACCAACTTTGATTCAACTTATTGCTATGCTTTGGGTTACACTGCTGGAGCTCTCCTCCAGAATGGAAAAACTGGACTAATATCATCGGTCTGTCCTTCCCTCTCCCTCTACCTTCTGATCATTTTAGTTTCTAACCTTTCAACCTTTCATTCTTCTTTCTTTCAGTTTTCTCCATAAATTTTTTCCTCATTAGTATTGCTTAATTATATCTTACTTATGCATACCAGGTGGGAAATTTGGCTGCTCCAGTTGAAGATTGGACGGCTGGTGGAACTGCATTGACTTCATTAATGGACGTGGAGAGGAGACACGGTATGACTTCTCCATGGAACCGTGCATTCCTTTTCTCGCATGTTCTTGAATAGGATGCTGATCATTTTTTCTCTTTGGGGGGAATAAGAAAGGAAATGCGAGAGAATATCAAGAATCCATACAACATGAGAATAATGGAGAAAAAACTCCCAAATCTATAGTAATTAGGGTACAGTTTTCTAGTTGATGAAATTTAATTTTCTTTTTTGTTTTTAGGTATTTAAATATCGTACTGGTTACTAACACAATAAAACAATAATAAGAATTAGTGAAGTTGCATGTAAGATTATAAAACAAGGATAATAATATAGAGAAGTGGAGTATCACCATGCATTTTTATCTAGTGACCGTTCTCTTTCTCTAAACAACTTTGAAAGTGAAAGGCTTTGAACTGACAGAACATTGTCATAAAAGTTTAGTTTAATATTTCATCTTTTGACCTCTTTCTAAAGCTAGAATTCGTTTTCCAGGTAAGTTCAAGCCTGTGATCAAGAAGGCAATGGTGGAACTCGACGGTAATATTTCTTAATACTCACAAGTCAGGAATTTCTATTTATGATTCTGAGGCAAAAAACGGAGCTAGCATTATACTAAAATTTTCTATGCTTACGTGGTTAGGTGCACCTTTCAAGAAATTTTCATCGTTAAGAGAGCAATGGGCAGTCAAGAACCAATATATCAGTCCAGGTATTTTGCCGTAAAACATTAAGGGGACTTTTCAAGAACTTAAGAAAACACTTTTTTAAGTATGTACGAAAATCACAATCCAAACCATAGCCTAAACCTCTCCCACCATCTTTCCATCTACTTCATATATCTTGTTGGTTAAAATTAGCAATTCTGTATTCTTTGAGTTCAATTCTTGAGGAAATGGAACCCTTCTGATCTTAACTCGTTCTTATATTCTTTTGATCTCTCCTTGCAGGTCCAGTTCAATTTGTTGGTCCAGCGTCAAATGTGATTAATCATACTTTGTTGTTGGAACTTGGGGCTCAAGCATGATATCATAATTAACTAACCATCATCATCCCTTTCCAAAATAAATTGTACTGAACGTATGGATTTTGGTATTTCCATGTTTCTTATTGAAACGTTTATATTTTGAATAGTAGTGTTGTTTACCAACGGAATAAGATCCTTTGGAATGAATGAATAGTATATTCTTAAAACTTGTGTTTGGGTTATTTTCCAAGTTCCAAAACTATTTGTACAGATTTTGATAATAATTATCATGTGGTTAGGAATTTAAAGCGAGGAAAATAATAAAATGTGGAAATGTAAATTGCAAAAATTTAAAGTGTAGGAAAGTAGAATGAGCCTCGCTTAGAGAATAGGATGTACCCTATTATTTGATTTGATCATCAAATTTTCTTTAAAGAATAATTATCATGAATTAATGTGCCCTAACCTACTTGCCCGTACACCCTAATCCATTCATTAATTTCTTAATTAAACTAGATGGTCAATAAATTGTCCCTAAGTTACTAATCAACCGTATTCTTGAACTCTATCCTAGCAAACGGGTTATTCTAGAACACACAACAAATTTACTCACAAGCATGCTTAGGATTTGCTACTTGTAATCCACTGTTCATACTAACATATCATGTATTAACCTCTTTGATAAGAATCACGATGGTCCATATGGACCAATTACAAGATCTAAGACATCAAAGATTAACCATTCATACATTCTTCATATACAAGAATGGATAGGGTCTTGATACAAGAGATGATTGGAGCATTGAATGTCAATGCTTTCTCGGTTGAAGCGGACTATTGGTGTATGGGGTAGACGTTAAGCTTCCATGAACCCAACACTTTGAAAACCTCATGATTTAGTTTATATCACATTTTTATTGTATTTTTCCATTTGTTTTAATTTGACAAGTTAGGGTAACTAATATTAATAAGTTAGTATTAATGATGGTAGTTGGAAGATAGAAAGCCTAGTTAGTGTCTTATTTTGATCTTTGGTATTTTCATTAAATAGAACAAGATATCTACGAGGCTATGTAATGTCTTTATCCATTACCTTCCATTAGTAAATAAAAGACTTTTGACATATGTAAGTTGAAATCTCATATTGAGACTTTTACCTTAAATTTGTGCAATTCTTGTAATAAAATACATGCGAACCATTTAATATAATATTTATCAAGTTTGATTGTGGAGTGACTAAATTTAGAATATTCCAAATCTTGCTTCTAAATATTTGATCTAAGAGACAATCTAATCTTAACTTTTTCTTGATTGATCTAAATTAGTATCAAGAGATGTTAGTATCTTATTTCAAAGGTTCTTTCTACATTAATAACTTGAATATTTGGATTGAATATTAGAATTTTCTTCAATGTTAAATGTTGTCAAATTGATTTTGGAGTTGTTAGGATTGCGTTCTTTGAGTGTTAGTTGTTTTACATGGTTCATAGATCCAATGCCTAGGAGTTTCATATCACTCTTGGTTATACATAGAAGTTGAAACTAACGCAGCTTGAATTTGCTACTTGGTAGTTAAATATGAAGCACAGTACTAAGCATACATGAAGATTGGTCACATGAAGCATACATTCTAAGCATTTATCATAAAACAAGTCCAAGAAACACAAAATTCCATGGAAATATAGAAATTAGGCATTAAATCCTCAAAATCAAACAACAGGTTTCACCAAGCCCTATGCTAGCATACTCACCTTAGCCATAAAATCGATCCAAGATGAGATTTACAATGTTAAAATAAACGAATATACAAGAAATTAAGAAATTAAGAATGATGAGAAGAAAATACGGAGAAATGGAGGTGGAGGAGTCAAGATGAGTATGGGCACAACGGCATGCTGGTCATGCTTCGCACCGCCTTTGCACTCAAAATGACACTCCTTTATTGACCAAGCTTTAGAGCATCGAGCAACTACACGCCTCCTCTCAATTTTGAAGTAATTTATTCGTTACAACTCTGATTTGGTCCATTCCTTTAAAACACTTGACTCTATTTCTTGGATGTTAGATCGATACATACTAAATAACATACTTAAGAATATTAATTTTGAAGTAATTTATTCGTTAAATGAAAATATTTTCTGCAATAAAAAATAAAAGAATCTAGGAAAACTCTAAAAAATGATCTTCATAAATAAAGAAAATATACTTGAAATAAATTCTACAAAGGTTGAGAAAACATACTTGACATAATAGAGAACATGATACATAACATAGCACCAAACATCTTGTCTTTTAAAAAATAACACTTAATATAAGTTTTGTAATAAGTTATCCTCAAAATTCTAATTCTATGTCGCAATTTGTCTATATTTTTGTGTATTAAACTCAAGTTATGTTTTAACATACACTCAACTACTAATAAGTAACTTTGTCAAAACATCTAAGTTGGAAGGTTGCTTAGTGGGTTCATTATTGTATTTCTTTCTCGTTATAGCTTTTATAACTTAGTCCATAAATATTTTATAAAGACATTTTCAAAGTAAAATGGATAGTTTTGTTGATATACATATTTGGGTAGTTGAAAGAAGAGCAAGTAATGTCGAGATGAGAGATTCGATTCGATCTATTATCCGAATATTAATATGGTTGAAAAAACGAGGGAAATGAAACATATACGGGTCTACCGGAGTCGTTTGCGTACAATTAGGTTGGGTACATAGCAGTTTATGAGATTACTTCAATACAATCCGTCATATTACGCGACCTTCCTCAAGATTCTCTCCCCTTCCTTCTACCTCCTCTCTTCGATCACCATCTTCAATGGCCTCACGAGACGAGAAGCCCTCCAAGCCCTCCAGCAGTCGGACCGGCGGTATTCGAACCCTTTCCGATCTCAACCGACGCTCGCCTGATTCTGTCGGCGACCCCGATGGTCCTCAAGAGTATTATACGGGTGGTGAAAAGAGGTCACTTTTCAGCCCTAATTTTTATCTTTTATTCTTCTTTTTTCTTCTTGCTTTTGCTTAAATGATTGTGAATGTTTATCTTTTATCTTTTGCTTACATTCCATTAGGAGAATGTTTGTGAATGATTTTGAGTTCATCATTTCTTTTTACCTTCTAAAGTTATTCCAAGATTAATGGCTTAGAAACCTGCGGTGTTGTGCATATGGTTCTTTTGGAACAAGGGGTATTTCCCATTTCTCGTTCGTTTTTTACGGACAATTGGACTTTGGTAGACGTTGTTGGGAAATTTGAAATCGATGAAATAGTGTCGCGTGTAGTTGGGGGCAATTTTTTTTTTTTTTTTTTTTTTTTGGATGGGTTGAAGATGAAATGGCTGAGAAGAAATTCAGTCACTTTTCATATATTCTTTCGGGTAGGTTTCCGATAATGAGGGATGTTAAGTTGCGCAATTTCTTATAAAGAGAGGATGATTGCGGGTTGGAAATTCTATCTCGCTAGAAATCTTAACTCTTTGTTTGGATTTGTTTAGCCATTGCCGTGGATGAATTGTTATATATCAGCTGAGGGACAGTCCTCTACAACAGGTGAGTGAAGGTGGATTATTCCCATCTCAACATATTAATGAGCAACAAACATCTGACCGCATTCCCATTTCACCAAGAAACATGGATCATTTTTTGCAAGAAACAGTGTAATATACTACGGAAGAGGATTCAAGGGACCAAGAAACACGTATTTCACTGTACAAAAATTCTTTTCTAATTTTAGCCCCGCATGATTATAAATAATGGGAAGTGCTTGATGGTTGAATTTTTGGCCTGGGGTATTCCGAACCTTCAGCCTTAGGTTGTTTTCCCTTTCTTTTTTGTCTATAATACGGGCCATTCCTTTCCTATCAAAAATAAATTCAGAGTCCCCAATTGCAATCTCCAATGCAAGAGATGTGTCCTTTCTCTTGAAAATGTGATTTCCAAATTAATCTTCTAAACTTCTCTCCAAATAGTGCAACTTTTTTGTGATTTTGAAGGTAGAAGAAACAATTAGCGCTCTTGAATAATTTGGAAGTTAAGGCTAGGCAGAGTGTGAGTTTGATATTGTGTCTGGCCTCTTTGGTGGCTAATTAGCCAGTAACGCATCAGCTAAGTAGCTGTATGTTCTGTGTGGATGGTCAGTAAGCTCACCTAAAGCAATGTTGTTTGACAGTCGTTATAGTGAAGGTAGTTCGTGTACTTTCATTTCAAGGCTATCAAAGTGCATGTCTCAAACTACGTTGAAGATATTGTGCATGACCTCTATACAAAATTCTTCTCCTTTTATTATTGAGAATTAGATTTCATTTTTGTAATTATAAATGGTATTTAATGGGGGGGATGCTTTGTTTTCATCCACCACCTCCTTTACATGGTTTTGTTTTAATGTATTCATTTTTCAAGCAAGAATGTAAGGTTGGATCCACTGTAATACTTTGATTTTATTGTCTCCCCTCCTCCCTCCATTAAATGGAAGAAGGAAATAAGGAAAAAAGCTGTCCATTTTTTATATATGCTCTTTTATACTAAGCTCCTTTTGGAAGCAGCTGATGTTGACAATATTGGTAGATGCTTATTGGATGCTAACGCTGTTTCCTACTTTCAGTGGGATGCTTGTCCAAGATCCTACAAAGGGTAATGATGTGGACTCACTTTTTAATCAAGCTAGGCAAATGGGAGCTGTAGAAGGCCCTATTGATCATGCCCGTTCATCAGGCTCCAGCAGTTTTACCGGAACTGGTAGGTTACTCTCAGGAGAAACTGTACGTTCTGCACCTGATCAGCCCGAGAGCATTGTTCACAATATTGTATTCTGGAGCAATGGCTTTACTGTAAACGATGGCCCTTTGAGGAGGTTGGATGATCCTGAAAATTCATCTTTTTTGGAGGTAAGTGGAATGTGATGCCAATACTGGTCTAATGAAACGTATGGGATTATAAGCGTGGTGACAACTTGGAAAATTGGAATACATTTTATGGGTGATACTTGATCCTTTATAAGTGTTTGTAAATTGCAAGTTTTTTTTTACATCTTTAAGAAATGTTTCAGAATGAGTTCTCTTCTTATTTCTTTTGCTCTATTAAAAACATTTCTGTCTTTCGGATTACCATTCTTGTCCTTTGTTTAGTATGTTTACTCATTTGTCTTATTTTACTCCAGAGCATTAGAAAGTCTGAGTGCCCCAGAGAGCTTGAACCTGCAGACAGAAGGTCCTCCGTTCATGTTAATTTAATTAGGAGGATGGAGGAGTATCGTGTAAGTATCCTTATTAGATTTCATTTGTAGGTTCTACGATTGCAACATATACGAACTAGCATTAGATGATTGAAATTTATTCTTTAAAGAGTCGAGGAAAACTGTTTGAAATTTACTTGGAGGCTTTCCAGTCCAATAGTTAACCTTTAAGTACTCCTAACATCTTTAAAGTTTGTAGTCTGCACTCTGCAGCATAGATATATTTATATCACACTTCGTATTTTGCATCTTGCAGGAGCCAGAGAAGCCTCGTCTTCCATTTCAAGGTGTAGGAAGAACTCTTGGTGGTAGCGCTCCATCTCAAGCAGCAAACGGGCCAACTGCTACTCCCACTGATGTCAATAGCAGTCCAAGCCCTTCTGCAGGCCTCATCGTGGATGAATCGTTGCCATCAACCTCAATTCAGCTTAGGTTGGCAGATGGAACACGCATGGTATCTCATTTCAATTACCAACACACAATCAGTGATATTCGTGCTTTCATTGACGCATCTAGACCAGGGGGTGCCAGGAACTATCAGCTGCAGTTGATGGGTTTCCCTCCCAAGCTTCTTAGTGACGTGACTCAGACAATCGAGCAGGCTGGTCTTGCCTATTCTGTTGTAATCCAGAAGTTTTAGCAACTTAGGTAAGTTTTCCTTAAGACCATAACTAAAAGAGGACAAAAAAAAAAACATTCAAACAATGAAAAGGTTTCTCAGATTGGTAAAGTTTGTGATGGATATTGGTAGTATAGTCCAGGTGTTATGAATATCGTGGGTGTCTATTTTGTTTATGTTTCTGTGTCAGATGACATTTCCTTGCAAGTTACAGCAACAATCTCTTCAATAACTATATCTTTTAAGCTGCCATTTATATCTCCCCCCTCCACTACTGCTGTTTTGAACTATAGAAAGCTGAAAAGAACTTAAGAAGTGACAGAGCAGTCTTGAATGAAAGTGTCAAATTATTAACCACGTTGGAAGTAATTTTGAATGGATTAAAACCACTTTTGAGTTTTGAGATATGCAAACTGCATTGAAGAGTAAAATCAATTATTAAATAGTTTTTGAATGGTGAAGAACATGTTTTAGAGCTACTTTGAATTTAATAAAAATAATATAAAAATTACTTTCAAACATGATTTTGCTATTTAACTATTTTTATTGGTTTAATCACCTGCTTATCCTTTCAGTTTGATGGTTAATAGTTTATATCAAGTTTTGTTGGAGGTTTGAGAGAATTTGAATAATCTACTTCATTCATTAATTAGAGTAAATGTTTTTACCAGCTTATATGGCATTTCTTCGCGGTTCAATCTGACTTCAAATTTCTCTGGAATGTTTCGATTTGAAAAATATTATTTGTGCGAGATTCAAGTTTTTGTTGATTCAAATTTCTCTGGAATGTTTCGATTTGAAAAATATTATTTGTGTGAGATTCAAGTTTTTGTTGACCCCATGGGAGGATGCCGAGAATAAATTCAATAAACATTCAATACTGTAATTCAAAGGTTAAATTCGTTGAATTCACTTCAAAATGACCCATGAAGAAGCTCCAACATTCAAGCAGCATGGGCACCCAATTAGATTTGTCCAAGATCATCAAGAAAACCATCAACACAAAAGGCAGCCGTATCGTCTCCCACGAAGACAACCATTGGAGCAACAAGAACCATGACCACATTTTCCAGAGCACAATCCAGAATTCCAAGATTGATATTCTTCAAGCAACGAAGAGCAATATGAAGAGTTTGATGATAGTACAACAAAACTAAACTTTAGTCTCAGTTTAAAACTGACATTATAGTTGTATGATGTCAGTTATAAACAGACATTGAAAAACATGGTCTTAAACCAACATTATAGATGTTGAAAATTTTAATGCTGATAATTTTCAACGTTAGTTGAAAACCGACATTGCACATAGTTTTCAATGTCAATTGAAAACCAACATTGTACATCATTTTCTATATCGGTTTTTCATCTGCTTTTTGTTAGTAATTGTCCGACATTAAATACCTGTCATTATTTTGGTTTTTTAAAAATAAAAAAAATATATTTTTTATTATGCACGCACAAAATAATGATATTGCTTTTACTTGTACATACACAAAATAAAATCTTAATTGCTTTTGTATATATAACTCAAGTTTCAACAAAGACAGAGATTAACTAACTCACAAGAAAAATAAAAGTGACAAACTTACCTATCAACCAGTTATGTTGACCAATGTATACATAAAGTTCTAAAGTCTAAAGATTTAGGTTGTCTACTTTGGAGGATCATACAAATACATCAAGAAAAAACAAGAACAAAGCAAAAATAATCTCAACAACCATGTGAAGTTTAGTGGGATCACCACAGCAAGTTTGCAAACATTTTGCACAATTAAGAATACAAACAGAGAGTTGGTTGGTTAACCATGTAAGTAGAATCTAGTAAAACATGGTAACGTTTAAGAAACTTACCTGATGAAATATCTAATTATATACTTTAATGGAAACTCTCATACTTCTAAAATAATACACAATCATTCAGTTTAGACATGATGCTTTCAAAACTTAATAAATCTTAGTTCAACGCATCATACTCATGAAATCATACTTAAAAGTGTAAGGTCTTATTTTAAAAAAAGACTCACTCACATTCTAGGACGAGAGTTGGTTGAGTTGCAAGCTTTCCCAATCTCTATTTGTCCTGAAATTAGTTCAACCAAATGCATCAATACAATTTTCCATTTTAACCATCTTACCAGGTTAACTTTAACTTCTCCCTCGCCCTACTTTAAAACAAATAAACACATCTCGGATTGATTTGCCCAATCCTAGTAAGATTGGGATGAGCTAGGATGACCTCCTCCAAAGTCCAAAGTCCAAAGTCCTCCTGCTATTAGTCAAGAGTAAATAAAGAAAAAGGAAAAGATGAGATTCAAGTAATCGATCATACAAGGAAAGCCAAATAAGGTCAATTCCAAAAATAATGTAGTGTGTCTCTTACACTCCCTACTTTCTTTTCTTTTCCTTTCTTCTTCTTTTTTTTTTTTTGCCATTTTTTAGGAGAAACAAAAGGTCTCTCTTCTTCTTCTTTTTAATCCACTCTTTCTTTTAATATTTTTCTTTAATTTTTTAAAAAATATTTAAATAAATGTAACAAAACCCAAAAATATTTACGGTAACAAAAAACAAAAGCCTATGAAGCAAGCAAAATATTTTCATAATTTTCATATTTGTCCTTGCATATTTCTGACTATTCGTCACTTCTTTTTCTTCTTCTTCTTCTTTGCGATTTATTCATTTTCTTTTCCAGATTTCATCATCTTCTTTTCTAGATTTTCTTTATTCTATTTTTAAACGACTTGTTCTTCTATTTAAATCTCCTATTTCATCTTCACCACTTTCGACAAGATTCTATGAAGCTACTTCATCTCCCTCATATTTGATAATATCAAGATAATTTAAATATGATTTTGACATGATTTAAACGATTGTTTATCACAGTCAACATGATCGTTTAAATTTGAAACTTTTTTTTTTCATCGTTTAAAACAAACTACACAATTGTGTTTGCATGATCTAAATAATCGCTTACCAGTTAACACGATCGTTTAGCATGATCAACATGATCGTTTAAATTTGGAGCCCTTTTTTTCATTGTTAAAAAGAACTATATTTTTGGTTAAAGCGTTGTTTCTGTATATTGCTGTATTAAACGCCTTATTGGAAATAAAGTTAAAGTTTGTTTCATCTTTTCCATGTTAAGTTCTCATCACCTAAAGTTTATTTGTTATGTTAAGTGTTTTGGCAGTTAAGATGAGTATCTTTGATGTTCAACCGCGTCAAGGATCTTCATTTCGCGAGACGAGCAAGAAGGTCTGTGGAGCGGGGTGTGACACATTTAAGGCAATTTTTTAAGTTTCTTGCCTCTAGTTCTATTGATGCATCAAAGTTTTACTTGGACTAATTTTAACCTCAGATCCACTCCGATCGTCCAGCCTACTACCTTAATGCTCAAGGCCTATGAAACCATTAAATAAACTAATAAAATCACGAAATGAGCATAAATTAGGTCATGAGAAATAGGTCTTTTAGAAAGTTATCATATACTTTAATTTTTTTTTATTTTTTTTATTTCAACAAGTAGAGATATAAAGATTCAAACTCTTAGTCTTTTGATGGAGGGCTCACTACGTGTTGATTAGTTTAGTTAGGTTAAAGTGTAACTTGGTTCTTAATGTTTGGAGAATGATGAAATTTAGTCACCATGTTTTATATTTAGAATTTATTAATATAAATTGATAAAATCCTTCTAAATAGTCTCCCGGACTATTTATGAAATTTTATCAATTAAGGCTAAATTTAAAATTTTAAAATTACAAGGATTAATTTTTATTTTTGAAACTATAGTTCCAAATATTCAATTTTACAATGTTAACTTGACAAAAATAAAATGAAATAAAATCTTGAATTTAGTCACCATGATTTAGAATTAGAATTTAATCTTATGATGAGGTAGTTGCAAATATAATATCAAATCCAAAGTATTACACAAATATAATACAATGAGAAAAAAATGCAAATATAGCAAAATTTAGATTGAATTTTTAAAATCTATCAGTGATAGATCTCATTTATAGGACTCCATCACCAAAAGAATTTACTACATTTTCAATTATTTTTAAAAATGATTCTTTAATTATGGAAAATTGCTTCAAATAGCACAAATTAAAAAATAAGTAAAGTATATAGCACAATGAAACAATATTTGCAAAAATGGCAAATTTGGCCAGTCATATGGTAATTTTTTTAAAAAAAATATCAATTTTGCCCTTCAGTTTCCTTCCTCTCATGCTATCAATAATGATTTCTATCAACAACATTATGCCAATATACCAATTTGCCAATATGTTTTCCATGAATTTATCATAGCTTGAACTTTGAATTTTTAAATGATATATATAAATGTTGATAGCATAACCCAAAATCAACAATTTATATCAATAATACTTCAACTATATCAATTTCATTTCAAACTATATCAACTATATCTTGTTAACATTGTATTTATAAAAGTTTAAGCAATACAATTGAAGACTAAACAAAAGCATAAACATAACAATCTATTGTCAACCAAAAACCTATCAAATGTCAAATAAACACCTAATTATTACATTTGTAATATTTTAAGATCAAAGTTTGGAGTGTCATCATTCCACCTTCAAGAATGCCTTGTAGCTTTGCTTGGTGGCATTTTTTTTTTTTTTGTCTTTTTTGGACTTTTTGCTTTTCCTAATATTTTATTGGTTGGCTTTGTTCATCTCTTCTCAACGACAAGTTCTTCCATATTTTCAGTTGCAACTTTTGTCTATACACATTTTTGTACTATTTTTAAGAGTATTTTCAATAACCTGAAATCATAAAATAAAAGAAAGATTTAGACAAAGAGCCTAAATTCTCTAGGATTTTTCACAAATGTCCTAAATTTGGAATTATTTTCTAAAATAGGATTTCGTATAAATTTTGGACAATAATAACCTTTTAATAATCATATATTATATATTATATTCATAAGTAATTTTAAATTATTTCCTTATTAAAGATACTTTAAATTGTCATAGTAATTAATTCCTTATATGATTGTGTGTTATAATTATGGAAATTATTTGACTATATTTTGTAACGAAGTATAATACAAAATATAATCCAATATGGTAATTTATTGGAATTAATTTATCATAACCGTGAGAATTGTTTATCTTCATCACCAAACTTCATTCAATTTTCAATTGCCGCCGTCTACCTTTTATTTCCATAACCTCAACCTTTCAATTTTCCATTGATTTCGTCGCCGGCAACCGTTCATCTTCATTATGTTTACCTTTGATTAATAAACAAACATTTAATTTTCTTCACATTTTTCTTTATCCTTCAACATCCTTTTCATTAACCTTACTATTTTCCGTATATTTCCTTTCCTTCCGGTTAGTATTTGGTCGGAGTTTTCTTTATTCATTTTCTTCTCAGTAGACTTCCAGTTAGTAGGAATTTTCAATTATTTTCATTATTCTCCATTCCCTATATTTCAAGAACACATATACACACATATTTTACAGTATGTTTTCCGTCACTTCTCTATTATAAATTTTCATTATGGTACTGTATACAACATTAATTAACTATATACCCGTAAGGTATCATCGTTTTTTTGACATGATTTATTAAATATATACCACATATTATTTATAATTATACTAAGTTTTTAATATTCCCTCAAAACAAAATAGGTTATATATTTCATTTATTACATATATACGACATCTAACTTTCAATTATAATCGTTGTTTAATTTTCCAGTATGATGTTTTATTATATATATACTACATCTTATTGAATATCTTCAATATACCCAATATACTAAATGATGTAAATAAACCCTAGAATCTTCTTCACGCCCGAAACCTCAACAATCCCTACAATCTACCACATTCTAAATTACAGTTTCTTTGCTTAATAATCTGAATATCTTCAATAGACCCAGTATACCTAATGTATTATTTAACAAAACTAACCTCGAAATTGCTTCAAATTTTCGAGCGATATTTCTTCATAGTGGTCGGCCGTCGAACGCCTTCTTCGTCTTCAATCTTTCTGTCGAACTCTCCCTATCGTTTTTCTCTTAGGAGAGTAAAATGGAGTACATGGGACGGTTTTTGGTATATGGAAAGTATTAAAATTTTCCAAAATCGTACAACCCACCGTTCATTCCTTTTTTTTAAAAAAAAAAATAATAAACTAATCCAATATTATAAAATGGGCAAAGAAGTAATTTGGGCCTTATATTTGTGAAATATATTGGCCCATTTAGGCCTTTTGTGAAAATTATTAGAAAGTTAGGTTTTTCATGTAATATCATATAGCAATTTAGGCTATATGAGTTAAAGACCCAAAATAAAAATTACATGACATCTATCAGTAAGGTAAATAAATATTGTCATTTATACTATCAATAATAGAAGCTATCATGAATAGTATTGTCACACCCCTTTAGGATCACCTACTCTCGACCTGAGAGACGGCATGAAGTTAACTGATATCGCTCCTTTCTAAAACAACGTCAGTTGACCTAACTACCCTTGTGGAAAGCTGAAGAACTTAAATAAATTAACATTCAAGCGGTAGACCAACACTATGGCACATAAATTAAACAATAACACAAGTCAAGGTTAAATGCCATTAAGTACAAACAATACTTAACCCAAACGAAACTAAACAACTCAACTAACTTATCTTTACACATATGTACATGACATGGGTTAACTTTAAGTACTAACCAAAAGTAATAAAACCTAATAATAAAACTGGCACAACAAACTGGTAACAACGATCAGGCTTTCAGATCACAATCTCTTCCTGGAAAGTGGAAAACGCATTTGGAAAGGTGAGCTAAATAGCCCAATGAGTGACAGTTTGTAAAACATACTTTTGAAATAAATAAATTGGAGTATTTTTCATAGATCATTCATAAAACATAACAAAAAGTACAGATCTTTAACCTTCTTAAAGTTAAACTCATTCTGTTTTTAAAATATCTCTTTCTATCTTTCAATAGCTCTTTTGCTCTTTAAAGTAAATATTTGCTTATCTGTCTCTGTTAGTTCTATACCCTAAAAACTTGATCATGATAATAACTAGCTCGACCTACCATGTCTGATAACTTGATCATGACCATATCATGTCTGAGCTCGGTCAAGATAGTAGAGCTTTGTACATACTATTTTGCCTGACTCGGTGGTAGCGACTAAGTGGTCATCATAGCCATATATCCCTGAAACTTTGTGCATATTATTGACTGTCGAGAACTCGGTATATAAAACAAACATGGTTTTTTTGCTTAAAACTTTTATCATTAAATTCATGCGTTTACAAGTATCTTTCTAAATAGTGAACATCTTTTCTTTCAGAACCTTAAAGCTTACTCATAAATCACTGCTTGCAAATCTCATCAATAAACTTATCAATAAATACATGCTTTGTCAAAATATTTGTAAACTCATGCTTGGAAACATTTCTAGGAAAGTACTCAAATACTTTTCATAAATATGCTTGTAAATCGAGATATAATATACAATACAATTCAATAATTATTCCAAACAATACTTAAACAATGACTTGTAAAATATATTTAGAAACTTCATCTAGAAATCATTTTATCACTCATAGATGGTGGCTTAGAACCTTGGTTTGTACACTTGCCCAATCTCCTCTTGTTATGTAATAATAATATTTAAATCAAATTTAATCTCTTTGACCAAGAAAATATCAAAATTTTACTTAGAAATGGCAAGAATATAAAAAATGGTCCATAAATTCCCTTTGGCATTGGCTGGCACGCAAGGATGGGCCGCATTGGGGGGGGGGGGGGGGGAGGGCTAACATGTACGGATGGGCAGCAGGCACTTGTTCTTACTCAATCAACAAGTCAGCATATCAAAATCTAAAAGTTGCTGACAAACTCGAGGTACAATGAAGCCTCTCTTCATGTTCTTGAGAAAATTGTTTTATAAAACGTGAGAGAGAAAGAAATTCATTGAAAACATTGTTACAATATGCGAAGAAGACTATCAATTGCAAAGAAAAGCTTTGTTTGAGGGTATTTGGGCATGCGGCCATAGACAAACAATGTCCTGGACAAGCATGCTCGTTACATTATCTCTCACATAAACAGTTGACGCCCCTATCGACTATTGAAGTTGAAATTCTTCGATCTTCTGCTTCCATGCTTCAAGGTCTTCGGTATGTTCCCAACTTATTTCTTCCACAGAGAGGTTCTTCCATTTTGCTAGAAATCATGTATCCTCCTCGTGGGACTTCTACCCTTTCTAACTCTCTCAGCAAGGATTTCTTCTGCTTCTCTATCTTATTTTGGCTTCAGGTCGATAGATGGTCGTACACCAACGTTGCGCAGTTGGTCATTAGGATCTTGATGGTAGGGCTTCAAGTTACTCACATGAATTACTGGGTGAATTTTCATCCATGTGGGCAACACCACTCTATAAGATGTATTCTCCACCTTCAGCACTTCTACCGGCACCTCGTATTTTCTCACGAGGTGTTGGTCTTTTCATCTACGAAATCGAATATGTTCAGGTCCCAGTTTAACGGGGACCTGATCTCCCGCACAAAACTCAAGGGGGCGACTCTTCTTATTTGCTCACTTCTTAATCCACTTTGAAGCTTTCTTTAGATAGGCCCGAGCGATGTCTGTTTTTTGCTTCCATTCCTTGGTAAAGTTGGGAGCATGAGGACTCTTTCCCACATATCTCAAATGGGCTTCTCCTAGTTGATATCAAGCTACATTCAACTCTTACCGGCCTTAGCCAAACTCATGTCATTTTAAGAGACAGATTCTTTCTGCAAGGATTCTCTCAAAACATAAAAGGATTGAAGCCCTATACGGAGCTTTTGTAGGTCTAACGAATCCTGCACTCCACAATTCATCTCATTGTTTCTGAAGTTTACCTAACTCCGGTGGCGCCGTACGATATGCATTCTTTACAGGTGGTTTTGACTTGGACAAACTACCATACATTACTGTTGGGATTGATGTCCTAAATCTTGTGGTCTTGTAGTTTGTAATTGTATATATTATACAAGCATTTTATTTATCTAATAAAATAAAGTGTGTTATTTTATTTGACATTTAGTTGCATTAACTCACAAAACCCATAAATTAACATCCAAGGTTATCTTATGTAACATAAACATGTATGTGGAGACATACAAGTGGATCATGTTTAAATGATAACCTAAATGGTCTGTAGTAGATGGATAAGGCTGGATACCTTATCCTGATGACACTACGAATACAACCTGCTTTGTAGTTGTTACAATTGTTCTAAAGTGCTACAAATGATTTGATCCTAATCATTCATGTCGAGACATTAGAGCAGGGGTATTCTCTACAAAGAGTTTGTATAAGATTGGACCATGAAATGAATAGTCTCTCTTATTAACACCGTTACTAGTTGTGACTACATTTCACCAAGATGACCATAGGTGACTTGACCTGAATCCTGAGTGAGTTGTGAACTCCTACCTATGAAGGCAGTCCTTTGATTTTCATGGGTGAGAGTGGCCTATATCGTTTTGGGGATTCGTTTGGGAACACAATTACACAAGAAGGAATTCACTCCTTCTCTATAGATAGAGTAAGTAGAGAAATTGCTCTCTTAAGGGCTGATTCCAGGGCTTGAACAATGTGGCGCCACACCCTCTCTTGAGCCGAGAGGAGTTTAGTTATAGTGGGACTATAACTATTGTTCATTAGAGGGATTGGTGGTACTTAAGGAGTTAGATGTAACTACAGGGGCAAAACGGTAATTTTTGGCCTAGCTGTTCTTATGAGCAATTTGTGAAGGGTCATTGCATTGTTGATTGGTTATATCTAATGGACACAAAAATATATGTACAGTAAGAAGAGTGCAACTATTGGTCTTTAGTGGAATGACTGATAGTTAATGAACAGTGATTAATTTAATTAAAGAGTTTAATTAATTAATCTCACATCATTGGAGCTTTAATCTGTAGGTCCATAAGGTCCCCTTGTTAGCTCAATAAAGATAAATGAGAATCAAATTTATTTTGGTTTAATTTGAATCGTTCAAATTGATTAAAGGAAATAAATTTTATATGATACAATTAATATAATGTATTTGATACATTATAATATAAAGTTTTTATGAGAGAAGTTAATATTTGGATATGATTCAAATAATAATAATATGAATAAGATTCATAAATAAACTATAGATTAAAAATTAATATGGATTCGATTCATATTAGAACTATAGATCACATGAGAATATCTAAACCATTGGTTATATTATATATGATATAATATAAAATTAATATTATATAAGATGTAATATAAAATTAATATTATATAAGATATAATATAATTTGAATTTATATTCTACGTAATGGGAGAGGGAGGAAGTTATTTTGATAGCTTCCCCTCCATCTCTCTTCATATCTTTTGGTTAAGATATAGAAGGATGGATGCAATCTTTTCTGTATGAGTTTTTGACGATCTATTGCTTTCAAGAAAAAAAAAATCACTCTGCAAATAATTTTCCTTTTAAACAAAACAAAAACACAGAAGCCCTACAAACTCTCTGTTGTTTTTTCTATCTTGAGGATAACAAGGAAGACTTAGTGGTGTTCTCCTCGTGGTGTTCTTTGGGAGATTAAAGAATTCTTAGGAGGTTCTACAAAGGTTAGTTTTCTTTTCTTCTTTTCCACCATAGAAGCATGTTTAGGTGTTTTCTCTGTGTTCAAGTTGAATTTCTTTTGCACAGCGTTCACACGCTTCCGCTATGGGAATTCCATTCCTTCAATTACATCACCATACGTCTCTAAGACACACATAGTGTCTTTGAGAATTGTCTCCCCTGGGTTTTCTAATGGCTCGAGCGAGATGGACATGAACGTTGGTTTGTCTCGAGCAAGGCCCTTCTTCAGTTGCATGGTCGAAATCATTTTCAATCCATTGGGTTGGGAAAAGTTTGTCTGAACAATAGTGGGGATAGATCCGGTGATCACTAGACATTTGGCTAAATGCACTAGTATCACCTGATGTTCAAGGAAGAATTTCATTACGAGTACTACATCAAAGTCATCCATCATTACAACCATAAAGTCTCCAGGGCTTCTCCATTCTCCCAACTTTATCACCATTCGTTCACTAGTCTAATGACGAATAAAGCCATAGAGTTCACGACCTTCATTTTCTCTGTATCCTTCTTCCAATGAAGATTCAGCCGTCTGGCTTCTTCCTCCGTTTATGAAATTTTGAACTGCACTGGAGTCAACCATAGTGCTCTTTGTTGGTTTCTGGTTGACCCAAGTGTCAACATATATTAGACCCTATTTCACATGTCTACTTGTCTCCCCCACTTTCTTCTAGAGAGACGACAAGAATTTCAAGACCTCCATTCTAGGATTCTCAACTTCTTCCTCTTGACCAACTTCACTTTTTGTTTGACTCAACTTATCGTCTGATTCTAAAGAGGCCTTAAAGGCATTGAAAGCCGTTTGATTCGGACATTCTCTAGCCAGGTATGATCCCTTACATATGAAACAACTGAGAGGACGATTTAGCGTGTTCTGATTATTGGGTCCTCGCCATGTGTGTTCCCGTGTTGGATTGGAAAGGCATGCGATCTCCTTCAGGACGTCTGTCTCCATCGCCAACTTCGAAAGAACTCGACCAGTTATTCCTATTTCTTTTAGGTGTGGAGTTTTGGTGACGCCTCACATCTTGAGAGTCACTAGACAGATCAAACAATCGTTTGATCGTTGCATAGGCTGATGAGGTATTGAACCTTCTGTTCGTATAACTTAGTCTTTGCCCATGGTTTTAGCCCTTCGACAAAACAGAAAACTTTGTCTTTTTTAGACATATCACGTATGTCTAACATCAGCACAGCAAATTGCTTCACATACTCCTTAATGTTGCCGATGTGGTTTAGCTCACACAATTTTCACCGAGCAAGAATTTCAACATTCTCAAAGAAGAACAATAGTTAGAGGAGGTAGTGACTGAAGTTTTCATACAAATTAGAAGAGATTTTATTACACACTTCAAATTTACTTTTCTAAAACCTAAAAATTGGTTTTAAATGTTCATCCCAAACCAACTTATTTTATAAACTCATATTCTCAATATTCATTTTAGGTGGTTGTCAAACACATGATTTTTTTCAAAAACAACTTAATTTTTAGTTTAATAATTTGAAAAGGTATTCCAAACACATTCAAAATCTCCACAAATAGTTCCCAAACTATAGGGACTATGTATACTTTAAACTTTGAAAATATCACACTAAATACAAAGTGTTAAATCATATAGATCAAGTTTGAACTTTTTTTATGAAACTATAAAACCAAATTACCTTTTTCTTTTTACTTTTCAAGTGTTTAACTTTAGACAATAATCATTTTTTTTTATAAATAAAAGTGTTTGAGAACCACAGTAGCTTTTGAACCATTTTCATAAAAATAATTTCAATAAAAACAAATTTTCTTATACATACATACATACATATATATATATGTATTTCTAATAAATTCAAAAACCAAACCTAAAGCCTAAAATTGAACAAAATGTTGGAATCTTTAAAAAACAAAAATAAAATGTTGGAAGAAAATATAAATGGGGAGTCCTTTTAGGCCTTAGTGAAGAAAAAAAAAAAGAAAAAAAGAAAAAGAAAAAGAAAAAGAAAAAGAAAAAGAAAAAGAAAAAGAAAACATACAAACTTCCAACGTACGTGTGAATGTAAAAGGGTCGCCTCGCGATTGCGCTCCAAAGAAGGCGTGAGTCTGGATATTGTTCTTCTTCAACGATGATGAGATTAATGGCGACCAACTACACCTAGGGTTTCTGTTCTTCCCCCCCAATTTCTACCCCTCCTTCTTTCTTCACTCCTCTCATTTCTCCTTTCTCACTCATGGCCAAAACCAAACCTCCCAAGAAAGATTTGGACTCCTACACCATCAGAGCTACCAACAAGATCGTTAGAGGTAAACTTAATCACTTCTGTCATTTTACTTCCAAATCCTTCTCAATGCTGCTTTACCACTCCTGATTTGACTCATTATTCAGCTGGAGATTGTGTTCTGATGCGCCCATCCGAAACTAGTAAGCTCCCCTATGTAGCGCTTGTTGAGAAGATCGAAGCTGATAACCGTAACAACATTAAAGTTCGAGTCAGGTGGTATTATAGACCAGAGGAGTCGATTGGGGGTCGGAGGCAGTTCCATGGAGCTAAGGAACTCTTCTTGTCTGACCATTATGACGTCCAGAGTGCTCACACCATTGAAGGGACGTGCATTGTTCATTCCTTTAAGAACTACACTAAGCTTGATAATGTTGGTGCTGAGGATTATTATTGTAGATTCGAGTACAAGGCTGCTACTGGAGCTTTCACGCCTGACCGAGTTGCTGTGTGAGTTTTCGCTTCTTCTTCTTTTTTTTTTTTTTTTTTTTTTCTTTGTTGTCTAATCTAATTTGTGATATATTCTGGTGCAAATTCCTTAAATGGGTTTGTTTATTTTCCATTTCCTTGCAGCTATTGCAAATGTGAGATGCCTTACAACCCAGACGATCTCATGGTGCAGTGTGAGGGCTGCAAGGACTGGTAAATCTTCTTGACATTATGGAAACCAACTAATGTTGGCTTTTGTGTACTGAATCCCTGAATTCTTTTGTTTATTTGCACTTTCCAAAGTGAAGTGTTTAAATAAGAAATTGGAGGCTCGAATTTGTTTGTAAAGAGATTATTCGGGGCATGATTAATTGAGAGTGAATTTTGGATAAGTTTTAAGGTGACACTTTTTTTAGAAGAACTTTTTGAAAAGAGCACTAGTTTAGTGCTTCTCACTTTTAACTTTTAAATTTTATTTATTTTTTTTTTAGCGTTTTCGGATCTTTCAAAATCACCTTTTGTCATCTGACCAAATATATGAAAATTTTGAAAAGTACTTTTAACTAGTTAAATGTCAGCTTTCTGAAACTCTCCTTAAGTTTATATGATTTAACAATTTAAAATTATTTAATCAAAGATAATGTTCTAGATGCACTGAAATGAATTTTGGCATCAATGGATGCATATTAGTCAGTATAGAGATCACCCTAATCAGTTAGTTAGCCATTGCTCAATTCATATGTGGAGAAGCTAATAAAATACAGTGTGATGTACGGCCTTTTCTTTTATGGATTCTTAACTGTATCAATGTTGCTAGAAATTGAATGTTGACGTGAACTCTATTCTATTAGTCTATTAGAACACCATAACTTAGTTCTTATTGGAGTGGCTATATTATATCATTCTTTTTTATACTGGAACTATTTAGAGAGTCTCAAACTCAAGAGTTCAGTCAGTCTCAACTATTTATTGTTTTCTAAAACCACAACGCTCTTATGTTGCGTTTGGTCTTTAGGTACCATCCTGCTTGTGTAAGTATGACTATCGAGGAAGCAAAAAAATTGGACCATTTTGTGTGTTCTGAATGTGCATCTGATGGGGACATCAAGAAAAATGAGAATGCATTTTCAGCATCACCAGTGGCTGATGGCAAGGTTAGTAACTGTTATCCATGGTTATTAAGTTTTTCTATTCACGTCAGATGTCTCTTTCTTTTCTGATGTATTTAAAGATTAACTTAGTAGCTCAAGGACAGACAAGAAGACAAATGAAATACATGCAATATTTAGCATTATTTAATGTTAAATAGCCAGACCTTCAGTTCTGCCCCTTTCCATTCCTTTCAGTCATGTTCTAATTAATTAATTTTGGAGGTTTTTCTTTTGATTAATGTGCCATATGTTTTCCAAAAGCCAGTGTTATGTTTGTTAAACGTCGGCTATTGGGTTTCCTTTTTGCTGATAGTCGATTTGAGATTATCATCTAGTTTCACATGTCTGATAAGTAATCAGATGCTATTGTTAATTATTTGTTTGGTGACTTTATCCTAAATGGTTCATTTAATTTCTTCTGAGAACTTTTACTTAAAACAGTAGGTTTTGTTTAAATTAAAATACATTCATTGGAAATGATTATATACCAGAATATATGACTTTGTTTTCTGCCTACGCCAAATATTCCTGTTAGCTTTTGAAAATTCACGTGTATCATGTACGATAACAAGAGTTGAGAGTTCTTGTCTGTTTGTTTCATCAGTAAACAAATTGTCTTTTCATAAAATTAAGAAAAATCAGTTCCTTATTTTTAAATTTTATCAAGTTTAGGCTTTCCCATTTCATATTTGTCAGTTGCTTAGTTGTTTCTATATAATTTTCAACTTTCTAGCCCACGTTGTTGCAAAAGACCGAAATCTTCCCTACCCTTAGCCCTTTTGGACATAATCATCACCTTCTTATTTGTCGATGCAATACATTATTATCATGACAAACTTTATCATGCTTACCATTTAAACTCGAGCTGTATTGTGTAAGCAAGCTTTTCCAGTAACTTTACAGTTCTTTCTAAGTTCAGACATGTGGGTACATGTAAACTCTGTTACTGATGTACCGAGAGATATAATTTGCAATCTGTGGTCTGAAAAAGATGAATTCTTTGATTTGATAAGTCATCTATCATCAAACATTAAGATATCTATCTGTTGCTTCCAAATTTTAGATTAAATTTCAAGTTTATTCATTTAACTTGAAAGTTTGCGGATTTCAATTCTGTTTAAACCCTGACATTTAAAAATGTTTAATTGATCTGTAAACAGTCTATTTTTACCTATCTTTGTGCTTGATAGATGATGGGCACGATTCATATTCAACTTTTTTATTATTTATATTTTCGTTTCCAATTTCCAAATCTATATGATGTAGAATTCTTACACGACGGTAAGTTTGCAATTTTTAGTTTAATAAATTAGTTCAGAAATGGTTTAAAATGTCCACTTGACAAATATTGCTTTTTTTGACACAAAAGTAAATGTTTAGGATCGTATTAGACAAAAACTTGTAAATTCAAAGCCTGCAATATTAAGTAATCTGCATTTAATTCCTTTTGTATGGATTATTGGTTATAGTTTCGTAGTCATTAGAATTTTGTCCATTATAAGACCAATTTCTCAGTATCATTGAAATGATACACATCCATTTTCGCCATTTTATCTCTTACCCTTGTCAAGTTGTTAATAAGTATACTATTAATCTCTATGACAGAAGATGTTTGAGGCAGGTAATAATGAATAAAAGATGGGGAAAATCAACTTCCCTTATTTCGACAAAACTACTACTCGTGGCTGTAATCTCATCAGTTTCTTTCAATTCTGTTTCTCTAATGAGTTCAACTAACGTAAAGTTCTTAAATGGTTGTAGCTCGAGTCAAAGCGAAGGAAGAGATAACCATTTGAGGTGGAATTGTTTGTTGTATTCAACCATGGAAGATGAGGAGAGTTCAATTGTTATTTATGTAGGTGATGTATAGCATAGCTTGGATATTTGCTGTGTAAAACTTTTGTGTTCTGTGACTTAATTAAGTTATATATATGATGTGTGTGTAAGATGTAGTAGTGTAGTAGTAGCGTAGGTAGTAGAGTAGTAGTAGTAGGAGCTCAGGGAGTGTTTCTCCAGAAGTATAACAGTTGAGGGTAGTCTTGTTGTATCATTTTGGTAAACTCTCTATTCCGTTTCTCCATTTGGAACCTTTGATGTGATTTATGGGGACACTCGAATAGTGGAAACAGAAATTTTAGAGGTTGCTGAAAACTGTCATTTCGTCTTCTCTCTCTCTCTCTCTCTCTCTTTCTTTCTTTCTTTCATTTTTTTTAAATTGTAATTTCTAAGTTTACATATGAAAGTATGCCAATTGATAGACTATTCATTTTCTTTTCTTAGTTTTTTAAGACATGGCACACCCACATGTAGATATTTTGAAATTTAGAAATCTAGAAATTTTACACCATGAATACAAAGGTATCATATTTGAAGGAAAATTGTTTTAGATTTCAAAAATGTTGAAAATATTTACTGGGAGTGTAAGTTCAACCAGTACTATCTAATCCATATTATATGAGTCTAGTTGAGTTAGTTTAATAAAAGTAAAGTTATGAGTATTTTGTTAAACGATCGTGTAAGAAGTTAAACGATTGTATGGAAAGTTATTCGATCGTGTAAGAAGATAAACGGTTGTTTAGAAAGCTAAACGAATAGTGATAATATAAAAGGCTAAACAATTGTATGGTGCAAGAATCTGATAGTATAACAATACTTCATTAAAAAAGTGTTTAAACTTTACAAATATTAGGAGTGAAAAAAAAAACAACACAACCCGACAACCCAACTTAATCCGAAAATATGAGTTCGATTAAGAAATTAATTCGAGTTATTCAGTTTACCAACCTAACTAACTAAAAAATATGAGTTGGGTTGAGAATGTCTCCCAACTCGACCCAACCCAAAATTTTGACTGTGATGTATTTAGATAGATATTGATATCTAATTTATTTACACATACAACAAAATTTAGTGTGATAATAATTAAAATTTTGCTATATTTATAAATAAGTTAACTTATTTTGTTACATCTATAACATTCCATATTTGAATATTTTATTACATTGAATGAAATAGAGATGCTATGCTTTAAAAATTCATTTACATTTTTATGTGATTCATTTAATATTAGCCTAGAATTAAAATTACAAAAAATAAAATTATCTTTTACTTAAAAAAAAAGTAAGAAAAACTATATATATTATGTAATTCTTTCTTTGAAAACTAGATAGTCTACCACAAAGGTTGATGGAACATTTTTCTATTTGATCAATGCATTTTCTCTAATTTACATTAATAAGCTAAGCCCTTATAGTTTAAAAAGTGTTGTACACGAGTGAAAGTTGTGGTTTAACAATTTCAAAATGAAAATTGATTCGATGGTTAAAATTGATACGATTATTAATTTGTGGTTTAAATTGATTTTTTCATCCAAATTGGTTTATTAAAAGAACATTTGTTTAATATGATAAAACTTATCTCTCTTTTGAATATTTTTGGTCACACTAAAGTTTTAAAATAGATTCATTCTCCTGAAGATTTCATAAATAGTTCTAAATTACCTTAGATGAGAGGAAAATAGAATAACAAAGAAATGCTATAACATGAATACATTATTAGTAGATAATTGGAGTATCTCTAAAAATGAAAATTGAAAATTTAGATGTTGGAAATGCAAACAAAATTTTAGATTATAGTTAAAATTCACACGATGAAAAATTATCTTTATTAATATGCAATTTTTGAGGTGAAATTAAAAGAAATTGAAGAGTTTAATTATGCTCAAAAGTTAATTAATATCAAATTGTTGCAAATACAACATAAGAGGTTTTAGTGTTTTCCTATCATTGGATATAGAATATTAAGATGATTGAGATATTGTTATAATAATTTTTTTTGGTGGAATTGATCTGTCACATCAAAATAGTATCACATCTTTTCAAATTATTAGAGGATGTTTTGGAGCAAAAATTATCAAGAACTATAATAACTCTAATAACCTAGTAAATACTATTTAAAACTCTCTAAATTAGTTACGCAAACATTATTTTAAAACTTTTAATTTACTATTGTGTTTATTATTTTGCTACAATTTTTATTATTTAAAATTTATTATTTTTTTATTATTTGCTACAATGTTTACTATTTGACATTCATTATTTTTAATCTTAACTACAATGTTTACTGTTTTCTTATCAAACTAAAATAATCTACATACAAAACATATACTATTAAACCCAAACTAAAATAATCTACACCTCAAACACAAACTATTAGAATCAAACTATAATAATCTAAAATTATAATAACTCACTTTTGGCCTCAAACTTACAAATTATTATTAATTTCCCCCTGTGTCCAATTTTCATGTTATTTTACCAAAGAAAAAAAAAGCACTCCAAAGGGAATTGTTTGTTAGGAAATAAATTTCAAATTTCAAAACTTTTTTCAAAATAAAAATCATATTATATATAATTGAAACCTAATATACTTTTTTATGTGATAAAATAAAACCAACTAAAAACAAGAAAAAAACAAATTATAAAAGAAGTGGAAGTTAATGTGTGATTTTGAAGGGAAAAAAGGTTAGAATTTGGTGTTTGTTAGCGTGTTGGGTTTAATTAATTTGAGCTCAAAAATGGGAATCCGTTGAGCAAATTACGAACAACTTTTATACGTTACATTCAAACAATAATAATATAAACATAATCCCACTTTAATTCCCTTCCATTTTTGCTTTATTCATTAATTTCTTCTCTTTCTTTACATTAACCTTCCTCCCATCAATCCCACCAACCTCTATAAATTTCCTATATATAATATATATACAAAAAGACCAATTAATTAGAGTAGAATTATTATTATTTGGGATGGGGTTTTCTTCAATAATAATAATAACAACAATACTATTTTATGTAATTAGTTTTGATCATCTTGTTTCTTGTTATCATGCAGAAAAGAGAGAAATTTTCGTAGTTGTAATGGAAGATGATGGTGGTGATGAACTAAGAAGCAACAAAGAAATGTTGTTAATAGAAGATTCACACAAGAAGGTTCTAGAAAACAGTATAAAAAACTACAGAAAGCTGCATAGCTTCAAGAAAATTTTGAATGGTTTTGCAGTCCACACAACACCATCAGAAGCTTCAAAGCTCAGAGAAGCTAATGGAGTGAAATTGATTGAGTTAGATAGAGGAGTGAAGAAAATGACGACTTATACCCCTGAGTTTTTAGGGTTAGTGAAGAATAATAATGATTATAAATATAATTATAGTGGGGGTATTAGTGGTGGTGGGGATGGGATTTTGATTGGGTTTGTGGACTCTGGGATTTATCCAACACATCCAAGTTTTAGCAATAACTTTGGTAAAGAAGATGATGATGATGATAATGATGAGTTGGTTTGTGAAGAAGGTCCTTTATTTCCAAAAGGTTGTTGCAATGGGAAGATAGTGAGTGCTAGGTTTTTCTCTGCTGGGGCTCAGGCTGTTGCAGTGCTTAATTCTTCTATTGATTTCCTATCTCCATTTGATGCTGAAGGCCATGGAAGGTATCCCATCCTAGCTTAGCTACTATATTTATTGGTTGAATTTTATTGATCTTTTAAGTAAAATTGTTATATATATATATATATTTGCTTATGGGTTTATTGTTTTATTATATCCATCTGATCATATATTCTCACAGCCACGTCGCATCCATAGCTGCTGGGAATGCAGAAGTTCCAGTTATTGTCGATGGTTTCTTCTACGGTTTGGCCACTGGGATTGCGCCACATGCCCGGTATTCACATTTCATCCATTTCTTCATTCAACCCATTTCTTTATGCATATTCTTTTAACTATCAATTGTAGGTTCTCAAATTTTATTATATTTGTAAACAATATAACTAGAAACTTTTTTTTTACTTTAAAAAATGTCAATCAATAAAATAAATCAAGAGGAAGTAGTACAAAGAGGACAAGGAAATGGTTAGCAAAAGTTATTTTTGGAGACGTGGGTTGAAGTCTTGAAAACAACCCTAAAATATAACAACAAAAGTATAGAATTTAATAAGTTAAAAACGGTTTATAAACTTAAAAAGTTGGCATCAGCTTCCAGTTTCCTCTGCATAAGTCAGCAGTAAGTTTTTCTCAATCTGTGGAGTCTGTCAAGTAAGTTTTTATTTGGATTGATTTGGAAAGAAAAACTATGTTTATTTAAACTGATCTTTGATAAAAAAAAACTGTTTGAAATAAATTTTGAAAATGCTTCAAAACCTATTTTATGAGTAGTTGTCACCATAATTTTATCTATAATGTCTTAATTTTAAAAATTAAACATTTTTGTTGATTATATTGCCAATTATTTTTATTATTTAGAAAAAGATTGAAAAATGTCAACACTAGAAACCCAAAACATATATTTGGTCTATATTTTTAATACACCAATCTCAATAATCTTTTATTTCAAAATGATTATGTGTGTGAATCATTGATTAAATTACACAAAGTATTCCTGAAATTTGATTGGATTATGGAGGTTGGATTTTCTTTTTTTATCATTAAAATTTGATTTCTTTTTCCTAAGAAAATATCTTTAAACTTTGAATTTGTTTCAAAATTTGTATTTTTTTGTTAAAATAAATTATAAAACTTGATGTATGTGGTAAATGATGTATACAAACTAGTATGT
The DNA here is from genome assembly GCA_025688845.1 of Cucumis hystrix. Classification (NCBI taxonomy): domain Eukaryota; kingdom Viridiplantae; phylum Streptophyta; class Magnoliopsida; order Cucurbitales; family Cucurbitaceae; genus Cucumis; species Cucumis hystrix. The sequence continues at coordinate 7,379,274 of CM046894.1, read as the reverse complement.
GATACTTTTTACAAAAACAAGATTGATGTCATTTGTTCTATCTAAACAAAATCCTTAAAATAATTCTAGAAAATATAGATTTGAATTTGTCATTTGTTTCAAGGAGTTCTCTTTTATTCTCAAATCTTGCCATACTACCATTTATCTTTCACCAACTTTTCATAACTTCTTATGAAATAGAGATTGGAACATGGAAGGATGTTGTGGTCAATTGTATGAAAAAGAAATCAAAACTGTCCTACTGTTTCATGTCACTACAATCCATTTAATTTTTAAGTCTTATTTGTCGTCCTATGTTCAAGAAAGTTTTGAAATATTTTTGAAAGTTCAAGTATATATAATTTTAGTTGCAACTTTTAGAATATGAGATTTTTTAAAGACTAAGTTATAGAAACCCCTGAATGTTGTACTTCTAGAAAAATATCCTTCGAACTTTCAAAATTTCATCAATACCCTTGTCATTAACAAAAACAGCAACAACACACCCATATAATTTTAGTGTATCGATGGAATCCAAGAAAAAGTTATATTAGTACGTTAACAATTCAAAAATAAAAGTTCATAATTGTGCTGATTGTTATTATATGGATGCAATTGTTTTATCTGCATCTTAAACCTCCCTGTTGGATCCATTATATTTCCTCTCTCTTCTACTTCAGTTTATGACGCCTAGATTAACACTTTCTTATTTTCCTTTTTCTTCCTTTTTTTTTCTCCAATTCCTTCTTACATCCATCTTACATTCCAAATCGTTATATTCTCATATTAAAATATAGTTATATTTTGCTGAATTTGAAGGGAAGGTTTTGTAACCTTGAAGTTTTAGGTCTTCTTTGATTTTCTTAAAAAATTGGCAAAAGAAATTAGAAAAATGAAGGAAAAAAGAGTGTGTCTATAAATGCATGAGTTTTGGTTTTCTCAATTCAATATACTTTGAAGAAATTGTCTTATATTCATGTTTAGGCATACCCAAGAATGAGGTTTCTCATTTTGCTTAAATTTCTTGTATGTGATGAGTAAGAAAGAAAAAAGAAAATGGACAAGTGTTAAGCCATAAATTTGAAGTCTCAAAAAAGAGAAGGATGAAATTAAGATTGCATGCATGATGAAGTGTAGATAAACAAATTTCATTCATATAAAAATGGTAAGAGTATTTAATTTTTTTTTCTTAAAGATTATAAAAGTACATATCAGTGTAAAGTTTGAAAAATAAGTTATCAATAATTTCAAGTGTGTTGGAACTTATAAGAGTTGGAAGATATTTTTGAAACAAATTAAAGTACAAAGTGTATAGACATGTTTTGTTAAAATGACAAAGTTAATGAGCTGTAAAATTAAATCATTAGGATAGAAACACAAACTTGAGAGAAGGATTAAATATTGTATTAATTCAAAATTAATGAATCAACTGTCATTAATTATTGGGTGGGGGTGACATTGCAGAATTGCTGTTTACAAGGCAGTGTATCCAACCGTAGCAACTCTAACAGATGTAATTTCAGCAATAGATCAAGTAAGCTCCTAATTTTCATCTCTCTATTTCCAATCCATCTAATTTCTACCCAATCTCCATTCAAATTTACATGAATAAGAAGCCTAAGTTATTAAACCAGAATCCTCTCCAACAATCTTATAAATCAAAAGTTATGATTACAAGAATACAATTCTCTCTAAATACAGAATTTTGGAAAACAAAATAAAATTAAGTCTATTCAATCAACTAAAATAATTTTATAAACCTAATAATATGCCCTTTCTTACTCAAATTAATTAACTCTACTAGATTATTATATATGCATGTTTCCAAATTCTTCAACAAATTTGTATTTGTCATAGTTTTTTTAAAGACTTATTGAAATATATATGCTAGGTGATGAGTTGTGTTGAGTTATGAAGTTTGATGTTATTGGTTTATTTCATAAATTCTATTTTTCCTAAAATTATTATTTCTAACAATGAATATGAATTTAAATCTCAATTTTCTTTGATTAATTAATCTATGGAGTATTGTAAGTCATATTTATGGTAGGAAGCATACAACAAACACTGTTGTACTTTAGTGGAGAATACAACAATGAATAAAATATCGAGTAAAGTTTTAAACTAAATCTAAAGACGACCCCTCCAACTTAAATAGGACAATAGATGAGTCATCACTTTGCTGCAACAGCGAGCAAAGGAATGAGATGAGTGTGCTTTAGTGAACAAATCTACGAAGTGTATCTTAGGAAGAGAATAAAATGAACAAAAAGTTTAATTCTAAGCTTTCCAATAACATAAAATAATGGTCTATCTTACTATGTTTCGTACTTGTATAAAAAATTGGACTACTCATTAAGTAGGGATGTAAACGGATAAAATTGGACTACTCATTAAGTAGGGGTGTAAACGGATTGGCTGTTGAGAGACATTCTCAACCCGACCCATATTTTTAGGTTGGTTGAGTTGACAACCTGAATTAATTTTCCAACCCAATCGTAGGTTGGTTGTTTGGATTGAGTTGTCAGGTATTGTTTTTTTTCCAACCCAATCGAACCTGTAAAATATGAGTTGGGTTTGGATTTTGTCAGGTATTGTTTTTTTTTAATTTTTTATTCCTAATGTTTGCAAAGTTGAAGGAAGATGTTGTTATACTATTAGATTTTTGCACCATGCAATAATCTCCATTGTTTATCCTACAACCTCCTACACGATCGTTTTAGTTTTCTATACAATCATTACCTCTTACACGATCGTTTAACTTTCTATATGATCATTTACTCTCTTACACGATTGTTTAGCTTTCTATGTGATCGTTTATTCTCTTACGCGATTGTTTAGCTTTTTACTTTCAAATGCTCGTTTACTTCTTACACGATCGACTAACTTTCTATATGATCGTGTAACAAAATATTTCTTCAAAACTTAGTAAAAACAAAATGATAATTATATATATATATATATATATATATTATTAATTCGTGTTGGGTTAGGTTGTACTGAATTTTTCGACCACAACCCAAGATCCAACCCAATTAAAAAAAAACCAAAATTTTCAATCCAACTCAACCCTCATTTTAAACTAATCTAACACAATCTATATAATATGAAAAAAAAAAACCAAAATTTTCAATTCAACTCAACCCTCATTTTAAACTAACCTAACACAATCTATATAATATGAGTTGGGTAGTTCGAGTTATCAGGTTATTCGAGTTGGAGTTAGACCCCTACTTCATAAGAGAACATATATAGACATCATCCCACCATAACACAAGAAGATAAAAAAGAGAGATACGAAGATCACATGACAGTTGTCTAAGCCAATCAAAATATCAAAAGTAGAACTAGTATGGTTGCATTTTCAAAACACTCACGTGTATGGTTATATTTTCTCAAAAATATTTTTATATGATTGGTTGAGTCTGTCCTTAGAGATGGCCGTTGGAGATGATCAACGAACTAGGTGGTCGGTGGTCGATGGTGGTTGATGATGGTCTTCAAAATTGGATAGAAGTAGGACCAAAGTTTGGTGTTGAGGTAGTCACCAAAATTGATCATAAAATGTGGTTATCACTTGAGGTTGTTTTCACCAAAGGTGGTTGTTGGAGCTAGAGATGTCCGACCCCGTGGGAGGAGAATCCTTGAATACACAGGGAATAGGAAAGGGAGTGGAAAAAAAAATTTCCCTGTTAGCAAAACGGGGCCGGGGACGGAGAATACATTCCCCAACCCCGGTCCTAGCCCCGTCCCGATTTCCCACCCTGTCCCAATTAAAAATATAATTAATTAAATATATATATTACATATACAACTTTAATAGGGGCATTTTTAAAAATGGGATAGTTGCAAATTTAGCCATTAGATGCAAAATAATTAAGTATATAACAACATTTTAAAAAAATTGCAAATATAGTAAAATTTATCAAATTCTATCAATGATATAAGTCTATCATCGATAAACCATGTTGTAAATATTGGTCTATCATTGATAGATCATACAAATATATCAACGATACAAGTCTATCAGTGATAGTTTTGCTATATTTGCATTTTTTTTTTAAATGTTGCTATATTCTTAATTATTATTCCTAAAATGGTTATCAATTATAATTACTCTTTAAAAATAGCAAAATAAATTAAAATATTTACAAGCTATAGCAGAATTTTGGATTCTATCATTGATAGTCTTCTATCGCTATAGCATATCAATGACTATCAGTGATAGAATTTGCTATAGGTTGTAAATATTTTGTAAAATTTGTTATTTTTGAAAATTTTCCAATTTAATATAAATAAAAATATTTATTTATTTAATAGTATGTAAAAAAAAAAAAAAAGAGAAATTGCATTAGATGACAAAAAAAATTAGAAAAAGAAACACAGCTCATAAAACATTCTTTTGCATATTGCAAATTTGGCAAATATGACAGTAATCGAATGGTAATTAGATGGTAATCTGGTGGTAATGTGCTTTTAAATTTGCTATTTTTGTAATTTTGAAAATGTAAGCAATATGGGCTTTATTATCATAATTTTTTTTGCTATTTTTGCAAACTAAAAAAAAAAAACATATTTTGATATTCTCATTTCCTTCTTTTTCTTATTCCATTTCTTTATTTTTTTTTTCTAATTCCAATTTTTAGTTGTAAACTTGTATATGTATATGTTGTGTCTTGACTTGTGATTTGTAAACTTTTCATAAAAAAAATATATTGTTTGTGTCTTGAGATGAAATTGAAGGTTTTGTTAGAATACTTATAGATTGATTTTTTATTTTTTTTGTATAAATTTTTGAATTTTATAGATGAATTTCTAAATATATCTTCTAATAGTTGAATTTTTATTTTTTATAAACAATCAGCTACAATTTGACATTTTAATGTTTTTAAATAAGAAAATGGATAATATTCTATCGAAAATAAAACAACATTGAAAATGTATATACATTTTAAGTTGTGGATTAAAAATGAGATTTAACTTAAAAAAAACGGAGAATATTTCCCCGCAGAGAATCCGATCCTCGCCCCGTTCCCCATGAAGAAATTGGTGGGGAGGGAGAATGGGATAGGCCTGCGGGGACGAGGATGGGGATTGGCATTCATGGCCCTACCCCACCCCGTGGACATCTCTAGTTGGAGCATGTTAGTTGTCATACCTCGCTCCGCAACGCACCCTGACCCTCACGTTGCTACATGCAGATACGACCTGACCAACTCTGACGTCTCAAAATGAAACGTCAGAACGCTCACTCTTAACCTTGGACTTTAGCTTTTATCGCCTAGTCCCAACTTAAATATAATCTTTTACTAAGCAATGAGAAAACATACAACACAAAATGTTAAACAAACTTCTCTTTTATTATTTAATAACGTGCGTTTCAAAATACATATTACATGCTTTCTTAAATACACATGAACAATAAAATAAAGCTCAAGGCCTTCAACACCTAGCACTTGTGTTATCAAATCTTTAGAACGTCTAGCTAACGCCTCAACACGTAGCAGCTCGCCTTAACCTTTTTAACTTGGCCTTAACGCCTTGTAACCGAAGGAAGGAAAAACTTAACACATAAGTCAAATACTAATTAGTGAGTGAGATTTGGGAAAACCTTTTGGAGCATACAACATATAAATACATTTTCATAAACAGGCTCTCAATGCCTCAATCAAAACATAAATCACACATTAGCTTCCTCTTATTCCTTTCTTCAAGAACATGAACCACTCCCACGCATAAACTATCAGAATTTCTCATGTCACTAGCATCCCTTGGAGAATTTTTCGGTTCATTTCTTCCTGCCTAGTGCTTTTTCAATCTAATAACTTTTAAGTAATTTCTCTTAATAAAATCTCAAAAGTAAAATCCTTCTCTTGAGAGACCTTATACCTCCTATTTGAAGTGTTACATGTATAGGTTTAAATTTTTTCTTAGCCATTGTTTAAGCTTAACCTTGACAGAGCCCACCTAATTAATCACAATTAGAAAATTTTCCCAAAATTTTCTAACTCTCCTCGCCTGACTTCTTCTCGCGTTGATCATCAAAAGCCTTCTTTTTTCATCACGTTGCCTAGCTTCAATGCGAACCATCAACACACCTATCTCCAAAACACTTTCTTCTAGAAATCCTTTTAATCCAAAACACCTACTTAAAAACTAACCCTTATGTTCCAGACTCACAATCGAGTCTCACATTATTGACAATGATTATTGTTGGAGTGAGGTAGTGGTAATTGTTGTCGATGGTTCCATCGATGGTGTTCATTGCAATTGGCCACCACTGGTAGTGGCCAAAGTTTGACAATGGAGGTGGTACCAAAATTGATCTATCAGATGTGTAGTGTTTGTTGGAGGTAGTTGTTATTGTGCTAGTTGTAGAAAGTAGTCGTCGAATTATGTCACTAAAATGAACAAATTCAAAGTACAAGAAAATATATAAACTAAAATGAATGAAAAATTGAAAGTATAGACAAGAAATTAAAAGCTTTAATGAATATAATTATTTATTAGGATTAATTCAACTTTTGTTTGTTAAATTAAAATATGTACCATATAAGTAAATTATATGATAATGTAAAATAATAAATACATAACGTTCTTTAACAAAAAAAAAAAAAAAAACTCCTAAATTAAGTAATAATAGTCGTTTACATCCAATCAAATATTTAGTGTATAACAACTATAATTAGTTCGATGTTTATACAATATTTGGATTTACTTTCAAATTCATACAAGAAAATATGAACTATATAACTTTGTTTTATGGAAAATTTTATTTTCATATGTATGTTTTCGAATTATCTACTAAACATATCCTTAACATCTATATCTAAAACAAATATACATGAAATTTCAACAATGATCAAAACAAGAAGATTTCAAATTTAAAGCATAATCTTCACATCCAAGTTTGTATTGAATAAGTGCAGGCAGTGATTGATGGAGTTGATATATTAGCATTATCAGTTGGACCAAATGAACCACCAGATGTGGGATTTACCTTCCTAAGCATATATGACATTGCCATATTATCTGCTACAAGAGCTGGAATCCTTGTTGTTCAAGCGGCCGGAAATAATGGTCCGGCACGGGCAACTGTTGTCTCTTATAGCCCTTGGGCCATCGGCGTTGCAGCTTCCGGCACCGACAGAGTTTATTCAACCTCACTTTTTCTTGGCAATGGCCAAAAAATTGGAGGAGTAGGAATGTCTGGTATGCCACCAAATAACAATATCCAATTACTATCATTATGGAGCAAAAAATTATAACTAATTACTATCATCTTCCTCAGGACCAAGTTTAGGGAGTGAGTTTTTCCTACATAAGTTGGTATTGGCTAAGGATGCAACGAAGCAAAATGAGACAAATTATAACGACATACCAAGTTATATTGAAGAATGCCAACATCTTGAAGCTTTTGACCCAAATATTGTCCAAAACAGCATAGTCCTTTGCTCTTTCTCACAAGGATTCCTGAATGGAACCTCCTCTCTTGCAGCCATCATTCACACTGCAAAAAAACTCAAATTCTTGGGTTTTGTTCTCGTTGCAAATCCAAACTATGGTGATTTCATTGCAGAGCCTATCCCTTTCAGAGTTCCAGGCATTCTCGTCCCCAGCGTATCAGATACTCGGGTATAACTTTACAACATATAAACAAGTAAAAATGGCCATCTAAATCAAAATCTTCATTTTTTTTTTGTTTTTTTTTCCTAATTTTCGTTAGATTTCAAACATTTTTTCAAATAGCTAAGTGGCTAACAACAAAAAAAAAAAAAACATAAATGTCCCATAAAATCAAGTTTATATACTTACACCGTCAAGTTTATTTATTTTGTTTGACTTTTTTCCAGTTTTTTCATAAACGAAAACTAAAGAAAAATTAGTTTGTTAACACTTGTTTTTCTTATTCGAATGTGATTAAAATTCAAAGGTGAAAACCTTAGAAGCACAAGCACTTCACTTCTACTAGCGTGCGTCCATCCATCCATCTCTGGCTTCTGCCATACACAATTATTGGACACTTCATAAACATTTGTTAAACCGACTAGAAAGGCACATATATGATAGTAATAATAAATTTTGAGGGTAAAATACATCAAAATAAGTTTCTCAAGCATAACTAGATTTTTAAAATATGACACATCACCATGTGTGTACAAAGTCATTAGGAAAGAGACCAAAATTTTTTAATGAACAGGACCTGACAATCTTGGGTTGCAAGCCGAAAATATAGGTAATACTGAAGTACTATGAAGAAAATACATGCAAGGATGAAAGAGGAATGGTTAGAGAATTTAAAGGGAAAGCAGGGATTGGAGAAGGAAGAATTGCTTCATTTGGGAACCAAGCACCCACAGTTAGCAGATTTTCATCAAGAGGACCAGATTACATAAACATAAATAGGAGTTTAGCTGATGTTCTAAAGCCAGATATTCTTGCACCTGGTCACCAAATTTGGGCTGCTTGGAGCCCTCATAGTGCCTCAGAACCACTATTAAAGGGTCAGCTTTTCATGAACTTATTGTTCTTTCAGTTTCATCAATTTTTCCCTTTTACATTTGTCATTCAGTCTATATGAATTTTAAGAAATTCTTGTTTTGGTCTCTTTAGTTTTTAAAACCCCAGTGCTAAAAAAAAATTGTTTTTAGTTTTCTCTGTATGAAATTTATATGTACTGTTTTTCCCTTAAATTTTATATTATGGTTCTTACATTTATAAAACGAACAACTGAGTTTTCGATAAACTTTTACAATTACACTCTATTTTTTCTTAATTTCTTAATTTCTTATGATGTTTTGCATCTCTCCTAAGTAAACGAGTTGAACTTCTTAGTCAAATTCTATAAACGAGAACAATTTCTTAAAAAGCTAATCTTTTTAATTTTTTGAACCTGGTTTTTGAAAACAACATATAGATAACAAAATTACAAAAAGCTTAGAGGCGGAGGAGGTGTCTACCTGCATGCCTTTACTTCCTAAAAGTTAAAAAATTGAAAATCCATTTGTCAAATAATTTTTTTTTTTTTAGTTTTTAAAATTTTGTTTTGACTTTTACAAATATCAATGAAAAGTGAATAACAAAACAAAAACAAAGAAACATAGTGAAACTAGAGTTTATTAGTTTAATTTTTTTTTTTAAAAAAACAAAATTAGTAAAGATGATCTACCCTTCTAAAGTCCCAATCAACTCAAGAAATTAGAAAGTCATATTTATGTCATATCAAAAGGGCACAAGAGAAGTTGATTGAAACATGAGTGTTGAATTATATATATACAGGATTTCATTTTGCACTGATGTCTGGAACAAGTATGGCAGCACCTCATATTGTGGGAATAGCAGCACTTATCAAGCAAAAATATCCTTCTTGGACTCCTTCCATGATAGCTTCTGCTATGTCCACAACTGCTACAAAGTATGATATGAATGGAGACCTTATTCAGGCTGAGGGATTCAACCTTCATGCTTTATATCCTTCTACTCCCTTTGATTTCGGTGCTGGGCTCGTTTCTCCGACCAACGCTTTGGACCCCGGACTCGTCTTCCCGACAGGTAAATTCTAATGATACATACTCTACCTTTTCATTATTTGGACAACTGTGTTTGTTGAATATCTCAAAGCTACTTAATAACGCTTTGAAATGTTTGTGGTAGTAAAAAAACAAGTCACCAATTAATTTTTTCTTGAAGTCTAACCGTGCTTGTGTTAGGAATACCACTTAACATGAAAGCTTAGAGCAATACAAAGAAACATCAAGATAGTAATATATTACAATATCAAGAGATGTTACAATGTATACAGTCTTTCGAGAGGGATCTCTCTTCCCAAGTCCTTATAATGGAAGCTTCCCACACAAATAATTCACACTCTCTATGGTCACAGCCAATTACACCTCTATGCCCTTTCTAACATCATATTAATTAATTTTTCTAAACGAGGCATTTTGCTGATGGATGAAATAAGAAAAAACCCTATGAGGCGATTACTAGAAGAAAACTCTCCACAATTGGAAAGTAAAGGAAAGTAAATCCTTTGATTTGCACCAAACAAACATAGTAGATAGAATTACGTACGTATAGATGAAAATCCCTGGAAAGTCGTCCATTATATTCTCCAGATAAAGTCAAAAAAGAAAGAAAAATGAAAACGCTTGCCCTACTCTCAAAACTTGTTAAGTAAAGTATTGTTCTCGGAAAACAAAAATATGTATCAACCCATTCTCTTAAGACAAACAAATCAAAAGCAGGTCATTTTTAACATTTTGTTTCATGCAGTTACGTATTTTCTTTCATAACTGATCATATAGTTATATAATTGTATCAATTTAGTTTTAGTTTTCAACATTAACTGCCCCCAGTTAATTAATAATAATGAACACATTCTCTTAAAACAAACAAACAAATCAAAAGCAGGTCATTTTTCAATTTAGTCTTCCATGTTGTGTCGCATCAACTAAACAAATATTAAAAAAATACTAAACTAATATGTCTGATAAAAGTATCAAAACATCAAAAGTAACAAACAACATAAACTAAGAATTGTAATTTAACAACTCTAAACTAGAAATACCAATATTGCAAATTTCTTTTGCCAACAGATTCAGTGTAAGCCTATTCAAACATCAAGAGAACTAACCATATCTTCTCGAAACAGAATATGAAGACAATATAACTTCTTGTGCTCTTTACCTGGGGTTGAATCCTGCCGTCGTCAAAAGTGCCACTGGAGGACAATGTAATGCCCTATCTCACACTCACACCCTGCAGATCTGAACCTTCCTTCAATCACAATATCATCACTGGTTGGGCATCAGGTGGTGCAGAGAAGAGTGAAGAATGTAGGACGAAAAGTGGAGACATATGTATGGTCAGTGATCCCACCAAACGGGACAACAGTCAACATCAATCCGCCGTGGTTCACCGTAGCTGCCGAAGAAGTCCAAGACTTGGAAATACAGATCATTGCCACACATAAAACGGATCATTTTACCTTTGGGGAGATTATTTTGACAGGAAGTTTAAACCATATTGCAAGAATCCCTTTCAATTTTGGTTGTTTCTGCATCGTGAGGGTCAGGATTGGTTTGTTCCCTTTGAAGGTTTGTTTCTTCTATACATCTTTCATTTATCCCTCTCTCCATGTTTTCTTTTGAAAAGGTGTCAACATTTTCAAATATTAAGCCTGTTAAAAATTCAAATGAATGGTTGTTTCTAGATGAAACTAAAATATTGGTGCCAATTATTATAAATAAGTTCAAAAGAATTGAGTTACCAATCTTGGAAGGTCTTCTTGTCTTAAGATTTGAATGCAATAGTTGGAATGAGAACTGACATACAGTAGCTCGGATGCCAAGGTGTTTATAGCAATCATTGTGTGGAAAACTCTTACTAAAATAGTTATATCTTATTGTAAAAGACATATAACTATAAATTTTAGGTTTAACTTTTAATTTAACTAGAGTTTTCAACACATAGGAAAGTCTATCACTTTGATATTTCATAACAACAACACAACAAAAACTGAACAGAATTAAAACCTTGCTCCCAAAGCACAGTGGACGTAGGCATTTGCCGAACCACTTTAAAACGATGTGCGTTCATCTTCTCTTCCTTCCCCTCTTCATCTTCTCTTCATCTCACCATCATCTAAAAGGAAACCCCAAAGAAGAAAAACCCAGAAATTACAGTAAAGAAAGAATAAAAGAAAGTTTAGAGAGGCTCCTTTAATCTTCTATAAACACAAATCTGCACGTAAGTGAAAGGAAAGGGAAAGTAAAACACAAGGTCTGAGAGAGAAACTACTATTACATGCAAATAAGTGGCCTCTTTGTGTCCATACACGTGGCAACCCCTTCAGATTGTTATTGAATTAAGTAAATGAAGTGTCTAATTGGTATAATTGTTTTATAACCCTACCGAAAATCAAGACATTTTCTTCCCAAAGAGATTCAAACTAAACAAGAAAAAGTAAAAAGCATCACTAATTGGTTATTATAGTTTTTAAAGATAATATAAATACCTTTCTCTACCTCTAAATTTCCTACTTTGTTAACTATCTACTTTCTATCAATATTTTCAAAAGTCAATCCAAGGTTTATAAACTAGAAAAAACATGTTAGATAACTCAATTTACAGGGAATCAATGTTTTGTAGAGTTTGTTTTTGAAAGACGAAAAGAAAGGGTGTGAATCCTTCCTCAGTCAATCAAATAGAATTTATATTTTACCGATTCTTACTGCTACTAAATGTAGTATTAGCGACGATCGAGGACTGAGAGAAACTACAGGGAAGCACGAAAATTAATGTCTACAGGGAAGCACAAAAATTAGTTCATCAAAGCTCATGTTTAG